>NQII01003738.1:161179-222591 GCA_002778355.1 Clitarchus hookeri | reverse complement strand
GGAACGCACCGAGAAAAGCCACTGACACTGTTCGCCAAGTTTCGCATTTGCGAGAATCAGATGTGATCCTGCGATATATCGAACCCAGATCGCCATAATGGGAGTACGGCTATATATCGTTAGCAAAACAATATTTCTGAAATATTGTAACTGCGACATTGTCCAACAGTGTAGAGCAATATATCGCATATCACGATATGCAATGTTGGCGATATGCGATATTTTCGACGTATCACCATCGATTTTCAATACTCTCCGGGAGCGATATATAGCACCAATTCCAATATGATTAACCTTTGACAGGATTTACAACAACCCATCGCGTCTGTCCGTCATCCGTTCGTCAATAACGTCACCAACAGCCAATCAGAGGTGGCTATTAATTATATCCGTCGGTCTGTCAAAACCTTAACAAGCTTTAACTTTTGACGGACGGATGAAATTAAAGACTTCTAAACTTGCACGTTTTGTTACCCGTTCTACCGCATAATTTAGAAGGCCGTGTAGTGTGTGCAGTGACTTTCTTTGGCCGTGTTTTGTTTTCACATGTTTGTTTATTTTGCTGTAAAATAAAATTGCGTTACATTTTTCGTGAAGATTAATTGATAATTACGTTTGGAAACACGAGTTCCTTCTTTGCAATAGTAAAAGTAATAAAATAATGCTTCATATGCTATTAAACTTTTTTTTAACATCAATTAATATTTCCTTTTGTACGTGTATGCACATTTTTGGTACTTACAAACACAATACCGCCGAAAATATTCACTTTTATGGGTTTTTTAATATTTGTAAACAGTTTTGTTTGTATTAGTTTGCAGCAATGAACTGACAACGGACGTACGAAGACTGGTTGGTTGTAAATCGCTCGACTGGAAGACGAACGGACGGATAACTAACTGACGGACGTGAGGAGGTATTGTAAATCCTGCCTATTTCGAACCGATATTGAAAAGTGGATCTCGCACAGCCGTGTATGTGAGGCCGGCCCTCTAGCCACGCTGCCACCGCGTCTCCACGTGGACGGCCTCGACCAGAACCTGGCGCGTGAATGTCGGCGACAGAATAATCTCATGACAAAGGAATAGCCAAGCCGTTCCGCTTATGCAGTCCTTACTCATTCTGCGTCGCGGCCTAGTGACGGCGGTGCGGGGTCAACAGACTGACCCCTCTCGGGCAGCTGTGCGTGAAGGACTCGCGTCATCACGTCTGATGGAGCCGCTTGGGAACGCCCGACCAGTGGCTAGGAGGACTGTGCCACACACATATAAACATAGTAAGTACTAAAAGACGAAATGGTGCCTAGGTTCCTTTGACGTGGGCGTACAAATTCTCCGATACGCCCTATCGTCCGCTTGTTCATTCGAAATAATCCTTTGTCTTGCTGCCGCCGCTATCGTAAAACTGCTGTACTTTACTTCCACTCGCTCGTCCGGGTTGCGAAGCGGCGAGCGTGCAACAATACTGTTATAGCCACCTCGCTCGACTGATATGAACCCCATTGGGGTATTTATGGGGCGTGCCGGGGAGATCCATTTGTATCCAAGATCCTGCTCCCACAAAAAAGCAGAGCGCTGTAGATATCTATTCAGACGACATTGGTCAAAATCTCTCCACAATTATTTGTCCCTTTGTGGATTCGATGCCATGACGAATTGCTGCACTTCGCAGGGCATGAGGAGGGCCTACACAATTCTAAACTAGTATCCCATGGCTCTTGGTATGTTAGGGTGCATTGCTCTATACTGCTGGACCATATCGTAGTTGCTATATATTAAAAAAAAAACAATGTTTCTTGAGTGATGTAACTCCATATCGCATAGCCACTGCAGGGACTCGGAAACAGGCAGTGTACCCTGATAGGGAAAAACCCAACGGGAAAACCTCTGCCAGTGTTCCACTGTTTACTTTCTCCCTCAACAGATGGACTGCTGCACGCTAACTGCTTCTGTTGGGTCGCCGCTGCTTCTCGGAGTTATTTTATGCGACTGACGTAAACATGCAAGGTAGGTTTCTAAAATAACACGACCCCCATCGCCTTGAAAAAGAAGCAGTAGCACAGGGGACGTGGTATTTATACTTGAGTAAATGGTGCTGTATAAAACGTTCTCGGCAATCCAAGTTGTTCTTGGAAAGGTAATGGTGATGCCGACGACATTCCCGCTTGATAAACGGAGAAATGTGAGCTGCACGGGGCCAGCGAGGCGCGAGCTGCGATAAGTTTATCGGCGTGTGTGGCGGTGTCCTTTATTATAGGCCAATCTTTCTTTCTTCCAGGATAAGGTTGCTCTCGCAGCACGAGGTTTCCAAAGTTAGTTTATGTATTTGCATCTCAGTGCAAGGCAGACGTGTGGCAGTATTTTTGTTACCATCATGTTGCTCATGATTGATACAGATTCGAAATTAGGTTTTTTATTAATACTGTTAAAAAAAAATCAATAACTAACCTGCCCTGTTACTTCTGCAAAGAATGAATATGAAAAAAAAAACTTTTTGAAGTACAATTTTAACATTACATTTTTACATTAATTAAGGGACATACATCATTGGACGGCAAATATATTAATTAAGACAATGGCTTGAAACAATGGGCTAGCTCAATCTAAAATATTCATCTACGTCACTTATATGTATGCAGTCAGAGCAAGATCCCTGTTTTCCGGCGGTTTCCAGCTATCATCGATAACACTTTTACCTTACACTCATTTCAGGTTGTTTGCTCGCTGCAGGCACTTAACAGGGATATTCACTTTTACTGAATTGCGACCTTCCTTTTACCATACCTTTGAATTTACTAACACTGAAATTTAGGGTATGGGCTCCAACTGCCTGAATTATATGCAGCCAAAAACCCTGCCCCGTGATCGGGACAAGATGCCAACTGTCGGATCAAACCATAAAGGCATTTACCTGTTTCCTGAGCACATTACAAAACATAGAGAAAACAATTGCCTTTGACACAGAGAAGCCTATATGATGTGCCATCTGCCCTTGCCTGGCCCATGTTAAAGTTACCACTCTCGGATGCCAGGACACAGAACTGCCTTGAGTCCTTAAAGTGAGTGAATGCATTCTCTCAATTAAGTAAGTTCATTACCCTTGTCCCTCTGCCCGTGATACAGGTGCATGTTAGTGGAGTTCCTCCAGTCAATCTAGAGATGAAGATCTATCTGCATGCCTCATAGATTGAAGAGATTAAAATTAATACATTCCTTCGCCACAGCGGGAGTTCACCATTGCTCGTGGACAAGCAGCAAATGTCGCAAGTCTTGCATATGCAAGCGTACGGTTTTATACTACGGCAATATATCTGGCGTACAGCTTTTAACTAATGTGTTTGTCGTATTCTTCATATATATTGTTAGGGGGTTAGGGAGGTTGTCTGAAGTGTGGTTTTGAGATTTGGCTTTACCAGGCACCTAAAATCTGCTGCAATTTCGGACTTTGATCGACAATGGCTATAGAGTGTGAAGGTGATGAAGACCTATTACTCTCATACAATAGTCATCGTCAATCCAAATGGAGACAATTTTGAACTTCTCATCTTTTTTCGCCACGAACTCCGCTCCAAACGACCGAATGAGGTGGCGCAATGGTAAACGTTTGGACTCGCATTCGGGACGACATGTGTTAGAATCAAGGTCAGGCCGTCCTGATTTCGGTTTTCCATGGTTTTCCAAAATCACTCCAGACGAGTGGTGAGATGGTTCCTTACTACATGTTATGGTCAATTAAGTTACTTCCCCGTTCCGTGCTCCTCTGACCGACTTGCTTCGTCTCTAATGACCTCACTGTCGACGAGACATTAAGCCCTACCTACCTACCTACCTACCTACCTTCTCACCTACCGATCCCAACGACCTGAATTCCTTGACTCTTGAAAAACGCCGTACAGTGGAGTCAGGAATTACTGCTGTATCCGAACTAGACATATCAACACTATAAATCTCCACAAGCGCGGCCTCCATCTGCATTTCCACGGACACTTTAGGGAGAGGTGACATATAACTATTTGAACTTTCTGTAGGAGAGGAATATGCAGTACCAGGCTAAGCAGTTACACGGCAGGACTGTTGTTGTAGCTTAATGGCGCTAGTAATCGATATCGCCTCTAAAGTAATGCTTGGGATTCGCTGTAGATATAATGTCGTGATCAAGTTGTTGCAGTGCGAATGTTGAGTTGGCTTTTAAAAAGAACTAACGTAAAACAATACAACTTGTATCAAAATCTGAACGAAAGTTATACAATACGTAAATTTTGCTCCATAGTGCAACGTGTTCCATTATATATGTATTTTTAATATTTTAACTTTTTGTGACGTGTAAGTTTTGTTAGCTTTGGAAGCAATGTCAATCAGCATATTTGTTTGCCATAGACTACTTACTTCGTAAATTAATACTTGAAATAAGGGCTTTCCTATACAAGAATACAGCCCCATTAAAAATCATCATAGTATATTTAGTTTATGAGAGCTTAAGACGATACTCTTCGTCTACAGTTTTAATTGACTCAACAAACGAAAAAAGATGAACGAAAGAGCTACTAGTTTAATCCTGACTTTAAGCCGTAGCTGCTTCGGTCAAGTATTAGAAATACATAAAGAGAACTGTCTGCTAAAGCCGCATATGTGTTGTTGAAAATGTCTTTTATGTACATACAACATGTGTGATCTTGATGGTCCTAGTGTAACGAGGCCCTGACGGCTGCACAGTCTCACACGATGGCAATTTATTACGGAAGTTTTTTTAGGTGACTTCCGCATGCCCGGAAATGTCCGAGGCAATTGCTTGACCTCTGAATTCTGTATTTCATCCGCGCAATGTTACTGCCTTGGGATGCCGCCGCAGTTCGCCATGACATATATTCGGAGGTGTTCAGTAGGCCTACCACGACTCGACACACCGAAAAGTGTGACGAGGCCACGGGAAATACAGCGCATTCGAAAAATAAGTTTTCTTGATAGCAGGACTTTTATTTATATATATTTGCAATTAACGAATTCTTCATGGTTTGCATTTCATATTTGGGTTGAGTTCAGAGTATTTTCCTGACTCTGCTAGAACGACAACGATCGCTGTTTCGAGTCTGCCGTAATGCGGAGATTTTCATTTACATTAGTCTACGCTACTTTACTTCAGAACACAGCAATTTGGTAGTTTGATAGTATATAATACGAAAAACATTCTCAAATTAATTAAACATAAATTGAACTTCTAGGTGTTATGTCTGAAATCCTTTAATAAACCACGATAATTTTTCATGTTTGCTGTTGTAAAAATTAACACCCATGTCATGCGATGCGTTAGTTTCCCACTACAGCTCATGAACCCGAAAATGAGTTTGAAAATATTCTGCATTTCGTGACCTGGGTTCGATTGAAGTCAAATGAGGCGTTTAAAAAAATCGCTCTAGGGAAACTTTGTGTGCAACGTCGAGGGCTTTCGATACCCTTTCTTCCAACGTTTCATGCCAATGCTTCCTAATTTTTTACTTTTTTTTTATTGTAGGTGTAACGGCTAGTTTTTAGAGTCAGTTATTACAATACCATAGGATTCGCCTCGCCTTAGTGGTATGTTTTGCCACACGCATTTTTTTTTAAATCCACCGTGACTGAAAAGATTGATATGCGTAGTTTACGATGAGATAAACACTTTTATTAAATTGGCGACTGGAGCCTTTGTAGTTCGGAACACGATGTACGATGTTCCCCGAGTTCTAATCCTGGGCAAGGCCTGGATGAGTGTGTTCTTTTCAATCGCAAATTAGGTCAGTTTCGTAAACCGCTCCCAGGTTATCCTTGCGTCTTATAGACGAAGGTGTTATAAAGCCAACTTGAAAATAACTC
Organism: Clitarchus hookeri; assembly: GCA_002778355.1. Lineage (NCBI taxonomy): Eukaryota > Metazoa > Arthropoda > Insecta > Phasmatodea > Phasmatidae > Clitarchus > Clitarchus hookeri. The sequence goes on along the minus strand of NQII01003738.1, from coordinate 216,745 downwards.
TTATTGCTTTAACATATTTTTAATATAAACACCACTGACATATATACATCAATGTTGTCAGAGAATTGCGAATGATAACCCTGTGTGTTAAGGGCGTTCGAGAGCAATAAGAAAGTTTATATATTTTCAGTGCATTTTACAATGCTGTGCATTACATCAAGCAGTAGTTTAAGGAAGATTGAATCACAGAGCAAGCGACTGACAAACTAATTTTATTCATGTAATAAGTGCTAACGTTTGTGATTCATGGAAATTATCTTGAACGACAAAGACCTTTTGTTTTACTTGTTTTCGGTATTTAAAAATTTCTTTCAGGTTCCATAAACACCTGCGTGCCGTGCATAATTATTCAATATGGCAACCGTTTCGTCCAGTATTTTTTGAGTTCAGTCCAGTATGGTGTTGACTGGAATGGATAAGGACAATCCAATCCTGGTTCAGTCCACTGCGGGTGTGTTTAGGTTATGTTTCAATCAGGATTCTTCATTCCACTTAGAAGCAGGTCTAGACTTTTGTTTTGTGACGGGGNCACTCCGGGTTGAAATTTTACTCTAAACGGGGTAGGGATAATTGCGAGTTTCTTCTCCTGAGGCCGTGATTGCCATAGCGTAACGCTCACGTGGCGAGGAAGCAAGCCAAGCCGTAAATATCTCGACGCACGGGTTCATCCATGCATAATTCAATCTCTTGTCTACTGAGTCGGGGTCAAATGGCATGGAGCTCACCGTCATCACAAGGTCTTGCAGCATCCGGCCTTTCTGAGCGCGACCTTTCTTAATTTATGTCCACGGTAATAAATCTTTACTCTAGCACAGATAGTGTTCTCTTATGCCCAGCTACGTAAGTGGTGTAGAATAGCAGAAAATTGAGTGGTATTTGGGAAGTGTTGGTGGTTGTGGTTAGGGGAGAGATGTAGTTGAGGGTAGCTTTTAGGCGGCGGATGTAGGTCCAAATGGAGCCATTGGAGGTGGAAAGTGATTGGAGTCGCAGTGTCTCCTGGTTGGCCTTCCATTTCCGGACCGACCGCCGGCACCAGCCCCGGAGGTATGAGCTCCTATCCTGCGGTAGGCGGGATACCTGCCATCGGTCATGGAAGCAATTCCGCAGGGACAGTGATTGCTGGAGTAGGTGAGGGTGCAGAAGAGGTGAAGTGGATTGGAGTATAGGAGTTGGCAGCTGTTACGATGGCATTGTTGAGGATTGTGGTGTTATTGTCAATGTCCTCAGGGGAGTTGAAGAATGCTGTGAGGTCAAGGGATTCGTGAATGGAGTATTGGTAGCCGAGCCAGTTGGCAGAGTGGAAGTTTAATTGAGGGAAGTGGGGAAGTGATTGAGGGAGATAATGGCGCCGAGAATTGGAGAGCAGTGGAGAAGTTGGCATAGGGAAGTGACCCAGCAGTTAGTGGATGGGCATCCCGATGATGGGTGGGGGGCATTGAAGTCCCCAGCCATGACGACGTGAGTGTCGACAGGGCCGAGGGCCGCAATGGCATTGGATGGGAAGGGGTAGTTGGATGGTTGGTAGTGGGAGATGAGTGTGATGGGGCAGGGGTAGCCATGGAGACGCACACCGACGGCCTCAGTCGCGGGCGTGGTGGGAAAAANCAGTGCGGTGGATAGTGTACCCTGGGAGGGAGAGTGAGATGGGTGGGATGAGCCAGGTTTCATTAAGGAAAACGACATCGGACTTGTGACTGGTCAGGAGGGATTGGAGGTCGGGTAGTTTCGCGAGGAGGGAACACGTGTTCCAGATTAGGAATTTAAGGGGGTTTGGGGAGCCCATAGAAAAATTGTAAGAATACATTCAGGATAATGTCCAATTTCTCGGTGGTGGAGCGGGTTTGAGAGGGCTGTGATGGTGGATCGGATGAGTGGGAGGTAGGAGCGGATAAAGTCGAATACTTATCTGAGGGAGTCCTAGACGGAGGAGGTGGGGGCGTGTTGTGGTGGTTGGTGATTCAGAGGGATATTTGGTTGGCGGTGAAGGTGGTTTGGTGTGTGGTATTTGGCAGGTTTATGTGAAAAGGGGGGCGGGGGTGGGTTCTTGGGTGGTTGTGGCATTGCGTTCGGTGATAAGAAGCGACAGTTGTTGTAATGACAGGAGTTAACGATGATTCTTGGGCGATGACAGACGTGTGGGCAGTTGTGGTGGTGAAAGTTGTGGTGGTGAAAGTTGTGGTGGTGAAAGTTGTGGTGGTGAAAGTTGTGGTGGTTGATGCAGAGACTATAGTTGGCAGATGTTGAGATGATGGCTGGGTAATTTGCTGCGATGTGGTAAATGCTGCGGTGGAGGTTTTGGTAGTGACATTTGTGGTGGCTGTGGTGTTTTGGCGGATTTGTCGGCTGGATTGCGGAGGAGGTAGTTTCTGGTTGACAAAATTAGATTATGTTGTGGACAAAATGTACTGTTTTGAAAATTTTTGATTGTTTTATTTTTTGTGTGTTAAGTACTGTTGAATGCTGTGATCCCTAACCGTCGTGAACAATTAAGAACTGCAATAGAAAAACAACTATGATTTTAGTATTTGTTCAGCACTAATAAAACGCGACCAAGAATTCTTTGTTAAAAATGTAAATGTGAAATGAGTGAAATCCTATACTGTAGTTCTACAGTACTTGGTGAAGTGTACAATAGCAGCTCATTAGCGACACACTTGGAGGTAAATGTACGACGCGAGCGCTCTAGCGGCGTATTGTAGAACAACATAGAGAGAAGCCGATCGTGTACTTTAACTTTTACCCGCAAGATAGCGTCACGTGGATCATAACCGGCTGCAATTCCAGTTTCAAATAATAAGTTAAATTATTTTATTTAGTAGCAGCGTCTTGTTATGTTGAATATTAGGTGTTCTCACATTATCTATTGAAATGTATCAAGGTAAACAATTACGGTAATTTTACTGTTGAAACTAAAATCGGCCTACCGTCTCTTATTCAAGCGGTCGTGGGTTCAAGCTTTTTACTTTCATGGGTAGTTTTGCACCCCAATTTAAAGCAAATATACTGGTGAAGTTCCTAAAGAAGCGCGTTTCAGTTTCTCCATAACACCGATTAAGGTTAGTCAGTGCATAAAATATATAAATGTTATTTTTTGAAGTACGAATCGTAAATTTCATTTCTGCTTACAATTAAATCGTTGCATGTAATGTTGGAAAATGAATGCAGCTTCCAACGAGTTGAAAACTGCGAAGGCTAGGATTAAAACTGAATGCGCAGTTACCCCGTTATAATTTATTCCACTGGTACATTACGTTAAAACGCTTATGTGTATGTGTACATGGACATTACGTGATATGCTAAATTGTTACGCAGTAAACTTGCACAGCCAGAGTACATAATTGTTACAACACTGTTACAATATGCTTAGCATTTGCAAATACAATTTTAATAATGTTTTTATTTTTTTTTATTTTTACTAACGTTGTTTGAAATCTTGGCCTAACATGGAAATAAGTGTTACATCCTAGTGTAACCGCACACCGAAACTTATAATACAAAGTAAAATAGATAAAAGATTGAGCGAGAGGAATGCAGAGTGATAAAGACTGAAATTAACGTGGTTATAGACACAGCAAGTGAGACTTAACCCTCATACTCCCTACAAACAATAAGTACGCAATTATGGTTCAGGCTCCACATATTATTTAAGCCATAGCAATTTTATTACACACTAGACGCGCTTTACCTAATTAAGGGCAAAGTTAAGCTAATGTTGAAATATAAACAGCAATGTACTGCTAGAAATGCAAATGCTATAGGACAGTTGACAAGGTGTTTATTTCTACAAGAAATCCATCCTCTGATTTTCACTCGGGCAGACTTGGTGATCATCCTGCGGCTGAAATACTGCATATTTATAAGATATTTTTCTGTTGATGACATTGTTAGTATTGGCGGATATTTCTTCAGGTACTTCAGAGAAGAAAATACCTTTTAACTTCCTCTGACGTAATCAGAATTTTTCAAATAATCCTCAGAAGATCGTTGAGTTTGAGAAATTATGACTGTCTTGTATAGATTGGTTTTGCAAATAAATTGCAGTATAGCTATTGCACTAATCTGTTAAAAATCATAGATGTTGCACAACATAAATGATTCAACTGTATACTCTTCTTCTGGAAATATCTTAGAATAGCCCCATGCCGGCAAAAAAAAACTGTTTAATGATTGCTAGGAAGGAATATGTTTCTTTAATGCCAACAATAATTGCATCGCATGCCTCTTTAGCATTTGGATTTTAAGAATGGTAGTTTCTTCTTCTTTATTGGTTCAGTTTGTTCTTTTCAAAGACATATCTCACACTGTATATCGTATAGCAGTATGTGTATAACATTCGAGCTCTTTGACGAGTCTTTGTCGAATGAACGTGGTTGATCAGAGTCAACGACTTTTGACATGCAACTTTTATTAACAAGTAAAATTTTTTATTTGCTGCAGCGTTGCAGGTTTCTCAACAGGAATAATTTATAGGCTTGAAAAATAACTTATATCCGTTATATGTGCCAATACCGACATATAAACATGTTCAGGTATTTAAAATAAAAGTTCAACATTACTCAGTAAAACTCAGTCTTTACGCAGGGTCAAGCGGAAAATTAAAAAATAAGTACACATATTCAACGTTGCTCATTATTTTTCACACTTATACAAGTAAAACATTTCCTGTTTGACATTCATCGTTCCAGCATAATAAACATTCAAATTTGCCTGCAAAAAGCTACTTTAGCTTGATATCTTCGTCCCCTTCAAAAGTGCATCTAAATTGTGGCGTCATTTTGCCGCTCTTCGAATCCGAACCAAGGGGTCAAATGCACCTTCAAATAGCCCCTTCAGCCAGGGACACGAGCGATAACCTCTACACGTGCCTCGCACTGAGTGCTGCGTTTTTAGTTATTCGATTGATTATACATTTACATCACAACGAACGATTCTTAACGCAGTTTGCTGAGCATGGTTTGTAAACACACAATTGCAACATAAGATAAAAATGTTTAAATGACGCTTTCGTGTTTACGTTTGAAAATATAAGCGCAGAAAATGAAACGAGTGTGTTCGAATTCAAGACGGCAGACAACTAGTCACAAAGAAGACCAGAAGATCTGAAATCGGGGAGAAATTTACTAATATTACTACCGTTTCTGCTGACTCCATACATTTTTATCTAGCTATCATAAGCGGCAAACTAAAAAGAAATCGAATAATTGTACTCTCTGCAAAACCATTTTAACACTAATCCTACACATTTTATCATTAATCCAGGCAGTCCTAAATTAATAATTTACGTAAGTCATTTACTGAAAAACTAAATGAATAGTTATTACCAACCAATTTTATTTTCTGCCGGAACAATTTTTGCAAACATTTAGTCTTAGTCGGATTGTTTCAATAAAACACGTGCTCGTGGATTTGCTTCAAAGAAAATTGCCATAACCGTGCAGAGAGAGAGAGAGAGAGAGAGAGAGAGAGAGAGAGAGAGAGAGAGAGAGAGAGAGAGAGAGANAAGGGGGGGGGATAAGGTTATAAAATGATCCTGAGTGTATCATGTATGTATTTATACCTAAATGTTTATATCCCGTATATACTCTCCCAAAACACACACTCATGGCGAATGCGAATTCGACAAACTAATTTAAGCTGCAAGTTTACTACAAAAATATACTACTAGTGGTTGTCAATGAGTCTTAAATGTGGAACACACTTTCGGAATTGTGCAACTGGACGATACTATGCACCTACCGCAAAACGTTGTCACTGTTATTAAAAAAAAATAATTGTTTCGTAGCTGTTACAATAAGATGTTTCATTTTCTTCAGTGTTTGTGATGTAAGCCATAACTGGTTTTTTAATGACAGGTTAGTAATACTCTTATCAAATGTATGATGTATTCTTTAATCTATAGTTTTAAGGACTTCTATCAAAAATTTCAAGACGAAGTCTTTCAGTGCGTAGTAAGCAGGAAATACGCACCAACGCATAACACTCATCACACGAATGCTGTTACCACGGCGCTGATTCCTTAGAATAGCCCACCCCCGAAAACATTACGCTGAAAATATCTCTATAAAAAAAAAGAAAAATAAAATATATAGGAATATTGCAGATGGAAATTTATCTTCCTTTAGTCCGTTACCTTGCTAAGGAAGGGGAAAAAAAAAAAAAAACAAAAAAAAAATACGATTGCGAAAATATCTACTATCAAAATAAAAAAGGGCTGCTACGTTAATTTTTGTGGCAAATACGCTGTCTTCACAAACATCTGATAATTGTGCGGCATTATAGTTTACACGTAACAGTTCATGCAATGTATATATATATACAAGAAATTTATGCAAAATTTTAACATTTTTTAAAATTTCATGAACGGTTATTTGGTGATGGCATGTTTGTCAAGCGGTAGCCCACGGCATAATTAACGTTGCAAAATTTTGAATTTGTAATACCTAGTTAGTATTTGTTACTATAGCTGCTGCAAAACAGAAGAATTTCGGATTTGACAACAACAAAAAAAAAAAAAAAAAAAAAANTTTTTTTATTCGGGGAAAATTTTATTGCATGTAATGCGTAAAAGTGAACAATGTTTGGTACAAACTAAATTTTGGTATCGTACATTCTTAAGGGCCCTGTTTAATGCGGGATGGGCCGAGCGAAAGGACAGGGTTTTACATGGTAAATACGTTTAGGCGTGTCTCAGCTACCTTTCACAATATAGCTTTCAAACAAAATACACACTGTGCCCTTTGAAGAGAAGAACAATGCTAGAAGAGAGAGAGAGAGTAGAAGTAAATGAATAAGAGTTCGTGTTTTTGTCAATTCTTCAAATTTTAGTTTACCCACAATTTTCAGGTTATTAAAATTCTTACAAAATATTCATGCAGCAATATAGCCCGGGCACAGATGGGCGTACACAAGAACCATAACACGTGTCGTTAAATGCGTTGGTTTGCACGATATAACTTATTGGATTGTGTTCGTCGTTGGGTTTTCCTTAAGCATTAAAATAAATTGTTATATTTTAAATCTTAAGTTCCGTTGCAGTGACCAATCATAGCATGGCAGCTGGCAGCAAGTTGTTACGGTGTGGTCAGGCCTTAGCTGAACGGCTTGCCTGATCACACCTTCAAACATAAACGAGCGGGATTGCAACGCCACCATTTGGTCGTCGACAGTTGCAGAAATCCCCTCCACCGGTCACTGAGCGCGGCCGCCGAACCGCGCGCTTGATATAGGCCGTCGTTAACCGTCTCGTCGTCGTCATTCATCATTAGTCCTTTGGCGACCCGACCAGCGGAGCAGACCAGGAAGATGGGTGTCCGGCCGTCGCTAACCGTCTCCTAGATTCAGCCTCCGGCAACATTAACAAGGTGATGACGTTCCGGTTAGGGTTATTTAAAATGGCGTGAGTGAAGTAACAATAAACATAATATTAAATTCAATGTAAAGCTCCCCCGGTCAATGCTAATATAAATAATAATTGTATAACCGTAAATTGTAATAAATTCATCAGATACTGTTTTGCACTACCGAATTAACGAGTCATTATTTGAGTTACGCCCCCAGCATACTCTCACATTAACATACTCTTCAAGTACGAATTGGCTGAAAAGCGAGTTCGTAACAAAGTGTTGATGGCGGAAACATTGGTATTTACAGTAGTAAGCATTAATGACACCAATAGGACAAATGTGTAAGAATTTTTATGATTACTTTGGTGAATTTAATTTACAAAAATAAAAGCATGTGCTAAAAAACATTAGCCTTGAATATTGGCGTGAATAAATGTTGGTTGTGTTAAGTGCGAGGTTATCTGGTCACTTGCCAACAAAACGCGAAAAGGGCACGGTCATGGCTAATGTTCGTTGGCTGGAATTACAAATGATTATGTGAACTGCGAATCGTAAATACAGATGAAGAATTTCTGCGTGCGCGATCGGTTTTTTTGCTGCATAATTTTAAATGTATAATCCAATAATGGTTACTTCACACTTTTCTGAAACCCTGCTAAAGTTCTACTTCCAGAATATTCCTCGTGCAAACCAAGCTTAACTGAGTATGTAAAATTACACCGAAGGACCACGCACCGCGTTCGTGCGCACTCAGTTATAATAGACTTAATATTTTGCTTGAGAAATATTTACTATCAGGCGTTACCAATACACATGTTTCTCACGGTTCTTATTCATATTACGTCTTTATAAACTAATTGTTTTGTATAGATAAGATATAAATGACATTTAAATTTAACCAAAAAAGTTACTTTTGCGAACACAAGTATAAAACGCTTGTGATGCATCGCATATTTTAGAAATAACTAAGCATGTCATACACGGGGTCATTTTTCAAAGGTTTGATTAAAAAAGTGTGAAGAAACCGCAATAAGACTATAAGTGGCTTCCAATCATCACTGCATCCGACAGTGCAACATACAGAACTCATTATACAGGATGATTCTAAAATCATGGGACAAACATTGAGGGGTGGTAGAGCTCACTAAAACAAACAATTATTGTATAGGAATATATGGGCGGAAGTGACGCGTTGAGGCACAAACACAAAAATAACACATGAAATGCAACACAGTGTTTATTTTCAACGTCGCCGCTAAATGCCTTTTTACAGCAATGTTTATAATAATTGCTCAAAATTGCTACCTCCGACAGTAATGCAAGCTTGGTAGCATCGGTGGAATAATGCTGATGCTGATGCAGCAGGTCACTGGCGCACCGTTTGACTGTCCTCAACTATCGCCACCATTGTCAGCCAATCACCAATCACGCCATGTGTAAAGGTCGCCAAGCATGCGCGACTGTTGGTGGATGCATTTGTAGCAACGGTTTTAACATTTTCTGTACGGAATCACTCGTTACGTATGCTGCTAATGAACATTTTATGTTTCCGTTAATGTGTTATGTTTTTGTGTTTGTGTCTCAGCGCGTCACTTCCGCCCATATATTCCTATACAATAATTGTTTGTTTTAGTGAGCTCTAGCACACCCTCAATGTTTGTCCCATGATTTTAGAATAATCCTGTATAGTAGTACACACACTAATAAAATTGTCACAAAAACCTGATTTATGTCGCATATGGAAGAAAAATGCATATATTTTCTAACCGTAAGATGTATAGCTAGATTTAATGTATTTAAATGTTAAAGAAAATTAAAAAGAAAGATATATTTTGAATTAAAATTTTAAGCGCACTTACATTATGGATGATTCAAAAAACAAATTTGGCATGTGAACTTTGGCTAAGTAGGGCAATCATAATAATTGATATGGCAGTATGCAGGAAAAGATTGGCACGAATGTTAACAAATATTAATAATTTATTATATGTACATTCATTTCAATTTTAAAAATATATTTTTCGTGACTGAAATAAATGCGCATGAAATAAATCATTTAAAATATTTGCAAACGGTATTTTACATTTTTCACATTTAACTGACCACTTATGAAAGCCACGCTTAAGATGCACGTCTCTCCTTATTTCATATCATTAAGCCATACGTAAAATTTAAATAGGCACTGAGTTTATTCCTGGGTAGCCAAGTGAAAAAGCGAAAATATTCTAAACCTAAATGTGATGCTTTATGCAATTTCGTACTGTCTTGTGTAGTAAGCAGAAAAAACAGAAACTTGTTTAAACATTAATTTTAAACATTACACTCGCAGTACAACGCAAAGTCTTGGAACTATTTTTCTTAATTAGCTGCTAACTTAACTCGGAGCTTTCATACCAGTGTTTACGGTAGCATCTATCTAGCATTCCGGCAGTGCTTAATTTCAAAGGTTGATTTAAAAAGTGCTCACATTACCGTGAACAGATAAGTAAATTTTTAATTACATTCAATCAGAGTAACTATAACGATTGCCTTTCTTGATAAAGGTTTTTTTTTTTTTTTTTTCGTAAAATGTGTTTTACGAAACATCCCGAATAAAAATACGCTTAAATTTTGTTTACAATAAATTTATTTTAAAAAAATTTGCCGTAGTAAATTCTGTCAAAATATTTTACAGTGTTACAAAATATGTGCATTTCCCTTTCATATGCAACATGAATAGTATATTCCTGACAATTTCGGTACTGTGCGTACTACTTTTTTGAGTTCTGCACGTCGCACAGTTGGATGCACTGATCCATTGGAAGCCGATCACACATACATGGGTGTACATGAGGCAGCGGGGATAACGTAGCTCGGCAGCTGACGCCACAGGACGCGTGTAATGGAGTCCCCCTTGTTAATCGCTCGTGAGTGGCCGGAACGCACGCAGTTTCCCTAGGCCGCACGGTGGCTTCCTGGCTCCTCTGCCGCGCGCACCGGGAATGCACGGTAGCGAGCAAGCACCAGCTCACCTCGCGACAGTTCACCACACGCCGTTGCCGCAAGGAAATATTTAGGATATATTTGCTTGATAGCCTTTGGAGATTGTCTCTGTGGATATTTTTGGACCGCTACCTAGATCTAAAGCAGGTGTACAGTATGCGTTGGTCACGTCAGACCTATTTTATAAATTTACCAAACTGTATCCTATTGTTCACGAAAATTCAAAAACACTGCTTACTAAAGTAAAATCTTTTGTGGAAGAAGTTGGGAAGCGTATTTTGTCTGATAAAGGAAGCCAATTTACAAGTAATGCTTGGCAAGAGGAGGTTTTGTAAACTGAAAATTGTACTGTACGTAAGAGTAGAGGCGCTTGGCCGGCCGGCCGGCTCACCTTGTTGGTGCTCGCTTCCCCGATGCTGGCCTCGATGTAGGCGCGCTCCTCCTTGGATATCCTGGGGTGGGCGGCCGGCGAGTCGTGGACGAAGTACAGCCAGGGGATGTACCAGACGACCCCCAGGGCGCCGAACACGTAGAAGACCATGGGCCAGCCGCCGGCCACTCCCCAGCTGCACAGCATCCCCGACAGCGGCATGCAGATCACGATGCCCAGGTACCCTCCTGCGCACGCACCGCGACACTCTGCACTTCGACACTTCGCTGGACCAGCTGCAGCGATTGCAATCTCAACGGTGCTGATCACAGAAAAAAATTCATCATTTTACACTTCTGTGAGACACAGTTCAGCTTGTAAACATTACTTATGAGTACTATTTTCTCGCATAATAGCTTGTTAAAATAGCAATTTTTGGTGTTTTTTCGGAGTTACAAATAATAAAACTAACTCATTTTCCGAAATGAGAGAGTTCATGTTGAAATAAGACACGGAAAGTTACTTCAGGGAAACTTCAAAGCCACACAATGAATAGGTATCCAATATTTAAATATTGATTAAAATAAGGAAATTCTTGCATATTTTTTATTTTTAGCAGTTTATGAATTTTTGTAAAATAAGTTGCTAATTACACCTTAAAATGAATTCAGACATGACCGTTTAGTCGCACCTATTAAGTCCTCTGTAAATTATTTCGTTTTTTTTGTACGTATTTTTTAAATGCGAATAATGAATATTTAGAAGTAATGTCTGTTGAACCATGTTTCGCACAAGTATAAATAATGACATTTTTGGTGATGAGCACCCTTAACATTATCTGAAAATCTATACCTCAGTGCAAATAATGTATAGGATGTTCACTGTTAATGAAGCACTTTTTAAAACCCTGCTTAGGATCTACTTTTACTTCTCATTTTGTATCCTTCTGCCATATATACAATTAACATTGGCATTGGCCTGATCACTCCTTCATGTGCCATCCAAGTAAAACCATGGAACTGATAGGAATTAAAAAAAAGTGTTATTGATACACAGATTTATACTCTAATATGTATAAAATACTAACTTTAGACGCCACAAATTAAAACATTAGTGTCGCAATGCTTTATCAAGTGTTAAGAACTATTTTCATTTATTCGCTGCCAACATAACACTTTCAAACCCACTATAAATTAAGTTTTCAGAAGCTGCAAACAAAAATTTTTTATGATGAGTACTGTAACTAAGTCTACACGACACTTGCATCGTTGTCACAGCCAGGCTTTGAGTTCGGTTACAGTAATATGAACCAATCGTAGTCTAGACCAGTAAGACATTTACGAGTCGTTACCCACAGGTAAGATTATTGCCCACTGACCATTGCAGTGTGGAGTTCAGAACTAAATTCACCTACACGTGCGTAATGCACACAATTGCGTGCAATGTTTCAGGAAGGGTTAATTAGCAGCCTGCAGGAAACCAACCTGCACCCTTACAAACTTTGTCTGTTTTCCCCTCGATGGTTCGCCTGAGAGAGTAACTCCAAGGCAAAGTTTCTTGTACATTAAGGTGCACATGATTATGAAGTCATTAAAAGCGTTGCACACATTTGTCGGGTAATGACATGACACCCTTACTTTTCCAATGCATGTGGATGATAACAACAGCCGTTCGCAGATTTCAGATCTCGTTTAAAAATAACGTTATTCACGGAATTGTTCTTTAATCTCAAGTAGGTTTTATTATTTAGAAATAAAATCATTTGAAATATAGATTTTCAAGGGCGCCTACCTCCCTTGCGAATTAGCGTAGGACACAGGCATTATAATGTTTTTTTTTATCCCATCTTGCATAGGAAATCACCTCACAGCATTTGTACCTGTACTTCGAGATCACACTGTGTGTCTATATATACAGGGTGTTATATGAGTTGGCAACACAGTGACGTGTGACGCAAGTGGATAGTGAGGATATTACCTGAGAATATGATTGAGAACTTGCTCCTCTCTGCGGGCGGGGACCAGGCCGACACCATACACTGGATAGCAGGGAAGGTGACGCTCTGCAACACAGTTCATAAGACCAGTCGTCAGAAGCAGACACTTTAGTACATCGGTGGGTATATAAGTTGTATGAATTAGAGAAAACTCAGCATAGATACAGCGAATAGTCTTAAATCGGAATATTTGGTTCCAGTAATTTTTACACATGAGAAATTAGTGTCGTTACTGTCAAAAGTCCTTAACTGTGGTTTCCATCAGAAATTTGAAACTTAATATTTGACGAACGTGTGTTTACGCTACGAAAAAACACATGTAACACTCCACTCTACCATTTGTTTTGGAAAAATATATTGCCACAAAAATTAAAACAATAAATTATGTAATAAGAAGAGAATTTAACACATAAATTAATGCTAAAAATCCTACTAAATACCTAAATAAATAAAAAAAAAAAAAACGTTTTTAAACAGTTCTCTGGGGGTTTTCTTGACCGATGATATCAAACAATGAGTTTATAACAATTTTTTTTTAATCGACTGTGGCAACAGTCTATTAGTTTTTACGTTTGCCGAAGAAAGTTTTTTTTGCAGAGATTCTAAGTAAGTAATTTATGTCTATCAATAGTGAAATGCGATTCCCCGAAATATCGGTTCGGTGCTCAAATATTTAATCGATGTGAAAAAGATGGAGGATGGGATTCAGTGAGTTGAGTTAGAATCGTCCACCAAAGAAGTTCCCTCCAAGGTAACCCAGGGCGTGTGTGTGTGTGTGTGTGCCAATTTTGGATGTGTTTAAGCTAGTTTATTTTGTAAGCTGTCATCAAACAGCCTTCCACCTCCCTCACCAGAAGCCCTCTCCGATTTATGTGCACCATCACTTCTCTGAAAAGGGTAAGGATTCTACAAAATATCTGAGAAAAACTATGGTTGTGGGAACCATCTAGACTTTTAAAATAGGGACAGAAATCTGATGGTTTGTACGTACCATCAAAACATTTGTTAGCATGAAATAAATAGTGTAACAAGAATGCTTGAGGTGTGTATCCGAGTTCGTGAGGGATGGAGGTCTTAATAAAAATAAAATAACTAAATTCGGTAACTATATTTATTCTCAAAGCTACAGACAAACATCTGTTTTTTTTGCTAGTCTGAGCGTCCTATTAATTGTTATTATTCTTACTGGGCGCAATATTTAATTTCTATCCATTTCAATTAAAGTATATTTCACAGTCTTTACACCTTAAACGGCTCCAATTAGTTCCGCACGTTTAGATAAAACTGTCTATTTCCATCGTACCAATTGTATTTTCACTCACGCAGCCAGTCCACAGTCCCGCAGATCAGTCCCACTATTTATTGCACACAAGCTCGCGGAAGCACTCTCGCAGATCGCTGCAGTCGTCCCTCGTCGCTCCGTAATCGCCCATCTGTCGCTTAAGGTAGCACGAGACGCCAAACTCTCGGCTCCTAATCACTCACTCCTCAGAGGTCCACACATGGTATTTATACTTGAGGTAGATGCCGTCTAGAACGTTCTCAGCAATCAAAGTTGTTCTGGGAAAGAATAGAGGCGATGACGACATTCCTGCGTGAAATACGAGCTTCTCAGGGTCAGCGAGGCACAACCTGCGATAACTTTATTGGCGTGTGCGGGTGGCGTCCTTTATGATAGGCCGCTTGCTGGGAAGGTGCCGACAACTGGAGGTCAAGTTTGTAACGTCAGACGAAGCGAGCGGCCTATCATAAAGGACGCCGCCCGCACACGAGAGAGTTTAAAAGCCAACTTGCGAGACAAGGAGGGGATCAGTCGGACCAGTAATACTCCGCGCCGGGAGGTGCCAGACCAGAGTCGGTGATGTAGAGTCAGTTGTGTGGCGGCCGCGCCACGAGGTGGCAGACGGGTGGGGAATCGCCAGGAGCACCACGTTGGGACGCGGAGTGCGATACCGAGAGCGGGATTCGAGTGGTAGCCCGAACGAAGGGTGCCACGCTGAGAGGAAGAAACCAGCACCAGAAGGCGACGGTCGGGTGGGGGCTCACCAGGAGCACCATGTCGGGACGCGAAGTGCGATACCGAGAGCGGGATTCGAGTGGTAGCCTGAACGAAGGGCGCAACGCCGAGAGAAGAGTCAGTCAGTCGTATCGTGGAGTCGTCCGTCAAGGAGAGAACACAGAACAGCCAGTCCGAGGCCCGTAAAAGGGTCGCCCAGCTTACCAGATCTCAACTTACCGCCGGAACACCCAGAACTACAAATACAGCTAAGTACCAGCATCGTTGCTCAAGGGATATTGCCCGAAGCATAACGTTCCCCCATGGCATCGGAAGCAACTAGAGCGAGTACTTTAAGCCACCCTTCAGTCTCACAACTTGCAGGGTCAGTAAAATATGTGCTAATTTCCGGTAAAGTATGTGTTTGTTTCCGGAAAAGTATGTGTTCATTTCCGGTAAAGGATGTGTATTATATTCGAGACAAATACAACCCAGTCAACTGAAACACCGAGTGACTACCTTATTGTTTACCCTCAACATTCAAGGTACCCATAGTCTGTGCCTGGTAAAGGTAACTCGTACCCTACGAACCATCCTGTATCCCACAGGTGGCGCGTAGCATCAAGTTAAACCTTTACAATATTTTAAGCGTTAGCTGTGAGTGCTATGTTTTACGTGAACTGGAACATATAGTTCGATGGCCATAATAATGCCTTAAATTTTAAATTATGTTCGAAAAATTGTTTGGTTGCTCGTTTACAGTTTGGTAGTAGGAAGTAATTTTTCTACAATTTTTAATGTCAAATAAAATTTTTATTTAACTTAAATTTTTAATATTAATATTTTATAACACAGACATGTGTTTCCTGCTGTTATCTATGTGCCACTCGTCCTGTTAAATAACTGGATATAATGTACATGCATCTCTGGTAGTTACAAAATACTTCGTCTGCCCTTGATACGAAGATAGTTTACCGAAGAATATCTTGTATTAAGCAGTCAAAGTAATTATTTGCAGAAGATGACTTCAGCAATCAGTTACCGTTACAGTGCACACAAATTTGCTGTCACCAAAGTTGAACATACTACATTGCATAATGTTGTAATCTTTAGTGGTATAAATATTTTACAGTAAAAAAAAAAAATGTTTCAAAGTGTTCTTTAAAGTTTAGTGAGATCACTGTTAGTAAATGTGTTACGTAAGTGAGTCTCTATTTGTGTTCTAAAACTGAAGGAATTGAAGAGAAAACTACATAACATCTTGAGCATTACACGGGTGATTGAAAAAACATGTGATCATTTTAAAATATGCAGGAAACCTCTTAAGTTTTTTAGACATCAAACTTAAAGTAAAACATGGCCTAATTAAGTAAATATTGTTTTGTACTAATTATTTATATATAACACTGTGACTACGGAGTCACTAAATATAAAGTAAAATTATACGAATTTTCTATATTTTTTGCTACATTATCTGCCTGAAACTTCATCACTGATGTGTTTGTAATAATAAGATTTGCTATTCAGATTATTCTTAATGACACATCATGATCGCAAAAGTAAAATTGAAAATCATTCAAGCAGCCACAATGTTTCTAAAAAAGAACCAGATTGTTGACATCAGCGAACATTGTTTAGGAAGAGCATATTGTAGTACTTTACAGGCAGACTTACCCCTGCCAAGCCTTCTACTAGTCGCAGCACGAAGAATATCTCGTCGTTCCACCAGGCTACGAATGGCGTGATGATGGTGAGAACTGCGCTGATGAAGGTGCCCAACCCGAACACTTGCTTCCCGCCATATCGCTCAGCTAGGATACCGCCAGGCAGCTGGCCAACCGCGTACCCGTAAAAGTATCCTGACAGGATGAATCCTTGCCTCTCCTCACTCCAGATGAACTCCCCGTCCTGGAAAACATTGCGCACTGAATATGTACAGGTCCTGATTGAAAACACAAGTCTCTTGTTTATTGTTTCATTGAATATAAACTCAACTCAACATGACCTAGTTAATACTTTTTTCTTCCTAAAAATACATTGTCAGAAAATGTAGCCAGCTTCAAAATGGCAGTTTCGTAACAAATTTTCGTAAACATACACTTCCTCAATTCACAACATTTAAGTATCAATGTATGAAAACGTTTCTTTACATCATATAAATTACATTGGTATAAAAATTAACTGGTTTTGGCGTAAGTGGGACCTTTAAAGTCGCTGAAATAACGATTCAGTTACCTCAGCAATTTTTACATGTAAGTACATACAAGCCAGCCAACCTCCATAACGGAAATGACATTACTCTGTATTGAGACCTGTAATCTATGAAGTTAAATTCTCAGACAGAGCACACATTTTCAGCGTAGGAAAAAACATTGCAAATGTGGCAATAAATTAATTTCCGTAACTCAGAAGAGGTTACAATGTGTTATTTGTAGGCATTTGGGTTTACATGAAACGCAAATTGATTCATACTCGATGGCGACGTTTTTTTTAACGACCAACGCTAGAATGTATTTTATTCTAAAGTATAAAGAGAAACTAAATGCGATAAACGCATATCGGTTATTTTGTAACAACAGTAAACTGTAGACACGTATCTTCGAACTGATTTTGTAGCCAAGTATGTATTATATATAGGCCGTTTACGGTAAACTGAACACCTTTGAAAGCTTTTCTTTAGATTTCTTCTGTGTGCTCATGGTGTATCCTGGCACCATTTGTAAAACCAACATCGTCACGGGCCTTATCACTATATTCGTGCGTAGCTCCAGTGAAACTGTAAAAGTACTAGAAAATTAAATATTTTCAAAAATTACAACATTGTTTACAAAAATGTGTGAATTATACCAATAATATGCATTAAAAAACAGAAAGTAATGGAATTAATTTCAGTATTCAGAAATGTTTACCTAACCCTTTTAATTCGATGACAAAGCATGGAACTACTTTCCCTCCTATGCCAACTTAACTGGGCGCATGCCAATCAGTGTACCCGTTAAAATACACTCAGTTAAGGGTAGTGACATTTTTCAAAGGTTGATTTTAAAAATGCTCACTTTACCGTGAACAACCTTTTTAATATCTGAGACACTGAGTGTCTTTCGTCAATCCGAAAACGAGAGTAGCATAAANCTCCTGCTGGTCATCAGATGGTTTGTTGATGGATAGGCGGAGGGGGGGGGGATACGCTGTTGTAGGAAAGAGGCGAGGTTTAAAACAAAAATACATTTTTCTTAATTGTGGTTTTGAAAATTTTCCTTAGCAAGTGTAAAGAAAGAGTAAATTTTCTTCCGCATCTGTCGAGTCTATTATAAATAAGTTTTCAATCTTGAAAAACCGCTTATTTATATGCAGCACTTTTCGCTTATTACAGACCTACGCCGATTTGTCTAGCCATCTTACGTTATGCGAAATACTATGCTTGTTAGGAAACTTGAACTTCCATAGGGATGTTTTTTTTTTTTAACCATTAGACACGGCAGCAGCATGTGTGAATATTTTCTTTGGTAGCGAGAATGATGAAGTAGATAACCCAATATTTTCGGCCTGTTCAAAACTTTATTGGTTGTTTGTAACTGTTGTTACTGTTGCTTAACTATAGTGATGAGGATGCCCCTGGTGGCATATTGGATTGTCGTTAAAAATAATATGTCCGCGTGCACACTGTAATCTGTAACTGAAATTTTTTACTTTGCAGACAACCGTTAATAAAATGCTTTGGTGGTTCGAAAAAAAAATTTGTAAGTGACGTAAATGAAAGAAAATATCATAAAAGCAAAGGAGAAAGTAGTCATACACTCGAAACAAAAAAATATGCGTGGAAAACACCAGCTCACTGATATTCAAACGGTAGTGCTATATGTGGCTTTATTTGCGCTCCTTCCCTCCCCACGCAGCAAAAGATGATGCTGCACCCGTGATCCAACGTACAGTGCCTTATTAACAGGCCGGCACAGTAAGCATCTGTTCATTGGAACCCGCGAAAATGGCTCAAAATAATATTGGCGTAACCTAGAAAGAAAACTAGATTCAAAACTTTTTAAACTGTTTCCAGAAGAAAAAAAATGTATCAGCTTGCCAAAAAAATTTTCTTAAAGAATTTATAGAGCATAAAATTTATTAAATGTATTACACTGATTAACGTCTAGAATAAACCAAAGTCAAAATACATCAGACTCAAATTACAATTTGTCTCTAATCACATCTTCTGTCAGTTGCCAGGTTGTAAAATATTCTGTAGAAACAACGTCGTGTACTGTACAGTATTGATCATTTCTGTGAATAAAAGAATGCGTCAAAATTACGCACAGAAATTAGTTTACTTTACATTCTGGGCGTTAAAATTAGTGGTTTTCCCTTGGGAAGACCCTTTTAACTCCTTAACTTTATTGACTGCGTCTGTATCCTCATCAATGACTCCGCTGTATTCTAGGAACACGACTCACCACTGACCACTCCTGTGAAACTAGTAGTAGGGATGTGCGCCTCCTGTCGTTTACGTTCGAGCTACAAAACCCACCGTGATAACTCTAGTACGGAAGTCGCTGAAGCACAGATAACTTCAGCCGAAAGAGATATAAATAATAAACAGCTATTCTATTCGCGGTATATTTACACTTTTTGAAATCAAACTTTTGGAAAATCATCCCATGCAGGACGTGTTTGGTTTTTTCCTTAAGATGTCATGCATAACAGACGTTTTATACTTGTGTTAACATAAATGTATTATATTTTGGTTAAATAGAACTTAAGCTTATATTTTATCCATAGTTTATAATACAGTATTTCATTTATAATCGATGTGAATAAAACAGATATTATATATGTGATAGCAATGCGTAGTAAGAAATAGTTGTCACGCAAAATATAATTGTATTGAGTGCGCACGATTGCGGTGCGTTTTCCCTTTGGTGTAATTTTGTATACTTGGTAAAGCCTTGTTTCCATGATGCGGAGGAACAGCATGGAAGTATAACTTTGGCAGGGCTTCAGAAAACCTTAAAGCGGCCACGAAGGTGCTACAGTAGAAAGGTACTACAGTAGGAATGACTGCACACAATGGATCTGGTATTCTGGAGTTCTGTTTCTTCAGACATTCACTCAACAGTACAGTGACTAGTGTTAATTATCTTAGTCAAATTGATTCAAGAGACGTTATATGTTGGAAGACGTTTGCTATTAATGAACTTGTAGCTACTTGTAATTATGTTATTAGTATTGCTAACCCACCTCGGCCAACTCCTCCGCGGCGGTCATTTCCCCCGGGCAGATGTCCTCCTCGCGGTGGTCGTCCAGTCCCTCCATGGCCAGCGACTGCGCCTCGAAGGACTTGAGGGCCGTGTTGTTGACCATGGCGACGATGGCCACGGACAGGTTGACGCGCACGATGAACAGGATGGCGATCCCCAGCATCCCCAGCACCAGGAACACGAAGCGCGCCTTCACCAGATCTGCGCAGTCACGCAGCACCACACCCCCCAGTCAGTGCTGCTCACAGTAGAGTGAGCACTTTCGAGATCAACCTTTGAAAAATCTCTCTGCCCTTACTTTCGCGTATTTTTTTAACAGGCGCACTAAGTGGCATGCACCCAGTAACGTTGGTCACGACGAAAGGAAACTAGTTCCATGCCTTGTGGCTGAATTAAAAGTGTTCGGTAAATATTTGTCAATACTACAATTATTTGCTTTTCCTTTTTTGTTTTTTTTATGCACATAAGTGTGAGAATTAGCAAATTGGTAAAATATTTACTTTTATGATAATTTTAAAGTTTCTCTAGACCAGCGCATGAATAAAGTGGCCAGGCTCATTTCAATGTTTATTTTACATATGACGGAAGGATAAATGATGTGCTTACAAGTAGATCTTAAATAGGGCTTTCAAAAAGTTCTCCGTTTACCGTGAACCACATACATACACTGTCAGGCGCGTCGGAAACGAGAGTAAGCGGGGTGCGGAGGTGCAAGAGCGGGCATTTGTCTTACTAAAAGCGTCAAAATTCCGGGTTTTAGGAACCATTCCTCTCTTTAAATAGCATATTCATTGTAATAGCAGATGTACAAACGCCAATTATTGGAGCTGATTTTATTCATAATTTAAAACTTAAAAAATAAAAAAAATAAAAATCATTGGGTGCGTGTACTGATGTACGCGCTTTAGAAAATATACTTCTTTAGCGTTTACTAAAATAAAATTTTATTATGTATGCAAATCATTTATGTAAGTAGGAAAACGATAAAATGACCTAAGAAAGACGTTAAATACAATTAATAAAGGTTTGATTAGAGAACATAATTAAATACTTACAAAAATTAACCTCAAATACTTGAAAACACTTTCAAAATTTTATTATACAATTCTTGTCACTAACAAATTTTTCACGGCACAATGTAAGTAAAATAAATAAATAATATATATATAAATATTTACAATGAATTACTGATATAAATTAAATGTTTTTCAATTTGCTTATTACATGAACTGATTTTCTGTTGGTTTTAAATATAACCACGTGCTATGTTGTGTACCTTGCGTTTGTATATAGCCAGACGATACGCACATGCGCGTTGGTTCATACCCCTACCACGTTCACTGCCAAATTTCGTTACATTGTGCGCACGCAACAATACGCGCATGCGCGTTGGCTCATACCCCTACCACGTTCATTGTCGAATTTCGTTACACTGTGCGCGCGCAACTTTCGCTGCACACTAAACATTTACCCTCAACGCTCCAAAAGAAGTATAACTAAAAAAAAAGTGGTTTAATCAAAATCAGGTGAACAGTTTCGGAGTGACGTTTGATCATTCTTAGCGTCTTCCATCCACGCATCTCCCATCGTGCCACACCTATTAAAATTACCTTAAAATCGCGTCGCTTTTGATATTTTCTCCCCTACACACACATGCATATATATGCATAGAATGGGGTGTGAAATTCGAGAGCACGATTAATTATCACCCGAACTGCCCTCGTACATTTCAAATCTCAATGGCCTATCGGGGCGTAAACCATAGACAACTGTGCTTTTAAAAGTGTTGGTAGATGCTGATCAATACAATGATTATATCATACTTGTGAAGAGCTCATGTGATGGACTTGGATTGGTCACATATTCGTACATCTAAATAATCCGTGTAACATATTTATGTCAACAAAAAAGTAGAGGCAGTGAATAATTTGCAAATTCCGACATCGTGTATTAATTAGACTTTAAGAGAGGAGACTGGAAATGTAGTAACTGAATCAGAGGTTTCTGCATGGTTCCGCTATACCCTATGTACACTTTCTGTACAAATTAACAATAAAAATACTTAAATGTTTTACTTCAAAGATAATAATCTAAATGTAATAATAAATACAGATTTTCAATTTGACATACCATATGTCTATAAAAACAATACGGCTACAAAAAAAAAACAAACATTTAGAAATGCTAGTGGGCATTCGACAATCCAGAGTCCAGGGCTTCAAAGCACCATCTGAATCTAGCCGAAGACTGCCGAGCTCGTCCTAGTCGATCCCCAGTACGTGACTCTCAGCCGAAGTCGCAGCCACGTTCTCCCCATTTAAATACATTTTTCCCAAGACTCCCCATACATCTCTTAGTTCATTTTGATCCATAATTTCGATTAAAATTTTGCGGCTAGACATACTGATTTAATGTAGTGAATACAATGAGGAGTTTGGTCAAGTCGTTGTCAGACGAATTAGGCCTACGTTCAGTTCACTTACGCAAGTGTAATTTATGGAGTTCCGAAACCTCGCATACTACAATTGTCATTTATAAAGAGCCAGTCAGGAGTGTCTGTGTGGAGCGGTCTCTTTTTAAAGGATGAATTTAGGCAATCGTTTTTGGCAGTATCACGCATTGTGTCCTTCATGGAGACATAATGGCCTACCTGTAGAGATCTGCGAATTATACTATTAATACCAGTATTCTTTATTGCCTTTCATGCTCGACATGGAACTTACATTCTAACCTGGAGCTTAATGTAATGCTTTTAAAGCTGAACGTTCATATTATCGAACAGTGCAGCGGCATTTTTTTTTAAAATGGGGATAAAACCCTTCAAGGAAATGTATAACCAAAGCATTTCGCCAGGATCGAGCTCGGTTGCTGCGACAAGACAGTGTTGACAGGGAAGCGGTTATTTCTTGTGCTCTTACCTGAAGTGTCCTGGACTCCTTGAGGATTCCCATTTGCAACAACGTTGGCTTCTCCGTGTTTCCCCTTGGTGTTGAGGAAGACTGGAGAAATGCACACTTCAGGGAGGGTCTTCACGTCGTATTCCTTCTGGACCATTGCGGCAACTACTTCTGTGCTACCTAGGACGATCGCCCTGAGGGGGGAAAAAAAACCATAGTCTTTTCACGCTAACTTCACACCTTCTAAAAAATGTCTTTGAAAATTCATCCCATGTATGACATGTTTGGTTTTTTTTTTCAAAAATATTATATATCAAGCGTTTTATACATCTGTTAACATGAAAGTATCTTATTTTTTGTTAGATTGAACTTTTACTTACATTTTGTCTACAAATTATATTATTTTATTTATAATTGAAACTACTAAAACAGAGAGAA
This sequence comes from Clitarchus hookeri, assembly GCA_002778355.1. Classification (NCBI taxonomy): domain Eukaryota; kingdom Metazoa; phylum Arthropoda; class Insecta; order Phasmatodea; family Phasmatidae; genus Clitarchus; species Clitarchus hookeri. The sequence continues at coordinate 193,474 of NQII01003738.1, read as the reverse complement.
ATTAATGTGTGTGGGTAATGCCCAGAGATAAATAGTTTTTATACATAATGTTATTAAACTCAGTGCGCACGAATGCGGTGCGTTGTTCCTTTGGCTTAATTTCTTAGACTTGTTTAAGCTTTTTTTGCATGAGGCGGATGAATAGAGTGAAAGTAGTATAACTTTGGCAGTGCTTCAGAAAAAATTGGAAGTAACCGTGAATTGACTAAATCACAAGCTTGGTGATCACTGGATGCAAATCAGGTAGCAAAACATGCAGCACTCAACTTTGTAGTTAATCAAGATGTGATTTTACGGAAATTAAACCAGATGCTTCGTTTTTTTCTTGTGATGCGGCGTACATTTCACAATTTGCAGTCGTGCTTCATTTGCGCTAATGCAAACTGTGGACGTTAGCTTACGTTTGGAGATTATAATGTACTAAAGTGTAGTAGCGAAATACTAGCAATACTAACGACAAGAATGGGAGCACGATATAGGTATACTCGCAGGCCCATCATAACTTTCGCAATTTATTCAAATAAAAATTACACGAAAGCTTGTCCTAGACATACTTCAACAGTTTGTCATAAAAAAAGCCAAATTTTACATTAATTACAAACGATTGTTTCATGATAACGTTCCACAGACGTTTTACTCAAACGCACTGTATCAACACCATCAAATGCTTTTAAGTATTAAAGAGGTATGGTGTAATCTAAATTGATGAAGATGACGTACAATATAACAAAGCACCGTAAACGATTATAATTCATTTTTTTGCTTGTCGGGAGCTCAATTACTCGCGCAGCTCTAACAGGATGGATTGTATTTTACAATATTCTGATAGGCAGTTGTTCACTTCAGTGAACAGTATATCTAAATTAGATATACAAACTTCAGCAGCGGGTTATTCATGAAAAAATGAAGATGGAAACATATGTATGACTTATGGTATAATGCGAATCCTATTGGCGGGACACATCTTTGAAGTTGGACCTGAAACGCTGGTTAATTACAAATATTGGAGACAATTTTTAAGATGAAACACTGAGTGCCTGGATAATATGTAACGGAACAAAGATGTGTAAACATTGCAACACCTGTCTGTCACTGTCATAAAATTATTTCATGAAATAATCACGTCTCACTAACCCGCACGTCACAGTTAACTTTACACGTTATCCAGACACTCAGTTTTCCATATCCAGTAGTTGTAATAAACCAGTGCTTCAGGTCCAATTCCAAAGTTATGCACCACCCTTAATATTCATTTTAGACTATAGGTCGTATATATGTTTTCACCTTCTTTTTCCGTGATTAACCTGCAGCCGAAGTTTTCGGTCTAATTTAGAAACATTGTGTTCACCGTGACGCGGTAACAGTTCCCACGACGTAAATCGGCTCCCGGAAAGCGGAAAAGAGAACGAGATTTGTACGCCAGGAAACTGCGCGGTTGCAGTAACCTCATTACCCGTGGCTGTCTATCCACAACGATACTGCACAATGAAAGTGACTATGGAACTTAATACGTTTATACCATTTTTAAAGGTAGTTAACATCGCTTGGTTTTCATATTTGGTAATAAATAAATGAAATTTTCTTTACGGGTTTTTATGCGTGAATGCCTTTAAATTCTTAGAGTTTTGACAACTATTTGGTATGAGCATATGTAATAATAATAAAAAATAAATACAGCGTTTGTCAAAATTTCCGACGAAACACGTGTCTGGTCAGGTATAAAAGTTAATCTGTAGATAAAACAAGGTAAAGTGGTAAACCGGCCTTCGCACAACTGGGTGCGAACAATCTTATCTGCACGGCGAGACATTAGTGGCCTTGACAGCTTAACAAAACTAAATGTCACTTTTTGAATTTAGTTATCTACCACAAATCTTTAAGAAGTGTTGAAGTTCCAACACTGTCATTTTCCTGTGTTTTTACAATAAAAATCCCATGATGCCAAAAAAAAAGTCTTTTTTAGGACTACAATAATTTTTCTTTTAAATAACGCAATAAAAATATTCATAATATTACAAATCATAGGCTTGTATTACAGTTTAATCTGTCGGAAAGTGTGAATAAAACTAATTTTATTGTGCTTTCAAAAACGTCTGTGACGAATAAATAAGACAGAAGTGAGACAAACAAATTCTTTGGAATTATATTCGCGTAAAAAAATTACACTTCGACGGCACTGATATTCAAAGTTGTACTCTTCTAGTGACAATCGTAGGCATTGAATCTGTATTCATGCATGCCATTAGTACACCCATTCTAATGCTTTAATTTGAAATATTTATCACAGAATATTATTGTTTGTAACGTTGACTTCGCGACTTAAAGGTCATTCCTGGTCAGTAAAAACATTTTCCTAGGCGTATTACAGAATTGCTCTTGTAAAGTTACAAAGAAGAAATATTGCAAAATATATGATTGAAGTTTTGCAAAGGCATGTACAAGAACGATGAATTTCTCAGTACAATTTACAAAACTTTTTTTCAGTGAAGGTATTGGTGCGTATTAGCCGTGTCTCAGGGCTCCATACACAAGGTTTACGGGATACATTTCCAAATGTATTAAAACTAGAAGGAGCGCATTCACAACAGTACTGGTATTAGGCAAACACGGCCACTTTTGGGACCATTGTTTACTTCCCTAATACTAGCTTGTATGCCTACGAAAGGGATGGAGAAACCCAGACAGAATATAGACGGCGAACAGTCCTTAATATATACGGTATATTAATTCTCAAGCAATCAATACGAATTGGAGAATTTACTGGATCGGAAGATGGTATGACAATATTAACTCAAATAATTTTGATAGCTACAGTAGCGCTGCTGTAACTTAGGACTTGGGAGCTCTGCCAATGTCGGGCCACTTCTCCCCGGGAAAGGAAACAATTGGACCACGGTGGCATGGCAGGGGGGGAGGGAGTGGCTGCATATTCGTCTGCCTGCCTGCCAGATACCTCTGTTTGACGTGGTTGCTGCTTTGCAAGTTGTTCTGTCTCTCTCTTTCACTTGGGTAGGCGGAGCCAAGTCCGTTCTTACGCCGGCGCGACTATAGAAGAAAGTTTAGCCTGGAAGATTCTCCTTAGTTTTTTTACCCGTACTGTACTTTTAATGCAGTTGGAAGTGTGGGAAATACCGGCTCCAAATTCCCTCTTCAGACACCTGAAATATGTATTTTAGAAACGGCGATACCGTAACTGCAGGAACAATCCGCTTTGAACGCACGAGCTAATAGCTTGAGGTTAGTAATTCCCCAGTTTGTGTGTGAGAGTGTGTGTGAGAGAGAGGAGGAAAGAGAGAGAGAGAGAGATAGAGAGAGAAATGTTATCATTTGTTTAGATTGGATTGGAAAGAGCTTATTAACGTCCCCTCATGAAGGCTTATCAGGGGACGGCTTACAAACTAGCTTAGTACCTAACTTATAGTAACGCCCATGCCTTACCTGGGATTCAAACCCAAAACCACCCGCACACCAGACCGGCAGCGCACCAACCGACTGCGCCCCGGAAGTCGGCTTTTACCATTTGTTATTGTTTGAGGTGTGTAACTTAATATTCTACGGCATAAAGAAAATAAATATATAGGCTACAAAAATCTTCAAATGTTTTGCTTCTGAAAACTTGTCAACATAGGCTATCTCCAACATTTTGGGTACTTGTCATACGACTAAGAAGTATAAACCAAAATGTATAATGTTTTACATTACAAGTTAAAGGTACCTCCTACCGGGAGCATTGAAACACACTTATCGCTGCTAAATTATAACTAGTGCACCTCGAAAGTATGAGGACGACAAGCAATTAAGTTAATACATTGATGTGCCAACAAAACTGGATTAATCTAATTGAATCCCTGCTAACTTCACAGCAGCGCCCCACTACGCGTCAAATTCCGTTTCCTCCGACTTCGCATGAGAACGACAAGTATGTGTGAAAACTCGCAGAGCTGCTGCACCATAAGGATGACAGGTTGTAGATTAAAGAGACTTTCGTTACGATGTTATGGTAAGAGCTTGTGAAATGGACTAATACAATTCTGGCGGGAAAGCGGAAGTTAAGGCTCCCGCCTAGCTGGCTCTTGAACTGCGTTGCAGAGTGTTTGGAAAACTCGTTTCTACGCGAAACCATTAAACGTGCGTCTGATGTGCTGATCTGCGAAAAAGACACACACTTCGAACGAGGACTGTCGAGTGCTTCCAAGACGTTATGCACACTAGAAACGCCATTTAAGAGTACTTCAAAATTGCTTAAAACGGATTTTGTTTTTAAAGACCTGTACCTTAAAATATATGTTTCAGATATATACAAATACTGCACACTAGAAACTCCATTTAAGAGTACTTCAAAATGGCTTAAAACGGATTTTGTTTTTAAATACCTGTATCTTAAAATATATGTGTCAGATATATACAAAAACTCTCAAGCGCCCTGCATTGAACCTTGCTACAGACTTCCCACCATTAAAACAATTTAGTCACTTCTGTAGGTCCCATAAGTACACGCAGCACGACGAGAACACTACACGCCAGTTGAGAGCCTTGCGCTTAGCGGCGATAGCGCACTTGATGAGCGTGGCAGAGTCGCCATTATCGCTCCAGCGCTTCTTGGCCTCGAACGCGGGGGAAAAAAAGCTCCAGGTAGGCGCGAACCTTAGATTTTCACGCTCGACCGCAAGAATTGCGGTAAAACAGAAAATGTGCTGTAAAAGTTTTGCCTCCGAAAAGAGACAGAAGCCGGCTGTCGAGACTAATACTGTATTGTGGCAATAGCATCGTGATTCAGCGGCCGCGGTGGTGCTAGAGTTGAGACTACTCGCCTCCCATCAAGGCGAATCGGGGTACACTCCCGGTGTGGGCACTCGGATTTTCGCGTGTGGGAAACGTGGCGGACATTGCCGTTGTTCAGCGGGTTTTCTCGGGGCACTCCCGTTTCTCCTCGCCATTGTATTCCATCGATGATTAATCTTCACTAATTTCACCCTTTTTGGCGTTAGGCCGACTAAAACCTGTAAACTCAACTCAACATCGGGATTCAGTGTTGGCACCTCGACTAACATCAGCGTGACGAAATTATCACCTACCCTTTGAGGTCTTGAGAGTCGATGAGGTTGAAGTGAGGCGTGTATGGCGTAGCGCCGGAACGCAAGGGTAGGGGAAACGGGAGATCCCCGAGGTAACCCACAGACCAGCGGCATCGTCCAGCAAGATTCCCAGGTGGAAAAATACGTGAGCGACCTCGTCGGGAATCGAACCAGGTTCGCCTTGGTGGGAGGGGGGAGGTAGTGGTCTGACCACTACACCACCGCGGTCCCACGCCCTGTGATATGTGAACTTTAGTATCTGACGCACAACTCGAGTACTATTGCTAACCGCAAGACACTTGGCTATGCCCCTCGTAAGTGCTAGGATCACAACCACTGGAAACACTGGCCAGGCTTGACGAGTAGCGTTTCCAACTGATTCTGACACCTAACAGTCAGTGGGTTAAAAAGAAATTATGAACCAGCAGATCCCGCATGTGAACAAGGAATTGTACTTGTTGGCGGTGGCTCCGCAACGATATGAGATGTAATCAGCTGGCACGTATTAGGACTGCCTGTGCGTCTACGGAGAACGTTGTTGGCACTTTTTTTTCAAAAGGTGTAACATGCGTCAATACCCTCTGTTCATCCCAACGATCTTGACGTCTTACACCAGGACAATCTTAACTCTCCAGACCTCGTTAAGAGCCGCCCAAATCTCTCTACTCAACTCAACTCAACCAGGACATTCGCCACCACACACAGGTCCCAGAGCGTCCAAATTGCGGCATGAGTCAAGAGGGTGGCGCTAGATAGGAGAGGAGTGCGGAAATTTGGGGGGCTCTTAACAAAGAGACCTGAGAGTCGATGAGGTTGAAGTGAGGTGAGTATGGAGCAGTACCAGAATGAAACTGCTGTCCTTAACTTCCACTCGCTCGCGCGGGACGCGAAGCAACGAGCGCGTAACAATAGGAATAAAATAAAATTATCACGGAGAAAGAACATGGTAATGCACTTTCGGTTTAGGGGGCGTGGTGTCATAGTTAATCTCTTCAGGTGGCGGTCCTGTTATTTGAATATGTTTGTCCGTTTCGCGTCTTTGGACACTACCGTTATGTTAAACTACTTTCAAAGTCGTTATGGAAGGCTCGTAACAGTTCTGAAGTATGTTTGCTCTTCAACGAATAAGTATTAGTATCTATTTAACCTATATTCACACTTTTATGTGCGAAAATACGCGTGTAATAAGATTTTGAGTGCTTCGTTACGAAAATTCTTACCGCAATGAGTGTGTAAAGATCTTCGCTTTCCTCAGCAAATACTGTTACAGACTCGTAAATATTTGATTTCAAACCTTCGAAAAACGTTACTACAGACAAATACAGTTCACACGAAATGTATTATTTGTACATTGGTATTAGCCTGTCATAAATCTTTGTCACCCTGCAGAGACTAAGTGTATTCTGTTATTTACATCTTGAGGAAAAATGTGTCAGTAGAAAAATAATTAAGTACGTACTACACGCAAACGAGCTCTTAACCAAATAAATTATTTTCTTTGATTTTATACGTTACGAATGAACGTTCTCTTAATTATTAATAAACAGATTTCATGCTGCGTGGTCGTTAGTGCCCCGAAATCCGACCAGCGAAGGAAATACTCCAACCCCACCGCTGAAAGCAGAGATATACCACTTCGGAATAATACCGATTTGTAGACCGTTCTTGAGGAGGAATTAGGTTTATCGTCTGCTGATTACCTCAGTAGGCCTATGGCGTCCATGCCCCGTCATATTTATACAGAATGTTCGGAAACTCAGCCACTAAACTCAAGACATAATTTCTTTGGACCGATTGTAATACTAAGTACCTGTACACTTATACACGTAAAAGTATTTTTATATCATTCAATTGTATTCAAATTTGCGGCGTACAAAACATGGGGAACAATGCTGTGCGATCATGTGAGTAAGACAAGTTGCATAGGATCAGGTGCTAAACTAAATAATTACATACGCAGTGTCGCGCCTACTTTCTACGCAACTTGTCCTACACTCATGATCGCACCACCTTCTTCTCCAGGTGGAGAAAACAATTAAGTTATATAAAAATACTTTTCCGGGTATAAGTGTATAGGTGTTTTGTATTACAATTGGTCCAAAGAATCTATGTCTGGAATTTAGGCACTGAGTTTCCGAACATCCTGTATATTTTTACGGTTAAGAGATGGATGTACATGGAATGAAATCAGTATTGCATTTTGTCGGACTTTTTAGTGTGTACACTCTAAATCTGAATCAGTTTTTCAATCAGTAATATTATTGTACCGAATATTCGGTTTATGAGTTATTATCTACTGGCGAAACAGTTGGAATACACTGAGGTTTAACTGTTGGACCAGGCTAGTTAACTAGGAATCAGTAGAAATGACTGTTTGATCATAGAATACTAGCAACTAAAATGGTCAGTCGAATTTTACTGATTCAAGTAAAAACAGATCTGAAGTTCAATTCGTTGATTAGGAGCATTTTTTAACTGTTTCGACTTTTAAGTGTATGGATCACAGAAAAATTATGTTTGGATATTTGGGCACAAAATGATTTCACCGGTGGGGAATAAACATGATAGTTAGGCTACTAAATTTTAACTAACGTTATCACGCAGTCTGAGAATCAATTAGGGGAGGGAGGGGGTTATTTCCCTGCCAGGGAAAGTGAGTTCTCTCCCTGAAGAGTAATAATGCATCATTTTTCATGAGCCAAATCGTCCCCATGTTCAAATTATTAACATCAAAGCTTCTTTATGTAATTTGTTTTCAAAGTGTTCTGTTAACTGTAGTACATAATATGGTACACAATTTGTACTGGAATAAAATCGTTCTGTTTCAGTTTGTTTTGTTCGTTTGTCTCTTGCATCATCCAGAAACTACTGAACTCATTTGGATTTAATTTCCACTTAAATTAGGTTTTAATGAATCGACTTTAAATAATCTGGCAGTATAATATATAATCATGCTATAACAAGTAGCTGAGCAGCAAAAATTAAACATTGACTTTACTTTAATTTTTTTTTTCAAAAACCTATATAAGATGGCGCAGCTATCATTTTTGACCTTCCACTGCCTTCCAAAATTTGTACTGAAAAAATCTGTGTTAAAAATAACTTATAATCATTGAATTTGCATTGCTTGTTTCGAATGTATTAACCTAACAAATCCCCAGTGTATTACTTTAGTTATCCTCTAAGACTTATAAGAAACTTAAATCATTACAAATGTTGTGCATGTTATTCAAGCTCTCAATCATTTGTCATATTATATTGTTTATATCAAATCTGAGAAATTTTCAAGTTCACAAAAAAAAAAAAACCCCCCTCAGCAAAAAGTTAATTTAGCATTCTCTTATCACCTCAATAATTAGGAAAACAATGCAATATTAAGATAATTTACACTTTGAGTGTTTCTGACGTAATATTACGTCACCTTAATTTAACTTAATTGTATGGAGTCAGCCGTAACATTATGAAATTCGCAGTGTTTGAAGACAAGGAAGAAGAAGAAATATTGATTCGCCAGCAGTTTTCATAAGGTTGTCTGCAAAGTAATATTACGCCAACAGCGCTCAAAGTGTAAATTACCCAAAATAGCAAGATGTATATTATTCTACGTTGGAAGGGACATTTGATTCGGCACTTAACTCGGCATCATCTTGGCAGAGAACCGGAACAGGCCAGTAATGAAAGTTGTTCAGTTCAATAACCGATACCGGTGTTGTGTAAACAGAAAGGAAGGTTGTGAAAGGGAGTACAGAGACCAACAGTATTGATGGCGATACAGTCGCAGGTATGGGCGACTTACTTATTGTCTTAATCGTCAGTAAATTTGTACCGCAATCAAATAGTTAATACTTAAAAATCAGATAAATAGACTGATGTGATGATAATGAATAGTTAATAATCAGAGAATTCATGCGATAAATAATCATGTATGTTATAAAATTAATAATCAGATATGTTGTGTCTGACAGCAGCCCTTTCGTACTAAGTAATTCCACTCACATTACTACCACAGCTTCAAATGTTTATTACTGCAATATAAGTGCTCTCGATTTTCCCTTGATTGTAGCTTATTAACACCTCCCTCCTACGGCTACGAAGTCGTAAGACGGCTATGTTGCAGGGTGGGAGGAAAGAGTTAGCAAAACAACAACACTCATATAGGACTATTTGTATTAAATTTCCTAAACTATAGGTTAATTTAGTAGCGTGCAAACATTGATATTTACCGAGTTACAATATGCATTCACAGGAAGAGTGAAGCTGTTCTAAACTATCACTCTTGAACGAGGGACCTCGAATAGTAACACCAAATTTCTGCCCACTCTGAAGAAGCAACGCGTATCATGTTCTCCACGAGCGAAGAGGCTCGACCTCAGTTCAAAATAAGCTGGTAACGCGACATAGAAGCCAATGCTACGGCTGCAGAATCATTCGAGTCTTTAATTACACCACCTTTCATTTGCCTCACAGTTTGATTGTTTACGAAATACCTGACGACATTCTTTCTCATAATTACCCTTTTACAGAATGTTAAGGCGACTCATGTAACCATTTCGTACTGTATATCGGTACAAAACATTTTAAATTGTATAGTTGGCAACAACTAGCAATATTTAAGAAACTTAACTACAGGATCACGAACGTGGAGTGGCCACGACTGCTCTTACCTGTAACACCAGAGTCTTGCCTACATCTCACAACACTTAACACTTCGGAACTTGTAAAAGCGATCTTCCACCAGGTTCTAACTGTAGTGGGGGAAGCAATCTCTGCTAAGGCTTGTCGACAAGACCCTGAATGTCAAACGAACGTACGTCTTTCAAGCCGCGTGATGTAACGACACTGTGAAAGACAGTTCGTTACGTGGAAGGAACGTAAATTTTCCGTTCGGACAGCGCAAGTGAAGGCTTTGCGTCTCGGTAGTTCTGGATAGGAGTTTCGTGCCTGGGTCCTGACGTAGTGCCTGTGGAGTAACCATGAGTCAACCGGAAAAAAAGTACCTCAAATGATTTTTAAGAGAGTCGAATGTTTTCGGTTGTACAGATTTAACTGTGCGACTGTCAACTGGTAGAGTAACACAAAATGTAGAATTATTTTTTCAGTAAACATTGTGTAAACCCGGACTAATTTTTCCTTATCCTGAATGTATCTTGGCTTCTGGAGCAAAGAAGGAAGCGTCGAGGGCGACCCTTGACAGGCCTAGACAAAACCTCATCCCCTGTAACCCGGAGCCACAGTCATGTAGTGGTTAGACTACTCGCCTCCCACCTAGGTGAACCGGGTTCGATTCCCTGCGGGATCTCTCCCGGATTATAGTATGTGGCGGGTTTTCTCGGGATCTCCCGTTTCCCCCGTCCTTGCATTCCAGCGCTGCTCCATCCTCACCTCGTTCCACCTTCATTGGTTCTCAAGACCTCGATGTTAAGAGCCACCCAAATCTCTTCACTCATGTCACTCCCTCCTCTAACCCAGAGTCGTTGAACTGAAGTGCAATATTTGCATCGTGGTCCAGTATGCGATTATACAACTGCTTGTGGTGATACTTTCGTTTTGTTGCATGATACTAGAAAACGTGTGCTACATGTCACTGAAGTACTTTCTGATTTCTGTGACAATTTTGAAACTTAAAAATTATTCTGATGTGGTTTCAGAGCCACAGAACATCTTTACTAGTTGCTCGATATCAGCGCTTGCATTTAAATCTTTGTATACCGCTCACAAAAAGTTTGGCATATGTCAGAATTCAGGTTGTTATTTTGAATAAAAGTCGTTTACATTTCATGTTGTACACCTAATAGCACATAAAAGGGAAACAAACACAATACTCGCTTACATCATTCCAGTATGACACAAACAAAAGGCATAAACTGGAAAACAACGTAAACAAAGGTATTCCAATAGTTTCAATATCAACAAAAAGGTATTCTCAGATGCATTGACGAACGGCACTAACGTGTAGGATCTCCACGATTCCTGAGGCACGCTTGTATCCGACGAGGCATGCCAAAACAAGATCATTAAGCATTTCCTGAAATAAATTGACCCATTCCCATTTGCGGCTGTTTTGAAGGCTTGAATGATTATTGGTGATAGTGCACGGTTTTAAATAGCTCGTTTGAGGAAGGACCACACATTCTCTATGCAGTTCATATGACCTGAATAAGCTGGGAATTTCATTCTTCGGATCCCAAGGGGATTGGAGAAGGGGAGTCGGGGTGGTCTAAACCTTTTTATGAGCAGTTTATTTGAGGTTCCTGTCACCAATATAGTTTAGTTCCTTGCTTGTAAGTTACCTAATAGTCTTTCAGTTAAGTGTTAAGCCATGTGTTCCGCTCGTGTGTCACCAGATAGCGATTACAATTATCGCATTTCAGAAGTCAGAAGTTAGGGATGGAACAATAATATATAATCCAAAATGAAAAATAATAAAACGTTTATAGTGAAATATTTAAAATTACTTTCAAAGGCACTGAGATAAGCTAAAGAGAAATCAGCACACGAAGATAACTTTCATGAAAGTAAGTGAATTTCACTACCTTTCTAACGCAAATCACATAAAATGGAAGTTTTATTCACGTTGAGAACTTCCAGAACAAGTGTAGCTCTCTGGAGTGTAACTAAATAATGATATTAATCACTGGGGCCACTGCGTGCACAGTCATTCGAAGGAATAAATATTTGTTATTTCATATGCTAAATTTAAATTAAAACCAACAACGAAACTTTTCGTTGTCTTTAGTAAAACACACGCTTAATACGCATTTCTCTAATTCCGAATATTTACTGTTCAGTACACGACATGTTTTTATAATCTTTCCTCCGTGTAGAGGATAACGTTGTCGCCCTTCATCTGGAGGGATCTGGGTTCAACTGCCGTCACCGACCCGGAAAATAAAACAACATATGGATATATTTCGTTATATTACCACCCTTGGTGCGAATAACAAAGTTTAATCTTTACCCCTACGTTCAAACAAAAATAATTGAAAGATTTTACACAGATATTTTATTTGATAAAATTTACAACTATCCCATTCGCTCGCATACAGAACGGAAAAATCCTGTTCACATGCGACACCAGTGCTGCACCGCGGCGAAAAATTCTAGTTGCCAAACTATTAGCGTGGAGCTTCCCAAACCGAGTAGAATAAACCTTATACATTCGAAGCGTTGATTTGAATTTACACACACAGCCCAGTAAAAGAGAAAAAAACCATACTGCAAGTAACACATAAATTAATGTAGTTGTATTAAGTTGCAATGTGGTTTTAGGTTATCACTCTCCTCATAAAGAAACGGTTACATTTATCATCGACTCGGTATGGATATTTGAAGATGTCGCAGAAGAGCAAATTACGGCAACATGGACTCGACAATAGTTCCCTGGCCCGGCAGTACCTCAATACCTACTCATCATGGGAGAACTATAAAACCCCAGTGTGTACGAGTGGGTTGGTAAATTGGTCTTTCAGGGCCAGGAAAATTAAGTTTTATGTGGCAAAATTATACAATTTTACAGTTACATAACGTATGGCTGTCTAAGGCCCTACAAAACGTTATTTTACGGAAAACTGGAAAAAAATCTAGTCTATGTGTTAAGATGGCCTTGGGAAGTCTCATGGAGTGCGACTACTGTAGTTTAGAATCACAGAGTAGATAAGCACACATAGGCGAAATGGCGTGGATGTTCCTTTGATCTGGGCGTACCCATTCGCTGATTGGCTGAATGAGTCTCTGGGAACGGACCTTGTGTCTGATAGGCTAATACAAGCTGCGAAAGGTTCCCTTATTGGTTGGGCTGTCGGCTAGCGAGTAGGTTACCAAGCGCTGATTGGCGGATGGCGGTCTCACATTTTTCTGGCCAGTGACGACAGCTTGTTGACGTGTGCAAGCGGGGTTCGATCTATAAGAGGCTGCTTCATCTCTGAATTGCTTAAGGACTCTGTACCAGAACCCTATTCGCTTGTGTAAAATATGGACATTTTGGAGTCCTTTCATCCAGTTTAGTGGGAGAGGGAAGCCAGCCGGCAAAGAACTGCGACACTCGCAGACGTCTTCCGGCACATGAACAGCATGCTGCATACGTAAACTCGGCCTTCGATGCTCCCTCATTCAAAATCTTGTACTGCCAAGAGCTTATAGTGCCGACCAGGGCAGCAGAACACGTTTCTAAGGCCGCCGGTAGTTTGCGACAAAATAAAAAGCAGCTCGCTCCAATTCAGCTACCCGCGTGGTGACGTCATCCTCGTTGCTCGAGTACGAACAGAGACGGGCAACAGACTTGCTTGTGGAAGTCCGGCTTTAGACGCTGCTGTCCGTGGTTTTACATCTGAAAGTTCCTAATCAGGGATGGAGTGCTGTCGGAACGATCAGGAACGCCGTCCCGGCACTGATTTGTGAGAATTATTTTACGTGGCCCAAATATGTATTCCCAATCAATAGTTGTTACGTCTGGTTTAGTGAACTTTTGAAAACAGGACTACGACAATCAACATTTTATAATGCTTTAATTTCGTGCACACTTTTGGGAATAAGGACACATTATTTTATAGACAGGCGACGAGAATTTATAAAAAAAAAAAAAAATTTTGGCAGTAAACTACCACCACGGCATAAATTTCAATATAATTGAAACTCAAAACTATTTATCTAACTTTTGGCAATTGGAAACATTGCAGCCCACTTCACCGACCTCCGCCCGCACTCGCCCCTCTGTCCCGGCACCTGTTTTCCCTTCAAGGTACTAGGTCAAACCAGTTTTATTTGCTTGTTGTTTTAAATAAAAAATTTTTATATCAATAATTAATATTTATGTAAGAAAAAATTGTCCACTATACACTGCCAGACAATGAAAATAGCGCACCACACAGAAACCTTTTGATAACCAAGAAACTATATAAATATCGAAGATACGCTGTTCACGATAAATTGAGCACTTTTGAAATCAAGCATGGAAAAATATCACTGCTCCTACTTGCACGCATTTTAACAGGCACACTGACTAGTATGCGTCCAGTTAAGTTGGTAACGACGAAGGAAAAGTAGCTCGACGCCCTAACGTTGAATTAATAGTGCTTGGGAAACATTTGTGAAAATTAATACAATTTATTTTGTTTCTGTTTTTTTTTAAATGTATCTGAGTGTAAGTATCAACAGATTTGTAAAATATTTGCTTTTTTTTAATAATTTCACAGTTTCACTTGACCGAGGAATGAATAAAGTGAACAGGTATATGACAATGTTAATTATACACATGGTGGAAGAATGCACATTGTTCATGCACGTCAAGATTGCTCAGTGTACCGTGAACAGCCTATATGCACATGATCCCATGTTGGTGCCCTTCCATTTGACCGCGCATCCAGCTGTTGGAAGAAAGTGCCAGTACATGAATGTGGTGTTAATCAGACTGCTGTAATACGTATTTATTCATATCCTGTTTTGTTTTCTCGTAAGAAGATGAAGCTTGAGCTTGGGGATGAAGTATGGATTTACACGAAGCTAATTGGTGCTACCGTAAATTTTCATGTTCTTGGTCATGTAGAGCTTGTGCATAATTCATAAATGACTATAAAGTTTGTTTGACCGAAATCGGTTCACTGGTTCTCATTTTGCTGTAACATAACCTCAACACCAGTGGCACATATAGCACACTTTATCTACTGTGTGGTGCTGCGTTTAGAGGATTTAGCTTTGAGAGATAACAGCAGCTGCGCGAAAGTTTTCTAAGTCCATGACCTTGAGATAACGCTTATCTTAACTTTTGTTTAATTTCCGCCACGACTGCTATCTTCTCGTACATGTTATCTATGGAATTCTCTTATTAGTTACATGCATGTGGTGTAACTCTCATTCATTGTTGAACTTACGCTCAGAACAGATGTACATACAGTCAGCCGCATTAAGGCTCCCGACGACTACCCGGAGTTTTTTTTCCTCGCGTTTGAGGCCAAGAAGCACGGAAGCAATAAGGATGACATTTCCACCCGTATCAAGTTCGCCATCGCCGGTAAACGCAATTCTCTGAACTGGCGTGCAGTGTTCTAGTCGCACTGTGTGTAGATATGGGACGTTCAGCGGTGACCATATTATTTTACTGGAGTAAAGTCTGTAGGAAGGTTCAGTGCAGGGCCCTCAAAGATTTATATATATATATATATATATATATGTATATATATATATATATATATATATTATGCGTATATTCTGAAAAAGCCGTCTTTAACCATTTTGGAGTACTCTGAAATGGTGTTTCTAATGTACTTGACATCTTGAAAGTACTCAACAGTCATCGTCTAATGTGTGTGTTCTTTTCATAGAACAGCACATTGGACGCTCGTTAAATAGTTTCGTGGTAAAACTTTTATTTCAAACACGCTGCAACGCAGTTCAAGCGCCAGGTAGCCGGGAGTTTTAACGCGAGAAACACCAGACGGAACCAAGTAAGCGTACAGAGAGAAGAAAAATCCCTTAAAAATACCTAAGTCGTCGCTTTACTCAATTGACGGACTTCGATAGAGGCCTCACAAACGGGCAGCAAACCGCAAGGTGGTCGTATTGTATAGCAAACCACGTGGATCGTTCGGACCATACTGTCCGATGCTGTTAGGAGCAGTGCATACGCTAAGACACCCACACACGGAGGACCGGCGCAGGATGGACGAGGTTGACTACCAGTCGAGAGGATCGACGAATCGTACGCCAGGCGCGGAGGTATTCCATGGCACCAGATCCACGATACTGACCAATGTTGGGGCTCCTGTGTGCGCACGAACAATTTCCCGACGCCTTGCGGAGGCGAATCTGCGATCCTAGCGTCTATTACGTGAGCTGCAACATCGGGAGGCTTCATTTGCAGTGATGCAAGGTCAGAGCAACGTGAAACGCCACAAACTGGCGATGTGTAGTTTTGGCAATGAGTTCCGCTTCGTTATGGGGAGTGATGATTATCGCGCCCGGGTGTGGATGACCCCTGGGGAGCGCAACAATCCCAATCTCGTTTTAGAACTTCACACTTCTTCCACAGCAGGCATTGTGTCTTGCTTACGATAACCGATCCGTTTTAGTCGAGTTATGTGGAAAATTGGCGACCCAGCGGTATGTGGATGAGATTCTACGCCATCATATGCTCCCATGTCTGGCCGGGATTCTAGGTGCAATATTCCGGTAGGATAATGCCCAATCGCACACGGCACGGGTCGCCCAGGACTTCCTCCATCATGCCCAACCACTACCATGGCCTGCCTGCTCACATGATTTGTCCTCAATCGAGCACGTGTAGGAACAGTTGAAACGCCAGCTGCCGTCATGCCACAGTATCCGGGATTTAGAACTCGCCGTCGAGCAATTGTGAACCTGTCTGCCTCAGGACAACATCCGGCGTCTGTTAGCCTCAATATCAGACCCTGTTGCGGCGTGTATCGCAGTGCGAGGGGTGTGTGACGCGCTATTTTAGAAGACCGGATGGCGTATCACAAATACGTATGTAATTGCCCTGCTTCTCCGTTCTTGTTCCCATGTGTATTTCTCATTTGTATCACAGTTTCTTTAGAGTTTCAGTACCATCCAATGCACCCTTCTTTGTGCGCTATTTCTGATGCCTAGCAGTGTATTTACGTCATTATTGTATCTTATCCAACTTTACGGAATAAGTACCTGTATTATTCCCTCCATCTGCCCCCGTTGGTTTCGGTACAGCTAAATTTACAACTATGACTCTGTTCCTAACTTCATCAGCCTTATGCAGAATGTATTATATTAAAGCCAGTGTTTGTTTGCAGTACCAGTGATAAGTGTTAAGATGAAATTAGTTATCTGCTATAATACAACAATATTTAACATCGTGACATTCACTTTTCAAAAAGTAGTTTTCTTGAGCTTGTAAATTTTCTTCTTTTTTGATGTTTTATGTAAAATTGGGTGGCGGAAGGGCCGTGACGCTTATAAACGTAACTAGTTTAACTAACGGCCTTTACTCCACTGTGCTTGTGAGTAGTTTTAAAAATAAAAATCATAATAGCCTCGATGTAAACAGAAATGTACTAACTATCAGCACTCCGAATTAAATCACTTGTGTTTAAATGAAAATGTTATAATCTTGTTAATAGTTCCGTTAACAAAATTTTTTTTTTCACGTTTTAAAGAATTATTTAAGCTTTTAATTTATCAAGGTTATCATCGTGCTTTTGGGCCACGCGGTATAAAATTAAATAACCTTGTGAAAAACACCTTCCATTTCAGCGGAGGTAATATTTTATAAAAATGAGAAATAGGGTTTTATTTGTTATAAAATATAATGTAGAAATGTACCAACGATTTGGTTTTAGGGTCTCTGAAAAAGTAATGAAACAAGAAGCAAAAAATATATATCATTGAAATATCGTTCATCTCAACACTACCGTTGATTTCCCGAGTGTGTACGGGCATAACCAATCTAGATAATTATCTTGGCAATAACACACTTTCTTCATAATGAATTGTTTGTGAAAACCGACAGTTATAGAATCAATGAAAATTTCATTATATTAGAGCGACTTAGCTTATTATCACTATGGCTAGTTCAGTCACGACAAATTCAGGTGTTGCCTGTAAGGCGAGTGGGTAATGCTTCGTGCGTTAAGCGCTACAATAAATGTATCGAAAGAAAGGTATTTAAAGCTTTAAAATAAATTTGTTTCTGAAGCGCAGATGAAGTGCAGGTTAAGCAAGATAAGAAGCAAACCCCTAGGAGTGGCTGAGAGTTATACGATACGCAGAAAATATATCTATCTGATTTGTTTCTACAATCAGGTTGGTTCCAAGATTCTAAATTAAGTCTATTTTTGATACATATTGATAGCATTTTAAAATGCATTGTGTACTCAAACCTGTGATCTCTGATTCATTACGTATTCCTCAGGAATGTTAAAAATATGTAAACCATTTTGGTTTTGGTTTAACGATAGAAGAAACATATGTACAAAAGATGGCAGCGTGGTCCCTGACGTAGTAATATTTTAATACATTAATGTGAACATTGATTCAAGCTCACAAGTTAACTGGACATACTCGAAAGGCGTTCACGGGAAACGTCAATATTTGTATAGCCACGGGCGTTTATCACCAATATTGTGATATATGCTATAAGGTGGCTTAATTCAATTATTTGACATCGCAATAACTTCTGATTGATAAGTTTGGCAAAAAGCTTACACACTTAAAGATTTTAAGGGCACAGTTAAAATAAGAAAGTATTAAATATTTGCTTTGTTCTTGGCATTGAAGAATTAGGAATGTCGTGTAGTAGGAATACCAAGGTTCGTGAACAGTCACTATATATTAACAGGAATAAGGCATACAGACTTACAAACATATTATTTTTATAACACGAACCACTAAGTAAGTATTTCTTCTGTATTAATAATATATAAATCATATTATTTTGATAAGCACTGCTTAAAATAATCCTACTTTACACGTTTGACCAAGTCAGTTTTATGGATGATGCCGTTTCAGACAAAAAAGTTTTTTAAAAATAAAACAGTGAACATTCTTTGACACGAAATAATAGGCCTGAAAAAACTTTTTATTCATATTTTCGAAATAAAGAAATTGCCTGAATATCTTATAATTTGTAATGTGGCATTAGCTATCTGAACACATACATAAATTAATATCTTATATAAAATGTAGTAATTGATTGTCTTCATTAGAAAATAAACATAAACGCACTTTGTTGGTAATGGGCTCCAGTTGAAAATATATGTATATTCAACTTCCTTGAAACATAAGTCAAATAGCACCCGCAGAAACTGCCGCCTATTTGGGCAATGCTTGAGCAGTTTAGAAAGCCGTTATCAGTTTATACTTTTGCTCACTGTATATTCTTCCGGCTCTTGTGATGGAAAAAAAAAGTTAAGTTTCTTGGAACAAGCAACTAGTATCCATACACTGAGGAAAGTGTACAGTTAATGGAAATATAGATAAATTTCTATTACGGAAAACTTTACCTTAATGTAAAAAACAGGAAAAAACAATGGCTACCATTATAAACACAAATCTTTTCATAAAACCTTAATCCTTGAAGTTACAGTCCCTTGCTTGCTGATAACGATACTGTACATTTTCTCAAATATGTTTACGATACAGCATGTAAAGTTACGGGAATGGCATTTATTATTTTTTATTTGTAAATTGGTTTATTATATCGCGCGCTAGTAAGAAGGATAGAGAGAGAGAGAGGAGAGAGAGAGAGAGAGAGAGAGTGAAAGAGAGTATATATTTATTTGAAATATCATTCGTCATTTAAATTTGAAATTGCGGGAGATGGCTACTTCTGAAAATGCAGCATTTTCTTATTTATTCAGCAATTATTTAAACTATTCCGACAAAATTAAAAATTTTAATTATGATTTTTGGAATAAACATGGCATCTATTAAATTCGTTCAGCACAAGTTACTTATTTTGAAAAGGTGGCTATAAAAATCTTTAAGTGCTATCTGTAATATTTTTTGAACAACAGTGTTCAAATGAGATTTAATTATTAAAATATAATTTACCCACCATTTTTGCAGTTGGTGTCGCAGGCATATGGAAGTTAATGTACTTTATTTCAGGAACAATTCATGCAATTCCCAGCACATTACGAACTAAAATATTTCCACGGAAGGCACATATTTTTAGCCTACTTTACGAAGGAAAGAAAGGCCTATGAGAGCACTTTTCTGTATGTGTGTGAATGTGCGTGTCTCTGTGTTTGCGGGTGTGTGTGCCCCCCTTTCAATATTTTAACGCCTGAACCGAATTTAACCAAACTGGTTTCTGACCAAATGTGTGTCTGACCATCGCAAAATTTATCAGTTTACATAGCCTGCTATAGTATTTGGTAAAAATCGGTTGTTTTTTTCGGAGATCACTTAATTCTATTTTCTCAAGTGATACTATTTTACAAAATGGTGGACAAAAGAGATATTGTGTGCACATTTGAGTGTTGTAATATATACAGCCATTGTACAAAGTTTCATTGTAGTTAATTACATGGTTTAGACAATATAACTGACGAAAATTAAAATAGCTATATGGCCGCCAATTTGAAAACATGTGTCTGACATACCTAAAACATACCAGTTAACATTAAATACCACAGTACTACTTGCTTTCCATATTTGGTAGGAATCGGCCAATTGTTTTTCGAGATATGTTATAAAAACTTCATTTATTAGGGGACAAAAAAAAAACTCCGTGTAGATACATTTATTGTTTGTTTTATATACTCCGGTCATACAAAGTTAAGTTGGAATTGATGAAATGCTTTCGAAGATATAGAATAGTATGCCAAAATAACTAGATGGGCGCCATTTTGAAAATAAGTTATGAAATACTTGAAACATATTTATACATCTCAACTGCGGCAGTACTATTTGAATGCAAATTTTGGTAAGAATCTGTCAATTTTTTCCCGACAAATTACAGAAAAACTTGATTAATTCCTGTAGCACTATCTTACAACATAGCGCAAAAAGGTGGCTGTTCTTTGCATATTTTATGCTTGTAATACATAGTGCCATTGTACAAAATTTGGTTGAAATAAGGCAAATGGTATGGTAGTTATACCGAATAAATCTAAACTATTTGTATGGCCACAATTTTTAAAATAAGTGACTAATAAAGTTTAATTACTCATTTTTACCTGTTCTATCATAATATTTCTTACGTGACAAATTAGGCGATAATAGGTTGAGTAGTTTTAGAGTTATAATGTAAAAGATTTATTTGTACCTGTGGCACTATCTTTTAAAATGGCGGGGAAAAGTGGTTGTTGATCAGCTTATATGATGCTTGTAATACATACCGTCAGCGTACAAAACTTGGTTGTATTGGTCAAACAATATGGTAGTAATATCAAATAAACCCCAAAATATTTGTATGCCTGCCATTTTGAAAATATTTGCATAATAAAGTTTAATTACATATTTTTACCTGGCCTATCATAGTATTTCTTACCTGCCAATTTTAACGAAAATAGGTTGAGTAGTTTTCGAAATATAACATAAAACGACGGACCAAAAAAAATATTCACCTCTGAATTTAATGCCTACAAATTGCGCTGTCAGTATATAAAATTTGTTTAAAATCGGTTGAATAGTTTCCGAGATACGACATTTCGCCCTAAATTTTAAAATGGCCGCTATTTTGAAAGTAAGTACCCGGCGCGGTTTAAAACTATGAAAGTTAGATGTCCTTACTTAGTACTACATGTGTACCGAGTTTGGTGAAATTCGGTTCATGCGCTAATAAATATAAGGGAAGGGAGGACACACGCACGCACCCACCCACACACACACACACACACACACACACACACAGGAAAGTGATCTCATAAGCTTTTCTTTCCTTCAGTAAGTATGCTAAAAACGAAGCTTATAGGCAGTATTCTTAATTTTTGCATGCTGTACTATTCTAGACGTCATTTATTGTGACGTACTATAAACGGCAGATCACCATCGCCATTAAATTTTTCATTTCGCTCCCCGAACTCTGTGCTTACTGACTGCTATGTCCAAATAGCTAAGACACAGTCTTCCCATTTAGTTCATTACCTACAATTATTGAACCTTACTTTATTTTTAAATACCTTTGATACTTTTTTTTTCCCAAACATATTGTATATTATATTATTGCCCGTCCATAAAGTATTAAGCTGTAGTTTTCTGGTTTTGTTAATGCCCTCCACATATTTGGCTTTTACTAACACGACTTATTTCAGTACCAGATGGCCACTCTCCTCACCCCCTCATTTTTACTAAACAGTTTGCCATTGTATGCTGTTAACGGTAAAGTAAGTACTTTTGAAATCAACCTTTGCAAAAATCACTGCTCGCTAACTAGATATATGTCACAGCACACACATTAAGAAAATAGTTCCAAGTCTTGACGTTGTATTATGAGTGTAGTGTTAAAATTCTTGAGGAGAAGTAGCGTTTTTTTCTGCTTCGTACACATTAGAGTATGATTTGGTGCATTGTTAACGACACATTCGGGTTCCCAATAATTACACCTTTTTACTTGACTGACGCGATGAGACCCATGGGAATGTATAATGTTACATATGGCGAAATGATACAAAATGAGTAGCAAATTAGATCTTAAGCAGTGCTTTCAAAACTGTTCAATTCACAATGAACAGCTCATATATATGTGTTTAAGTTTAAATATTCATATATTGTACACACCACCAACACTTCTCCCCCAACCGTACGTAATTTTTACGGCAGATGCCCATCTGCATCCCTGTTTATAAACTCCGACCCATTATGCTCACCATAAAGTGTGAAGTGAGTCTGATTTTTACCTGCCATAACTTAACCAAATGAAACCAACTGTATCTAAATGTAACCATATACAAGCAGCCACATAAATCATAACGAACTGTTTCTTAGTGAATTAACCTACACTGCAATGTTAACAAATGTGACAAAATATAACTAAGCATTACCAAACATAACCCGCTGTTACAAAAATTGGCCAAAGGTATCTAAATGTGACCAAACATGATTAAACACTTCCAAATATGGCCAAAAGGAACCAAATGTTATCAATATATACCAAATGTATACGTCTAACAAACATGAGTGACCAACCATCGCCTAATGTGACCAGACGTACCAAATGCGACTAAACGTGACTAGAAACGACCAACAGTGACGAATATGACCATGAGTGTGACTGGACATGACCAAACGTGACAAACATTAACAAACATAACCGAATTTGACTGAATGTGACAAAACATGACTGAATGTGATCAAATTGACCCTAAAGTGACAGAGCATTAACAAATGTGAGCCAATCTGACTATATGTCCCGAAATTTGTCTAAACTAGACAACATTTGCTCGAACATAACAAATGTATCAAAATACAAACCAAGTTTTAATGACCTGTAACCATTTAAAACAGTAAAATAAGACCATTAATGAGTAACTAACCAAACAGGACCATACAGTCCGTACAGTAAGTTTAGAGACACCAATGAAAAATAAAGAAAAAATAATGTAAATGCAGAAAATATTTTTGTGATTAAATTACAATTATTTTCACATACAGTAAACATTTCAGTAGTCAGTTGGCCCACCTCTAGCCTTCCTGCAGTTATTGACGCGATCTGACATAGAGTTAATGAGTTTCAGGCACTCTTCCTTAGAAATGCTCGTCCAAAGGTGGGTGGGATGAAACTTCTATTCAGCCAGGTTCTGTGGTTTCAGCTGCATCAATCTTGTAGCCATTGTATTCCCAAATTTTCAAACAAAGCTTGTTCCTCAAAATCCTCAGAAACGATTCACTCGTGTAAGCAGTTGTAAATAAACATAATGAGAGTCTACAACACCATTTATACTCGCACGCTAATACTAGCATGTTAGCACTAACTTGAAATCATCGATAGCACCTGGCGCGCGAGGACAAAATTTTCAAGAGCGATTTTAGTTTTTCTAATACGTTTTGATTTCATTCATTAAAGTAAAGACAAATCAAACCAATACCACTCTGACACGAATTTTTTTAAATTTTCCTCGTGTCGGGGATTAAGTTGCTGCATGTTAGGTTAGTTTGTACAAGATATTTCATTTCTCTAACTTTAACCAATAAAACGTTATGGATTTTTTCCCTTTAAGAACATGGGGATTTATGCTGTGTGACGAAAATCTATCAATTATGATAAATAAATTACGGATAAACATAGAAACTTATGGTTTTCACTGAAACGTCCCATTTTCTGAGCACTTTCGCATGAATACTCTATTTTATGACAAAACCCAAAATTTTAATGTCCATGAGCTCATAACTATTGTGTAGATGTGTCCCTAACCTGTACAGTACAGAAGTGGACCAGACATGTCGAACAATAATCATTAATAAACAACTGTGACCAAATTACCAAACATAAAAAATCTGGCCAAATATTGCCAAACTTTACCATATATAATGAAATGTGGCAAATGTAACCGAACAAAATTATGACGAATTGTTACAAGATGTGACAAAAAATGACCAAACTTGAGCAAAAGTGACAATTTACAACCAAATGTAAACAAATGTCAGCAAATGTAAATGAATTTAACCAAAACGTAAATAAACGTAATGGAAAATTATCGAATGTTAGAAAATATGTTAAACTTTGTCGCGAGGTGACCAAAGAAGACCAGACAGGATCAATTGTAAGAAAAATGATCATGACTTCGTGTTACATGATCAGTATAAACGTTATCACACACCATTAGTCATGAGTAAATATGACGAAATAACCAATCATACAAATGCAGCAAGAAACAAGTCAACCAAATGCCCAAATGAAATAAATGTGATCGACCAAAACCAAAAATGAGAAAACATTACGAAACATGACAGAAAAGACAAAACATTACCGCACACGACCATATGTGAAAAAGTCACCAAAGTACGGTAAGTTTTGAGGAATTCGGTTGAGTGGTTCGCAAGTTATGATGTCAAAGAGCTTTACTTGTTCAGAAGGCCCTAATTTTCTTCCAAAAATGGTGGACTTATAAGGATATTTGTTTTTTAATTCAATGCGTTTTTTGAGACCTGCCAATAAACAACTTTTGGTACGCATTGGTTGAATGGTAACATAAAAAAATAATGCACCCAAAAATTAAAATGCCTGCTATTTGGAAAATCTCCATCCGACATGGTCAAAAAGTACAAAAATCTGGTTTTTTTACTATGCTCTGTAAACGTATCGAGTTGGATGAAATTCTTTGAGCGTGTTCATTAGATGTTAGTGGGGACACATACGCACATGCACACAGACAGAAATGATGGTTATCTTACAAGCTGATCTTTCCTTCGGAAAGTAAAATCAAAAGTTGCCATTAATTATTTTTGATAACACTTAAAATCAATACCCTTTTTCAATTTGTGTCAAAAGATATTACAGATAACATAATATACAGAATAGGATATCGTATTTGAAACTCACTTTATGGTATCCTTGGCCCACTCATTGTTTGCGGTTGCACATTGAAAATTACGTAAAAAATAGTGAATTAATCTGTAATATCTATTTATTGACTCACAATAAAATACATCCATTCAAGCAATAGAGAGTGGATGTCAAAAAAATTGCATGCCATGTAACCAAAAAATTAATGCAAAAACTGATTACCGTACGCTCGATGTAATTTTGAGTTACTCTTGAAAATTAAAATTTTTGTAGAACTGTAAATTTCCTTGGTTAAAATTATAAATAATATTTTCGTTGTACGATACAATGTGATATGCAATGTGACATAATACTGCTCTGTGTTAAAATTAGTGCCGAATCTTTAAACTTATTGGCAGTTGGCATTGAAATGTGATTAATTGTTGATCAGATTAAAAAACCCAATTTCCAGGTTCATGATTTAACAGTGTATGTTTCCCTATGATATCATATTAAAAGATTTGTTTGAAGCACAATCCATTATTTAACTTGTACATTTTATTTACAGCATGGTGCACCTATCGTGGTATCCTGAAGACTTGGAGACATCCTTGTGGCCTGTACACGCATTGATGACGCTGTTTGGCCTCCGTCCAGAACGTCACTTATTTCTGACAGTTTACAGTGCTTTGATCATAACGGCTGTCCTTGTAATAGTTCCAATCGATATGCTAGAGTTTCTTCATGGCGATGTGAGCCTATTAAAGATATACCACTTCGTGAGCATTGCACCTCGTTTTTGTTCCGTATCACTGTACCTAGTCATCAACTTCATCAGAAAGAGGAAAGTGACCCAGCTCGTTATTTCAAGGATGACTGAAGTTGACCAGGTTTTGCTGGAACGACCGAAGTTCGTATACCGAAGAATTGTCATTGCCCAGTTAATGCTACTATCAGTTGCCGCTGCATGCTTCGGATCGCTTATTTATTACACTTTGGCGATAGGGTGGCGCGAGACATTCAATAATACCCGCAGATATATTTGCCAGTATCTAACTTATTTTCTCTCTTTAGTAATGCATTTATACTTATTCATTTTGATCATGCTTTTAAGTCAAAGATTCAAAGCTGTAAACCATTTGATGGGACAGCGTTCTGAATGCAACGCGAACTTCTCTGCTTTGGATCAAGCATCACGCCCACTTTTTGTGAGTAATTCCAGAAGGAATCGTGTTGTAATTACCGATCGGAACACGAGAAAGTATTTGCGGCGACAGAAAATGATTAATCTTTTGAAGGCGCACTGTACATTATCCGATACTGTTGAATCGATAAACTCCCTTTATGGCGTACCCTTGCTGCTGGACATGATAGGAACTTTTATGAGCATTGTAACTTTGATATATTACTCGGTACCACACCGTGCTCTTTCGAAAATCAATGCATCGATGGTAAAGTCGTTGGTAACTGCCTTTTTATGGTGTCTTGCACACGTTTTGAAATTTGTGATGCTGCTATTTGCGTGCGATGCAGCTAGTTCTGAAGCTAACATGACCGCTAGAATTTTACATAAGCTGAACTTTCAGGAGATAGTCGATACGGATGTGATAGACGGTGTCAAGATATTACAGCTTGGCGCATCAATTCCTGAAGTGAAATTCTCTGGATATGGTTTCTTCGACCTTAATTTGTGTTTCTTAGGCTCGTTTGCGACAGCTGTAACTACCTACTTTGTCATACTTTATCAGTACAGTACATAGATTAAAATTATGTATTTATTTTATAAATAGGTTAAGGCCTAACCGTCAAAGCTATTTTGCTTAACAAGGGTTCGTTTTATTAGGAAAACTATGGCTGTTAATAAGTGTGATGCACTCAAAATCTGAATAAGTGATTTCAGTCAGTATAATTATTTTGCTGAATCTTCAGTAAATGAGCTGTTATTTTTTGGTGAATCAGTGGAATGCAGTGATATTTTAATGCCAGGCCAGTGTAGTTCACAGGAATCGGTACAAATCACTATTCGATCAGTGAATACCAGCAACTAAAGTGATCATTAGCATTTTACTGATTTAAGTGAAGCGGATTCAACAGATCTACAGTCATATTCGTTGATTTGAAGTAGTTTTAACTATTTTGGAAATAAAGTTCGTCTTTCAGCGGGAAAAACTTTACTGTCATAGAAGTTGTGTACGTTTTAAATTCATAATTTGATAGAAACCACTCACCTCTAGCAAGCATTACGGACACTTTAACTGCACGCCGCTTTGTTGGTGGGTTGCCGCGGCACGTGGTTGTGTTACATCCGGAGGGCGTCCCAAACGTGCGTTTCAACAGGATGATGTCCGGCCACGTACAGCGCAGACCAACCACGATGCTTTGCAAGGTTTGCAGATGCTGCCGTTAGCGGGCCTCATCTCCCCCACATCTCGGCAATTGAAGATACGTGGGACGCGATCGGATGTCGATTGAATACCCCCTCACGAGGACGAAATAAAGACGAACTGTTGACTCGGATCAGCGACACCTGGTCTACGATACGCCAGGGCATTATTCGGTCACTCATCGAATCGATGTTACTTCGGGTTCAGTGATGTATCGCCCAACGTGGAGGTCTCACTACTGATCATACTTATTTTAGGCCACTGGAGTCTTGTCTGTAATTGTTCCGTACCTTTGTGCCTATCCATTCATGCAGTTTGATCAGTTGTAGAGTATTCCTTCATCGCGCGGAGTTTTCTCTTTCTAGCAGTGTATATTTTTGTTCCCATTGCATTTAGACTCTAAAAATTTTACTTTTCTGTACCACCGTTAAAATGTATACAACTTCAAATGATTTTTTATATTATTATATTGTTGCACAGTGTGAATAAAACGATTTCTCTGTTTGTTGGTAGTGTGTTCAAGATATAATGTAATGTGCATTGGTGTTATTTTGAGAAAAATAAATATGTATGTATTTCTTTAGTAATAAATATATGGTCTATGTTGCATGCCAATGAAGTAGAATTATATATTGTACTGCTAAAAATTTGCTTGTTAGTTCACTGTTTTGAACCCATAGATACAGTGTGAGGTCGAAGTTGATGCTGTCAAACGAGAAACACTTCCACTTATACCGCAAATGAAATTATGCAGTTCGTTTACTCTTTTCATATACAAAATTATTTCATTTTTTTTGTGGTATATAGAGCACTAAAAATATATCTTCACATAAACCACACATTATACTATGCCATGCTAATTAATCTTTATTCATATGTAATAATAAATAATTTCTGGTCGAAATAAAGTTATGATTCGCAAAGAAAAACTTTAACCACCAAATTTTTTTTTTCATTAGTTACAATCTTAAACACGAAAGCAAACACTACGGCAGTTATTCAACGTAAAGGTGAGCTTGATATCAAAACAGCTTTAACATCATCACTTTTCACTGAAACTTTTTTTCCATTACGTAAATTTCCTAACAACGCAAGTTTACTTCAGAAATGTGTACAACATTTTGTTGCATTTTCCCATTTAAAAAATAAAATGTAAGGTGTAAATGTTTTATGCCTTTCTTAAGTAGTTCTTTCAATATGAAGGAGAAATATCCAAAGGAATGCACTGAGAAAAATAATTATTTCAGTATATCAAATGTATTTGTTTGTGTGGCGATTGTTTCTGCTAAACGATATTTTGTTGGTACAACCAAGCCTCAGTTCCTCCTAATGAATGAAATTTGTTCACAAAACTAAACAATTCATTAAAGAAAACTTTATTTGTGCCAAACAATTAGTTTGTTGTTGCAGTATAAAAAAATGTTTAGTGTAAGCAAACATACCGTCACAATTTTTCAGCAAAATAATATGTTAAGTTATGCACGATATATTTCGAAGAAAGAATTTATTTGCAGGGACAAAATATTTTGTTGGCGACACTAATACACACTGAGGGAACAGCCAACAAAATATTTGGTTGTATAGGATGGAAAATAAATTTTTAGTTGCCTCAAAATATTATTTTGTTGAGAAAACAACACTTGAAAATCTACAAAATTAATTTTTTTCATCTTACCAAATACACGTTTGAATTAACAAAATACCTTGTTTGGTCAAAAGAAATTAGACTGTCAACAAAATATTTCGTTGAATAAACTGTATGTATTTGTTTCGCTACTCATTTGATTGACTTCGTTCAATAATAGAGCTCGATAATTTGTTAACATTTTTTGTGACTATCATGAAAGTAAAAGCATTTGCTAGTGCGTTTATCGACGCTTAATAATGGTATAAACATACTAATAAAATAAATTCAACAGGAAACTAAGGAGTAAAACTGTAAAATGTGAAATACTTATTTTCGCACGTTATCGAAAATCCAAAATGTATGTATTTAAAAACATTCGCAATTGTTTTATAGTCCCTTTAGCTGCGTTTGCTAAAGCGTAGTGTTCATGCGCAGCTGGCCTTCGTTCAAGTCTCGGCCTGGCTAATTATTATTTTTCAAATATTAACCGAAACTCNAGTCCCTTTAGCTGCGTTTGCTAAAGCGCAGTGTTCATGCGCAGCTGGCCTTCGTTCAAGTCTCGGCCTAGCTAATTATTATTTTTCAAATATTAACCGAAACTCTTAAAAGTAGCCTTCGTAAAGGCAAACAAATCTTCAGTTGCACCAACCAAATCTTTGTTTGAAGCAACCAAATAAGAACCACATAATAATTTGGATTCAACAAAAAAACTATTTCGTTGCCTCTATTCAAACAAATTAATTTGGTTGCGCCAAACAAACATTGTTTTACTCAACAAAACCTTTTACTCAGTATGCCTGCGTTTTAATGTGCTGAGGCCTGTAAAATAGGCTATGAAATTATCGCAGATCAGGAATTTCAGAAATTTCCCCAAACAGTAAAGTTTGTCGTAAGTGTCCAGCATACG
The DNA here is from genome assembly GCA_002778355.1 of Clitarchus hookeri. Taxonomy (NCBI): domain Eukaryota; kingdom Metazoa; phylum Arthropoda; class Insecta; order Phasmatodea; family Phasmatidae; genus Clitarchus; species Clitarchus hookeri. The sequence continues at coordinate 163,569 of NQII01003738.1, read as the reverse complement.
AATACCGATTTATTTCACTTGATTAGACACAAAACATTGTGCTTAGCTTTTTCTATAAGTATCTTCAAATATCTGGAGTCATCGAGGAGCATGATCAGTTCACCATATCAACTTTGGGGCAAACACGTCCCTACACAGAATCTTACTTAAAGCAGCTCACACATGTGTTACAGAAGAAACAAAATATTGCACGGTGATATAGCTCATTATTTTCACAAGAGGAGAAGTCACTGTGCAGTTTACGGAAAACACACTATATCCTCAGTGGTAGTGTAAATTAGACACTTTTTTTTTACCGTATACATTTTATGTTTTATTATTTATACAGGATGGTTCTAAAATCGTGGGACAAACAGTGAGGGGTGGTAGAGCTCACTTAAACAAACAATTATTGTATAGGAATATATGGGCGGAAGTGACGCGTTGAGGCACAAACACAGAAAAAGCACCTGAAATGCAACACATTAGATGCATGTCTGCCTTTTCACTATTCGTAAAATCACCCATCACGGCCAAACTCTCAAGCGCAAATGCTTTGTTAGCTGATGCAGCAGGTCACTGGCGCACCGTTTGACTGCCCTCAAATATCGCCACCATTGTCAGCCAATCTCGCCATATGTAGAGGTCGCCAAGCATGCGTGACTGCTGATGGATGCATTTCCAGCAACTGTTTTAACATGTTCTGTACGGAATCACCCGTTAATTATGCTGCTTATGAACATTTTATGTTTCCGTTAATGTGTTATGTTTTTGTGTTTGTGCCTCAAGCATCACTTCCGCCCATATATTCCTATACAATAATTGTTTGTTTTAGTGAGCTCTACCACCCCTCAATGTTTGTCCCATGATTTTAGAATCACCATGTATAGTATTTGATCATTCGTGAATTGAATTGCCAAGTAATAGTAGCAGCGGCATCAAATCCATGCCCTGGTTTCCTTGCGAACCACGGTGATCACGAAAACGAGGATCATCGGAACCACATTCTTGATTGCCTTTCACGGCTAGCGAGAACTCCTGTGCGACGTGACGATCTCAAGTTTCCACGGACGTCCCAAGCCGTCCGAGGCCCTCGCTAGCACGCGACGCAGGCCGCCGGAAGTCATAACTCACCTGAGCTCGCAACTCGGGGAGAGGGTGTTCCCGGCGTGGTCGACCGTCGAGCCCTTGGCGAGTGAACTTGGCGCTCTGGTTGCGGCGGACTTTTATAACCACCGCTCCCCTTCAGGCCGCTGGTCCAGGCCCTCCTGCAGCCGCAGCTGCTCTCTTCCGCGGCTCCTCCACCGCCTCTTCCGGGAACCACTTAACGTATTGGCCGATCGCGTTGCGAGTATGAGCGGTTATCACCTGCGGGTAAACACCAATTAGCTGGCCGCTGCAGGCCGTTCGCACTCCGGGCGTGCTCTTTGTGATTCACGGATGGCGCCTGAAGGCGCGGGCACACTCTTCATTCGCAGTAACATGCTTACATCCCACTTTAAAATTATTCCATATCATTGGGCTACAATGTTGGCCTCTTAACACTTTTCGTGTGTCAAAATGGGAATTCACGAGTTAACAAAATGTTTATTGAAAATGTTTAAAGTCAATATTCCAATACAATTTTCAGTGTGCAGAATAAACGCTGACTCGCGTATCTACAGTGATGGTGGCATAGAATTATGAAAAGTGGTTCCATGTCTCTACGTCTTAACGAATGTGTGATTTTCAAATTTTTGGCCAATGCTTTTTTTTTAATGTTTCGTGCGTTGCACAGTGGACCAGTTAGAGTAATCATGGTGAAAAAAAATCCTTCTACCCCTACTAGTACACCAAGTTATGTGTAAGAGGTATAACCACTGACCCATGGAAGGAGAAATAGATTTTTCATTGTGAAAGTTCATTCAGCATTGACGTAGTGAAGTTTTTTTTTAAAAAAAGGGGGAAAAGGGGTAGTTGCGTGTATCTACATTAAACTCAAACGTTTTATATTAAGTGGAGAATGTGTTATTCTAGATACATTTGTTTATATTTAAATTTATTTGGGTGAAAAAATATACTTAACTAGCTCTTACGTGTTCCTGCAATTTTGAAAACATCTTTAGAAAAGGGGAGAGTGGTGGGTGTATTAGATTTCACCCCTTAATTAAGTTAAATATATTTATTTGATTTTTTTTATTTAATATAATTTTATGTTTTTGGTAAACATAAAAATATTTATATAGGCTATACATAAATAAAATAAATTAGGCATATGACAACGTGGGCGGGAGCCCCTCACCTCCTGTGCATCCTAAAATCGCAACCAAACTCATACCAAAGTAGCGATGGAGGGATGCCTACACTCATCTCTAAGGCAATAAAAGACCCTACGCACCACATCTAATGCGTAAGCATCCTCCACAATGGGA
>NQII01003738.1:149187-161171 GCA_002778355.1 Clitarchus hookeri | reverse complement strand
GGGGGGGGGTATTACTCGGCACTCACTTAACTCAACTTACCAATTTTATCTTCATTTAGATATCCATTTCATATCTCAACTTACGATTTGAGAATTCGCGAGGAAATCAAGGGCCAGTAAAAGTTGCTAGGATCACCCTATTTAAATTAAAATAATTCACTGTCATCGCTTATAGAAAAAAAGAACATTCGTACATTCAACAAACAAACACAAAGCAGCAGTCCTTACTTAATTTTTATTTAAGTGTCAACATTAATGAACGGCTAACAAGCCGTATTTAATACTTACCAGCAAATATTCAGAGTTTAACGAATTATTTTAAAAGACGTGAACGGGGAAGGAAGCTTTCGCCTTTAGAGCCTAGGCGGGTTCACAGCCAGCATGCAAATAAACCAGCGAAGGTTGAGGCACAAACTAAGTTTAAATAAACTCATGTCACTAAAATTATTATAAATTAATTTAAAATGAAAACTACTCTAATGGTATTTTTGTGTTATCGATGTCCCCGCGTCCGCCAACAGCAGCCACACTTCAGATAACTCCCAGTTATCCGATCCTCACCAGTAGGTCAGCTTCAAAATTCCATTAAACTCAATTCCTCTTCGAAAATTGCACTCAGAAACTGAAAACACTACAACCGGTGGCTCTACCTTACAATTAAACCTAAAACTATAAAATTAACGTATCTATGTATTTCGCACCTACATATTTCTCTCGCCTGGGGCAGCGGTGGCGTAGTGGCCAGGGCGCTCGCCTCCCACAACCGGCGGTTTCACTCCCGGATTTTCGCATGTGGGAATCGTGCTGGACGATGCCGCTTGCCGGCGGGTTTTCTCGGGATACTCCCGTTTCCCCCGCCCTTGCGTTCCAGCGCCGCTTCATTTTAGGGTCTCATTTCTGCCATGCCCGGGGATGACGTTCACCTACGGGTCCCATCTGGAAAGACCGTCACTCGGAGGGTGTTGCCTTGCCCTGGGTGCACTCCTCACACGCCATTATCTCGCCGACGGCCGAATTGAACTCTCCTGACCCGGAGCCTGAGAGCTGTCGCATGCCTCGCACCCGCCGGCCGTCAGCAGAACTGCGTGCAGTGATACTGGGTGTGGTCACTATACAGGAACACCCCGAATCACCAGGCAGGCCCGTCGGCTGCCTGCTAAACTTAGAATTTCGAAACGAGAGAAGCGTTAACCCGGGGGGAAGCCACATCACCTCGCACAAATACAAGCCCAGCTAACCTTCGACAACTGAGCCTCGAAGCTCCTGCCTCGTCGCCGAGCGAGAAATTCAGAAACCACGGAAATTTCACGTGAACCAAACTAACTCGTTTAGAGTGAGTGGGAGAAGAGATCAGGGCGGGCTCTTAACATCGCGGTCTTGAGAGCCGATGAGGGTGAAGTGACGTGAGTATGGAGCAGCGCCGGAATGAAAGGGCGGGGGAAACGGGAGATTCCCGAGAAAAACCCGCCGATTAGTGGCATCGTCTGACAGGATTACCACATGCGAAAATCTGGGAGCGACCCCGCCGGGTATAGAAACCCGATTTGGTGGGAGGCGGGTAGTCTAACCACTACACCACCGCGGTGCCAACTCGTTTAGAGGCCGTGACAATATTTGTAGTTCATAATACATATCTATAAAATATATAATGTAATAAATTATGTTTAAATGCATATAAATATTTACATACTATACTTGACACTAATACTTTTTTTCACTGTATAGTCTAAAAATCGGAGTCTCCTGAAATATTACTGCCTTCTTCATGATTATCTTCCATCTCGCTTCTTTTAAAGTCTGCTATTACATCTTTATAAGGTTTCATTTTACTTCTTTAGAAAGCTTTCACATTGGATTCATCGGCAAAATTCAAGCAGCTAATTTAAGACGTTCCAATGACGGAAGAGGCGACGAAACAAATCTTGTACATTTAACATTCTGCTGTTTTATCTGCTGAAAAAACTGTCGATAACTTCTAATATCCCCATTCGTAGCCCTCTGTGCCTATTCTGATATTTGCCCCGCGGAGAATATGCGTTGCAAATTTTTGATCCAGTGTGCTGCACAATTTTGTAAATATTGGGTGTTAGCTCGTACTATCAATGCAATTTATTATAATATGCAAGAGTGTTTTCCCATTATGAATCAACCATATCTACGTGGCAGCATGCCAACTGGAGATAACAAACAATATTACTTTTTTCAAAAATATCTTATTTAATTGAATTGCTTTTGCTGTAGTTGGGTCAGAATATAACCTCCTAGCTGTGTTCACAAACGTACTTAGACGATCAAGGTTAACACTAATTAATATTTTTATCCTTTACCGAAGGATTTATTCTTTCTGCATTATCACATTGTGATCCTTATTGTCCCCTTGTGATATTGTTTCCTTTCCTAAGACATAAAAGCTAAAGTAATAAATTAGTTAAAGCCTTCTAGGTGAGTTCTCGCCTTAAAGTTCGAAGGCTTGTGGGGGCGGATTACAAACTATCTTAACCTAAATTAAATCTAAGGCAGTGCGTGTGGTCTCGCCGCGCAGTTTGCAAATACTCTTATACTAAGTTCTATGTATTCGAAGCTCACTGGCTTATGAAGTTCCTCACATGCTTGGCTATCACTCGTCATCGCAAATAGGAAAAGATGCTTATTTTATTTCACGTGGATCAGAGTTTACAAAATGGTGAACATAAAAACATAAGTGGGAAGGGTGGGATGAATAAAACAAGAGATTATTGAAAATATAAGCATTGTAAATTATATAACCGAAAACCTGAGGTGGTGGATTATTAATTAAAAAACTAGGAATAAAACATAAATATGACAAATTGTTTTTAGATTAATTCCTAAGGGTGATACTTTTTTTTTTTACTTTTGAGTTGCACTATTGGCTTACTGCAAATATCACAGGAAAATTTAAGATGGAACTCTGTCAATACATAAAGTGTACATAAAGGAAATATACACAAATGTTTTCAATAGTGACTTTTGTCACGCTATTGGAGTTCATCTACTCCTATGAGTTTAAAATATTCACTTTCGACCTCTGCTTTATGGTCAGGTGGACTGACTCACTGAAAACGAAATGGGCCAATTACATATTGTTGTCATATTATGGGTAGTGATGAATCATTAAAAATTGCTTACGAGGCCTTCAGCGTTTAGCATCAATGATTCCAAGCACACCGTTTAAGATTTCCGTATATTTCCGGACACTTTTACGGAAATGTACAGCAAGTATACGGAAACGCAATCCGTAAAGACGAAAAACGGAGATGGGCTCCATAAATACAATGCACGGAAAGTTTCCGTACTTCCTATTCGCTACAGGTTCCGGTAACGAACAATGTCGAGTCTACACGAAGCTTCCGTCACCACTGTAACCAGAAAGTTAGTTTCTGCGACAGTCACGATATCCACGCCACTTAGACATATCCCTTGAAACGTAAAAAATAGCATCAGGCGCATGTAACATTTAGCGTCACTTAAACTACACAAAAATCAATAGACATATAAAAAGTTGGCTAAGTCGTTACATCAAATATCACAATTATACCTGCAATGGCACAAGAAGAATGCAGGTAAACACGGTTAGAAAAACAGGACGTACATAAAACTAACAAGAAAATTTACGGAAATGTTCCGTGAATTCACGGAAAGTTCTGTAAAATTTACGGAAATTCCTTTTTTGAAAAGCAATGTGTCCGTAATTTTACGGAGAGTTTACAAATATTTCCGTATAATTTTTTACCAGCACTTTTCCGTAAGATGAGTGAGAATGTTTTTAGCAGTGTACTAAAACCTCTGGACTACTACCATTTCTGTAGCTAAGCGTTTTGATCAGCATTGGGAAGTGCTGCAATCGATCATATTCTCAGCCTAATGGTTGTACCAGAATTACATGGACGAGCGCAGCCGTAAGACCACTGCACGAAAGAAAGCCCGTCGTTTACAGTCGTGCAAAGCAGAACAACTCTGGACTCAGCATCCTGTGGAGTGTCGAATCACTCTGCATGCTTTGAAGTTTGCGTCACTCTTTTTAGTAATTTATAGGAATTTGGTGGAAAAGTTTCATCTTTATTTATTATGAAAATTCNGAAGTTTGCGTCACTCTTTTTAGTAATTTATAGGAATTTGGTGGAAAAGTTTCATCTTTATTTATTATGAAAATTCGTAATCGTGTGTTTGACTATTATATTGACTGTTTTGTCTTGGGAATTAAATGCTTTCCGAGACTACAAAATTTCGTTGAAAATACTTATAAATAGTATATTTGCTTCCATGTGATTGAAAATGTATACGTTATGACTGAACTTCTCTTGTTGAAATAAATTAATATAAATATTCTGTGGGATATTATTTATTTGTATTTTGTTATAGTATGACTATGAGCAGTGTTTATTTACCTTGCATGTGTCTCGAGCAGAGGTATCTACTTCTAAGTTTCAGGTCGCCTGGTTGTACCTTTATGCATTGTAGGAGTGGAACCCAGGGTATTAAGTGTGTTGTCAACATTTTATGCAAGTTGNGCCTGGTTGTACCTTTATGCATTGTAGGAGTGGAACCCAGGGTATTAAGTGTGTTGTCAACATTTTATGCAAGTTGTGTTTTGATCGGAGTTTTTGCCGCAGCGGTTGCACAGTCTTGACGTTGGCACGACACGTTTCGGCGACCAGATACACTTGTGAGGGTGTAATATATATCTAAGGAGCGTAAAATACAGGACAATATTAGTCTTAAAGTAAAGTTTGGAGAAGGTAGGCTTCTGTTAAGAACCTAATTTTCGTGGTACAGTCTATTCGCAGTATTTTCACACTTTCTGAATCAAACCTTTAAAAAAACACCCCATGTATGACGTGTTGGGTTGTATCCTAAATATGCCACGTGTCACTAGCGCTGTATACTTGTGTTAACATAAAAGTACCTTATTTTGGTTAAATTTAACTTTTACTTATATCTCATCTTTACATGATATTTTTTTTTATTTACAGCTAATATTATAAAAAAACAGGGACAATACAGGTGTGTTGGTAATGCCTAGTAATAAATAGTTCTTATGCTAAATATTGTTACAATGAGTGCGCACTAATGCGGTGCGTTGGCCGCCTGGTGCAGTTTTCTAATCTTTGTTTGTATGAGGCGGAGGAATATCCTGGAAGTAGATTTTGGCAGGGCTTCAGAAAAGTTGGGAGTAACTGTGGATGAAGTGTATGGTAGTTGTCCAGTGGCTTTAGTAATTGTATCCATCGACCCATTTCAGGTCAAGACTGCCACAAAATATTTCGCTGATTAAAACAAGCAGCCTTCTTCCACATGAGAGGTGTCTACTGCGAGTGAGTCATGGCACTGTGTTGCCCAGACGAATACTTGCTTGACGTCAAAGTCGACATGGCTTATAAAGTTCGTCCTCTGATTGTTCACAATAGAACACAATAACCTATGTTAATGTTATGCTAGAAGAAGACTTATAAACTGCTTCTGAACAGCTCATATTAGCAGTTCATTCTTTGCTTTGCATATAATATTCACGAAAAATTAATGTGATCATAGATAGACGAACACTTTGTTGGGCCACTGTATGTTGAAGATACGTTTATAGTGAGATAGTCACAGTGCATCGAATTTCCGTGTAATAATATATTGTTAATTAGCAATACATTACATAAGGATGTTTATACACAGTCTAACGTACTTAGTTCATTGCATAACATCACTTCCCCTACTTGTTTAAAAGCAGAATGGCTATCAATGGAGTACTGCACACGACTATACAACATGCAGAGCTCATTATTCTCCACTCACGGCTACTTCCCACTTTTCTGAAGCCCTGCTAAAGTTCTACTTCCTTATTCAAACATAGTTTAGAAAATTACACTAGAAGGCCAACGCACCACATTCGTGTTGTTATGGTGTGGTCAGGCCTTAGCTGAACGACTTGCCTGATCACACCTTCAAACATTAAACCTGGAAACGAGCGGGATTGCAACGCCACCATTTGGTCGTTGATCCTTGCGAAACAAGACAGTTGCAGAAATCCCCTCCGCCGGTCACTGAGCGGGGCCGCAGAACCACGCGCTTGATATAGGCCGGCGTAATACCCGGAACAGCGTCTTTCGTCTTTAGTCCTTTGGGCGACCCGACCAGCGAAGCCGACAAGGAAGATGGGTGTGTCCGGCCGGCGTTAACCGTCTCATAGAATCAGCCTCCGGCAACATGAACAAGGTGATGCCTTTCCAGATAGGTTTTAATGAAATGGCGTGAATTAAAAAATAATAATAAACATCATCTTAAATTCAATTTAAAGCTCCACCGATCAATAGTAATTTAAATAGCAACTGTAAAAGCTTAATGTTAATAAAACTCATCTTTTATTTTCTGTGCTCTACCAAATCATGAGTCATTATTGAGCTTCGTCCACAACATACTTTCAAGTACGAATTGGCTGAAAAGCTAGTTCGTAACAGTGTGCACACAGTGTACTAATATTTTGCATAAGAACTGTTTCTTACTAGGCAATACCAGCACACCTATTTTATTTTTGTCTTTATTCATATTATTTATAAATGAAATATTATAATTTATAGATAAAGTATAAGTACATGTTAAATTTAACAAAAAATAAGGTACTTTTATGTTAACACGAGTATAAACGCTTGTGATACATAACATATTTAAGAAACAACCAAACGCTTTATATGTGGGGTGTTTTTTTAAAGGTTTGATTAAAAAAGTGTGAAGAAACCGTGAACGGACTATAACAAGTACTATACACACTACCAGAATTGTCAGAATAGCGCGACTTATGTTGCATACGAAAGAAGAATGCATTTATTTTGTAACACTATAAACTGTTTTTCTACAATTCAATTATGCAAATGTTAAAAAAATCAGTTAGTAATAGTTTATTTGCAATCAAAATTTATGCGTATTACCATCCCGGGTGCTTTAGAAAGCACTTGTTGCAAAAAAAAAATATGCTTTCATCAACAAAGACCATTATAATAACTAATCTAATTGTGTGTAATAAAATTATCAAATATATTTGCAAATATTATTATTCGATTTAAGCCACGGAAGTTATCATCATTATAACTAAAACAGATGTACATAAAATTAATTATTAAAATTTTTCTAAATATTACTGATAATTTTTATTACATGCAATTAGATAAGTTATTAATATGGTTTTGCTTAATGAAGGTTTTGTTTGCAAAAAATGTGCTTCCTGAAGAACACAGAACGCAAATACGCTTACATTTTGATTGGAAATTGACTCTTGCTAAATGGTTTTCTTAGAAACAATTACATAAATAAATTGTAGTGTCAGTGCATTGGAGGTAAAGGGAACTATGTATATTAAAAAAAACCAAGGTTTTGACACTTTTTTAAATTGTATTTTTCGCGCTCTTTTCCGTGCTGCAAGGCACTGTCTCCTAAACGGAATAATAAGCGATTTAGCCAGTAGGAGAGGGCACTATGTACCACCATGGTATCGAGGCAAAAAGCACTCCTGTAAAATGTCATATTTGTGACATAGTGCCCTTTACCACCGATTCACATTTATGCATTCTTCTTTTATACGCAAAACAAATCGTACATATCTGAAAATATTGGTGGGGTGTGTACTAATTTCTAATGTGTTCTGCATGTTGTGTTCTCGGGGGAGCAGTGCTCCACCTGAGGCCACTCTACTTCCACCTGTAATATTTTCGTCTCTCACCAACGTGTCGATGCGTGCGTGCGTCACCCACACTAGCAGAGAGCATGCCTGGGATATGCGACCTTGTCATCCCGCCGTCACCTTGGGAAGCTTGGCACTACTAATTAACATACATGAGGTGCACTGACACACGGATACACAGTCTCACTCAAAAGTGCCAACACTGGTATTATGGAAGCGACATAGTCTGAATAAATTGTTTGTGCTCTTACCTTTCTAAATTATAATATATAATAGAAAAAAAATAAAAAATAACAATTAATAAAGGCATCACACAAATATAATAAAAATATTTATTTTATGAAACTATCATAAAAATATAATATCACACACATATGCTACAGATTTCCATCATTAGTGTAATCTTGAAAAACATAGATTCATCAAAATCTAAAAGAAAAAAAAAAGTATACATTTTCATTGCACATAAATAACACAAAATTCCAAAAATTTTCTCTCCCTTTTGTCGACATAATGCTGTCTAAAATCGTTGGGAAGACTCACTATCGTTCAAAAAATATTTCCAGCTTGCGTTATTGGCGTTGCAGTGACAAGTGATCTTCTGCCAATAATGAGTACCACGTGAGACATATTTATTTTATTTTATGCATCGACGCTAATCGGTGTCATAACTTAACGTATTGATGACTGGGAACTTGCACCGGTATTCACCAAGGCTGGGGACGGAATAACTTGGGAAAAACCATCCTCAATGCAGTCGGCGGGTGATGCACCCGCGACCTCCTGAATACGAGCGCGGCGTGCTACCGCACTATAACAAAATAAGCTCGGTACGGAAAATGACGAAGAGCGTAATGGTGATCTCAAAAGATGAGGAAAGACCGCTTCGTAGAGCGCCGATGATGTCCGTAGTGCCACTCTAATCCGAGTCAGTACGGTGCTGAATGGAGTCTCCCCCAGAAGCAGTTTAAGTTCCTACTCGCTGCACGCGGCTTGAATAAAGTGCCGAGGTGAAGTAACCTTCCAACGCTTACTCCGTGGTTTCTGTTCCGAACACTCGCGATGCCTGATAGCGTGGGAAAACAACACTGCTCATTTCCGCTGTCACATCTCCACACGGGACACTACAGCACTCTCACAAAGTTTGCTGAGCTATTTGTGCGCACAGCAGACAATAATAAGTACATTTTTCATGTAGTGCTTTTAGAAAAAAAACATTTACATTTAATATTTTTTTATTAATTTAGGGTATTTTCGCTGTCCTACTTCATCGATTCAGATATGTAAATAATGCCCAAGTGTCATCTGCAAACAACCTGATATCCGGCTATAACTCAGATGTTTATAAAGCAAAATATACACACAAATCATAAATAAGTTACACATTTCTTCAAGAGATTCGCTTAATTCATCCACTATAGTGAAAATATTAGTAGCTTTAGTCGAAACGCATACTTTTGATGACAGACTGGCACTGGAAACACACGCTCGTGGTGTAGTCACGATGTCAAATTGTAGAATAATCCTGTGCTCTAGCACGTTATAAATACAATGTTACGGAGTAGGTGTGTATCTCATAGAGAGAAGGCGATGGTGGCAAAACTAACTTCGGTGCATCTACCCGAACATATATTAGTGCCGCAGGACGATTGGTTCGCCCCAACTGAGTTGCTCCATTTTTACCGGTCAGTTGCGGTTGGACTCGTGATAGCAGGTGGTTGAGGGGCATTACTTCCTTGGTAAGGAAAAGTATTTCTTATCCTACTGACAAAGGTCTCGTAGGAAGGCAGTTGCTTTAGAAGTACAAATAAAGGATCATATACCTTGCCCGCTCAGGGTGGCTCCCCATTGAAAAAGTGACGAAAAACAAGATAAATTATAAACTCAACAGTAAAAGTCATATTGAATAAGTATTTACATAAGTGTGAACATGTGAAGTACCTGTCTGTGGAGACACCAGCATATCAAACCTTAGGTCAAGTACGAATAATGTCTGCACCCAACGAGAAACGCCTGCTTTCTATGAAAGAAATTTAATCTGATAATTCAGTGCGAGAAATTGGCGGAGGTCAGAGAGGTATTAAAATGGAATCAACTTCACAAAGCGGATATAATGATACTGCATGAGGAGAAGACGAGGAAACATCAAATGGGTAATATTTGACTGCATGCCAAATATACCATTCCCATGTGTATTCATGCATGACACTGAACTCACTGGCAAAAAAATCTTCATGATACTGTCATTTCTGTACGATTTTCTTGAAAATAATTTTAATGGGCATGTGTGTGTGTCACAGATTTCTACATAGTTCAAAACCATAACAACAAAATAATATCATATTTGTATCTTATGCTAATGAGTGGTCATATAGACTCCATCCATCATAAATTTCCAACCAAAGGACGTTCATATTTGCCGTGCGATAGGGATTTTACCAAGATAAAGGCGTAGAAAAGAAATCAACGAAACTGTATGGAAACGGCTGGTAACATTCATATCGCCTATGTTTAACTATCCGTTATTAGAGATTGTAAAACTTGTTATCCAGTTTCATGGGACCTGTTTCTTTGTCTCGGGATCATTAAAACCTGCTAAGAAAAATAAATGAGGAAATTTGTATTATCCATTGATCCACAGCATCGCAAATATATTATATGGCGACGGCATAAATATGGAAACAAAAGACAAAATATTGATGACGATCCAGAGAGTGGAGTTTGTGATTCGGACTAGAAATTGAGATTTTAGGAATAGATTTGTTACAAATATAAAAACTATTTACGAAATGATTTAAATGTTGAGAATACGACGTAATTAAAATTGGCACTATTTTAATTTTATATAATTCAGGTGAGCTACATAACACCATAGTTACATGATATCTGCGTATCGGTTGCTGTGTCTACTACAAAAGCACAAAACCATGCTTTTCAGAATACTTTTACCTCCTACACCGTTTATTGGATTTTCTTGTTAAAATATCAAGCAGCATTTATGTATAAAAAATCACTGCATGAAAGATTCATAGTGATGAACCAAATACAATTAATGGTTTATGTAAATAATTTATTTTATGTGAATTTAGATTAAAGGACTTATGCTTAAATTGCAATGTTTATAATAAAATCCTTTCAATACTGCAGGGGCTGTGGTGGCTGAACGATAAGCTTGCTCACCTCCCACCAAGGCGAACCGGGTTTAATCCCCGGTCAGGTCACCGGGTTTTCGCATTCGGTTATCGTGCCGCTGGTCAGAGGGTTTTTTTGGGGATCTCCCGTTTCCCCTGCCCTTTCATTCCGGCACTGCTCCATACTCACCTCAATCACGTTCTTCGGCTCTCAAGACCCCGCTGTTAAGAGCTGCCCAAATCTCTTCACTCTTCACTCACTTTCAATTATTGCAACTACTATTAACTGATTTATTCAATGTATTAAAGAAAAATTTTTACCTGGTGAGACGCTGTAAAACTGGGATTGTAAAAACGGGAGGAAAAATATCTGTAATAAGTCGTTGCGTTACCAAAATGTTTCACTATTTGAGCCACGTAGTCGGCTAGTTGTAAAATTGATTAAATCGTTGTTTCTAGAAAAATTAAAATTATTTTCCGACTTCACATATGTGTTATGTTTTAATAGAAAATCTTAATTTAGGATTACAAATTTTAGTTTTAACTAAAACTATATAATTTTTGTGACCTTTCCTGGTTCGATTGATTCATTGCTATAGTTCTACTAGTAATAATTTCCTGAAACATACATAACATTAAATGAAGCTAACGTAAGACGCTTACGATAGAATACTTTTGGTGAATGGCACTTAATCTGTTATACACGAAATCTTAATTGATAAAACTGGGAGAACGCGGATCGCTGGAAACGGAGAGCGGAAGGCATACTAATTGTGCGTTGACACTCCCACGTGACGGTGTTTAGCACTCGGCGTGGATCCCGTGAGGCACGCGTGACACTAACAGCACTAATTGCACTCCATCAACACCTCACCGCCAGTAGCTATGTGCTCGCACATCGACTAATGCCAAACAGTAGCACAAAGTGACTGGGAGGAGCAGAGAGTACAAATCTGGCAAATCTGCCAGTTTACACACTGTTACGAACTAGCTTTTCAGCCAATTCGTACATGAAAGATTATGAGAGAATGCTGGGGGCGTAACTCAAATAATGACTCGTTAATTCGGTAGTGCAAAACAGTATCTGATGAATTTTTTACAATTTACGGTTATACAATTATTATTTATATTAGCATTGACCGGGGGAGCTTTACATTGAATTTAATATTATG
>NQII01003738.1:104482-144899 GCA_002778355.1 Clitarchus hookeri | reverse complement strand
TTGTATGAAAATAGGCATTAACTAAGAACTAGATTTACAAGCGTAACGTAACCATAAAGTTGTAACACCAGTTAGTATTCATATACCGCCCGAGAGATCACTTGACGACAGTTTAAAAATAAATGAACTTTAACGCGCGTTTAAATACATAAACTTCTAAGGTCGGACACCCCACCCTACGCCACACCCAAGTAAATATAATATAACCCAGAATTAAATTACCAATATAATGTCAATAACCATAAGTCGCATAAATTATTTATTTAAAGAAAATTATTTTAATAAGATGTTTTGACAAACTGTGCAGGCATTCTGCTTTATGTAAAGTAACATTCAAAGTCTTGTTGCCATCCCCAAGCTTCATGTTCCACAGCAACCAGCAATGATGTCACCTCTCAACCAACGTTCCTACGGAGGTCGGGCGTGCGTTGCGGATGCATTGTGGTCAGGACTGCAGTCGCGCAACAATCTCAACAGCCGTCAGCACTACCGCTTTGCCCAGCTCGCGAGTCATACGTAAATTGTCAATGTCCATTGGTCGCCAATTGTATGAAATGTATGTGGTGACACACCGCACCCTGCAGGTACCTAAGCCGTACATAACAAACTTTACTTTACTCAAAAGTTCCAACATAACACACAATAAAAATGTAATGTTATAACTCATAGGAGGCCTCTGAAAGATGTTTAAAAAGTATTATTTATAATAACAGTAAAACGTTAACCAGTTTTAAGATACAAAAGTAGTTGAACAAATGACATACTCCACTGCTTATAAAAAAAATAATTTTTAAAAATGAAACTATTCAGATAGCAAATAAAGAAATTGTAAGAGTATACGTCATAAAATAGAGACATCTCAATTATAATACTTCTATTCACTGTCATTNCTGAAAGATGTTTAAAAAGTATTATTTATAATAACAGTAAAACGTTAACCAGTTTTAAGATACAAAAGTAGTTGAAATGCAGAGTGTCTCATAGCTTCATAACGATAAGTACAAAAAAAAAATTATTTCATTTGAGGACCGAATTATATATCATGCTAAATGTTATAACGACAACAGTGCAGCATGTCCAATATAGTAACACCGGCCTGGGAAACAGAATAATACGATTATAGGCCCAATGGTAAATTCTCCTTAATATCTGTGGTGAGCTACTGCAAAATGCAGCGCTAACATCTTTCAGTTGGTCTGTTGCTGCTGACCTACGCATTACCCTACTGACGTGACACACATTGTCATGTGCTCTCTCCAGGGTTGCCACCGCAATTAAGATGCTAAAAATGTTTCAAGCAATCTTTCTTAGTAAAGCTCATTCGGTCCGCTCGAACCGTAAGAGCAAATCGCAAGAGTGATATGCATTGCTGGCACTAGTGACAAAACAATAATTGAACGGAGTCGTGCAAAAAAACTTAAAACACTCGCTTAGTACCTCTAGGTAACTGATGTTGTGTAAAGAGCCACTCAAATAAAATAACACATTCAAGTGTTCAATACACGCTTAAGACTTTATTGCTATAACATGAAATGGCAGGGCGACCACTGAATGTCTGACAGAGGTTATTTGCCTAGGGAAAGATAGCGCGCCAGTTCGGTTTCCTTGCGCATAGGGGTCATGAGGCACGAGGCGTGCGTGCTTGAGCCGCCCTTAGCGCTCCTGTGCGTCTACACCTCAGACACGCAAAATATACCTACTGGTGACGGTACCCGTACGGAGAATAATTTTAAAATAGAGATTACGTGGCCATCCTGGTCACACGCATTTACCTGATTCGTGGTATACAAAGGACACGGTAGATTTAACAGCACACCTTTTTCATCTGCTTTGACACTATATCATTATGTTACAGTCACTTCTTGAGACAGTCATTTCCAAACCACATTTCATAGTTTTCAAGCATGTGCTTAAGGGAAGAAATAAGACAGTATTTGCTAAGTCAACTGTAGTGATGTCTTGATACAGTCTCGAAGTATTCTAAAATGGCGGGTGCCAGAGAACTGCAGTAACCTTGTAAGGTGAAACTACTATATTTAATTTGTACAATGCATAAATTATTCTACGTGTAATGCAAACCAGCTTTTAAAATTTGTAAAACATTTCAAGTATACAGAGTATGCATTTAATTCCAAACTATAAAATATTTTAACATGATGAAATACTTATGATGCCCATTCGTCATAGCAAATAAGGTAAACCTTACAAAATAATTAAGTGTACAGAAAACGTATTTATTAAAAAATATATATATTTTAACATGGTGAAATACAAACTGTCTTTTTGACAGTTTAACAAATGGACATTTCTAATGAGAGCCCAATATTCTTTAAATTAAAAGGTATTGTAGTTGGTAGTATTGGTGGTCTTAAAACACTAAAGCAGATGAACATTTTGGAGATGGTTTGATTCCAAGCAACTCCGTATTTTTTTCTAATGTGGGTATTAATTTTTTTTATAATGGCATACAAACTGTAATTAAGTTATTTCTCTGGAAATACACATGTAATTTTTTTTAGTGTTTTTATTATTGTGATAGTGTTATTTCTTTTTTAGTATTCTGATAAAGCGATAAATGCACACAATAAGTGTGGTATTTGTGATGCAAAATTTTGTAGCTGTAGTACCAAAATGCTTGCTTTATTAATGCGTCTTGAACAGCTCTTTAAACGATGATGAGATCATTCAATAAATTGTGATTTATATGGGTGAAACAAGTGTATCTCAAAATAAAGTATTATTGTAACCTCAAACAATAAACATATCACACTCGCAAATTTAACTATCAAATGTACTCGACTGCATCACACAAACACAGAGATGAGAATAAAGAAGCAGGAAATTTCACTTTGCTATTTCTTAAATTATTAACTTCTCTTATATGCGATTTATTTTATTTACCAGCACACTTTTAGTAGACACGAAGTATAATAGTTCTATGTTACAGCGTTGAAAATTATATAATTTAGTTTATTTTATGCATACAAAATTTATTTGGTTAAAACAGATTACAAATGTTTCCAATAAAAAGGATTTTGCACAAAATACTGAAGTCTCCTCAAAAGCGAGGGTAACATAAATACTAATAGCAGCCCACAGCATAATTACTTGGCAATATTCACATACACTCGGCACCTTATTCAAGTATTGAGCACATGCTTCGTTAAGCCATAAGATTTACCAAACATGTTAGTCGTTCGTCTTGAAGCAGGTGACCTTGAAGAAGCTCTGCTTATTCACCAACTCTGAAACATGTACTGAAGAATGCTGTCTTAAAAATAAGGTGGTCTTAGTAAAGCACATCTTTGATCTTGTCTCGAGATGTCATCATGAACAGCAGCCTTCCACAAAGCAAGGTTAAACAAAAATTTATTACAAATCTTTTGTAGGATTTCCTCCCTTTGGTAAGCAATAATCAAGGCACTTGTTATACAGTTTCCTAAAATGCAGTTGTGATAAAAAAAATTTAATCCTATATTGTAGTGATTAGTACACAATAGTTAAGTGGTGTTTACATAAACGGAAAATTCAAACTACGTAAACCCCAACCCAAGTTACATATTGAAAATAAACATTTCAAAAAATTATAGGCTATTGTTTAACTCAATTGACTCAGAATAAGAACATTTACATATATACAGAAAATCTTACACAATCCAGGTTCATATTGTAATATATGTCCTTGTATATGTATTTTACCAGTAAAACTAGGAGTTTCGTGTTTTAAGGGTAAAAAATGCAACCATTTGATTTACATACATCACCCTAACAAATAAAACCGGAATCAAAAATAAATTTTAAAAGTACCTAATACACACAGCTGCGATAATATCAATAATAAATGGTACACTGTAAACAAAAAGGAAAATGTGGTAGATTTCATCTAAACAACCTTTGATTGACAAGCATAAAAAAATACAAACATGAACAAGTACTATCTTGCCACTAGCACACTTCAAATTAACATTTACATTAAGTAATTTCACCAACAACAGTACAGAAATCAAATCCAAAAGTTTACAGGAAAAATGCATCAAGTACAAAAAAACAGCAATTCCACAGATTCACTATAACAAAATATTCAATTGAAAGAAGTGAGATTCCAAAGAAAATGGAAGAAAGCAAACATAAATTGTACTAAATAAAATGTGTAAACCAACTGTAGCTTACACAGAAAAAATAAACGTACTCAAAACTGTGTATTAAAACAAAATTGTTACAACTGTGTACACAAAAGTGTAATTAGTCATACAGAAGAAACATATCACAGATATGAAATCATGGTTTACTCGCAATATATGAGTAATGTATATTGAATGGAGAAACAATTCTCAAAAACAAATGCAACTTTCATTACATTTCTGTACAAACAATTCTGAGCAAGAAATAACACTTTCTCCTGATTTACATCATATTCATTTGTCCCTAGAAAAGAGTGAAACTGGGGTTTTACTGTATTACACTATAATGTTATTCACACACAAAAACAAAGTAACGGTTTAAGAAAATATATCTTCTTTACATCACTGTACTGCAGTTGGTAACCTTCAAAAAGAACAAGTTAGTTCCAAACTTACCTTTTGCTTTCTGATCTGTCAAATTATATCTTGCAAGTATTATGTACACGAATCTGAAAATAATTTTCAGCTACTGTACGAATCAAGTGAATACGGTGGTAGTTGAAAGGTTCCTGATCTTTTGAATGTTCATCCAGGTAAGCACAAAGATGTCTTTTTGAAGTAATGTAGTTTTCCAATACAAATAACACAAGTGTGGACACTGTGAATTTCCTCAGTAGAAATTTCCCACCACTTTCTGCAAGTGCAGTTAGAATCACCTTCTTACAGAATTTGCATACCTCAAAGACATTATGGGAAGGGTACAATAATTCACCTCTGTCCTTTTGATGAATGAGTGAATCCAAAAAATTTTCTGAATTTCCAGACAGAGAGCTGAAACAATTTTCACATATGATAAATTTATTCAGACGATGAACAACAATTACAGAAATGTAAATAATTATATACCGTGAAAATTCTGTAA
Organism: Clitarchus hookeri; assembly: GCA_002778355.1. Taxonomy (NCBI): domain Eukaryota; kingdom Metazoa; phylum Arthropoda; class Insecta; order Phasmatodea; family Phasmatidae; genus Clitarchus; species Clitarchus hookeri. The sequence goes on along the minus strand of NQII01003738.1, from coordinate 139,856 downwards.
TTTCTGGTGAATGAAACAAAAAGCATGGTCTATTTCGTCCTCTACTCCCAAACTGGTTTCATTTTATTCTGCATACAAGTGCTATGTAGGCTATGTTACATTTATTGTTCTTATTGATGAGCAATATAACATAGTAATTTCTTCAAGTGGTACTGCATTTCCAGTACCAATTGTCTTCAGTTCCATATGGACCAGACGTTTTTTGTACCCAGATTTGAATTGCCTTGCAGTTGGGTTGTTGTTGAAACCACCATGCATCCTGATGTTGCCAAATAAGAACTCCATGTGGTCTTGCGACAGTTAATATAATGGTATGTACTTCAGAAGTGAATCACTGACGCTACATGAAACACTATAAAAAATTCTTAAACTCTTAATACATATAATGAAATCAAAAAAGTCTGTTTTCTTTCATGATTAGATTATTGGTATGCAATTTAATTTAAAAATACGCAGGTGCTGCTCAGCTTCATTAAAAAATTTAAACACCTGAATATGATTTTCTTCACAGACAAGTTTATTGAAATCGAATAGCAGCATGTTCTTTGAATTTAAAATATCAAATAAGTTATTCATGATATTAACTAATCTTACTGCGGCTGCTGACACTTAAAACTGTATGTCTCCAATCGAGTGTGACAAAAATTGTATATAATCTGCAATTGAACGGTGTAAAAGTTGTGTGGCTAAACTAACTTTCATTTTCTGAGTTTGGTAGAAAATGTGGAATGGCTTGAGTTCATTCCCTAAATGTAAGCGTTCCTGCTTCTGAATTTGATGCAGCTTCTCAAAATAATCCCACGAAATAATCTCACCATTGTCATCAACTAACACACGTTTATACCCTAACGCGTTCCGCGAAAGCTTTACCATGTGGCTAAGGTCAGGAAATATGACTATTCTATTTTCGCTGTCTTGTGGGATGAATCAAGTTTTTAAAGGTTTACTTGTATCCAAGGAACAACCCAACAACTTTGCCATTATAAAATTTGTGGAGATTCTATCAAACGTGATGGAAACAACACACACTCCACTCTCAGTTGCCAGTTTTACAAACTGCAAAACAAGGTTAGCTTTTTGCTCTGCATTTACACCATCCGCTAATAAGTATCCAACAGGCACTTTCCATGTGATCCGTTTACAGCAACTAGCATAATAACTCATGCTTCCTTGGCTAATTGTCTGTCATCGCTATCAACACCAGTTCCTGCCTCCACAAACTCATAGTAGCTGCGCCCATCATATTCGACATGTTTTCTCAAAGGCATTTCATAGAAGAAAAGGGAGCACACCACCTCATGACTCTGACATGATCTAATTTTCAAGGCTTCAAATGCTTCAGCTGTGAAACCTTGTTCTCCGTCGACACAACTGTACCGCCTGCCAATTGTCTTGGGGTGAGGCAAAAACGAATTGAAATTTTTTCTCACGTAACAATATGCACGCGGAGAATAATAGTGGAGCGTTATTTCAAATGCCCGCAATTCCTGGCTGTATGTTCTACGAACACATATGTTTACTGACTTTGCTAGTTGTATCTTGAGGAGCTCCTTATTTGAACCAGCAATAAATCTAGATTTTCTCCTCTAATAAGGCTTCTGTTTTTTTTTACTTTAAATTACATTATTTGAATGAACCATCTTCTTTCCTAATCGCCTATTCTTATGCTGCAAAGTTTACAGCTTCATTATATAGCGTCTTCCCATTTCATGTAGTTTCAACTGAAGACACTGTTTACTTAGACTCGCAAATTCACCAGGAGAAACTTATGTACAATCACGGCGATGTATACACGCTTATGTTGTGATTTACAGAATAAAAACAAGACGACTTTAACAACAATCACTCTATTTAAAAACAAAACGTTTGTTCAAGCTACATACGTAATGCCCTAAATTAGCGGGTTTTGTTTCGTAAACCATTATTATTAACTTGTTATTATTCTCGCTCTGTACTATAATAGCGTTTTCATTAAAATTATAAATTGACAAATAAGAGATCTTCATACATAAGAAGGAGGCATACACTAATTAATTACTAAATTCTTATGAACTGTGCTTGGCATGGCAACAATTAGAACGTTCAACATACCAACAAGTGAAACGTTCAACATGCCCACAATATAAACGTTTAACATACAAACAATTGCAACATTCCACATACCAAAAATTTACAAATTCTACATACCAACAATTGAAACTTTCAACATACCAACAACTGAAATGATAGCAGCCATATAAACAACCATGTAAAATAATTTCGAAAGTGAAGACTACAACCTAATTTTCTTATTTCTGTATGAAAGAAGAAAATCAACACGCATTATTGTATCTGCCAACTAGAAAGTTTATCTTTCTGTCCTCGTGTCTTCCCCGTCCATAATGAAGAGAAGCGGCTCGTATAAAAACCCGGATGGCTTTGGAACTTCATCAGCTGCTGAACCACTCTACTTTTTTTACATGTATTCGTCGTGGACACGCCGGAAGTAAGAGCGGAGACATTTTATTTTGTCAAGGACAGCTTTTGTGTCACCATGTCATGTTTGTTTTTGAGTAATTGTAGAGAGTCCCTGCGTTTTACTCTGCCTTTATAATCTGCAGAATTAGACATCCACAAACATGGCAATGTCTTGTAGTCTTCAAAAAATTCTAAATTTTTGTCATTTGTCCAGTCAGCCATACCAACAACGCAAAATGAATGAACAAATCGGTTCGAACAATATAATTGAACTTACCCGATCAGCGGAAGGCACACGAGCACGAGTGTTGCACGTATTTCCCCGTCTGGTATGGCGAGCTACTTGCTGTCTACTTGCTAATGCGCATTCCGGCGTGTGTGCACAGTCTAGACGCATGCCTCTCCTTGCACCGTCGCATGCGCCTACTTGCAACTACGTGCAACAGGCGCATGCCTCCAAGGCGCACAGAAAGTTACACAGGTGTAAACGCCCCTTTAATATAAACAGCACTAATTCCTCTTCCAGTAAGCTAATATCCAGTTCATCGCCAATGTATAAAAGAGGAATTATATATTTCTAATTCTGATGGGAAATTGTATTTATAAAATAAACTTGCGAACTATTTATTTGGAGCCACGAGGGACAATTCTGCGTAGCGCTTGGCCAGTGAGTAGTTTTTGTTTTATCTTGTGTCAATATTTAGACTATAAACCATTCCAGAAATACAACTTAATGTACACTGGAGAGCCAAAAAACTGGTATACGCGTGCGTATGCAAATAACAGAGGTATGGAACCAATCAGAGTAACGCGATGCGGTTGGCAGCGCTTATATAAGACAACAAGCGTCTGGCAAAGTTGCTAGATCGGTTACTGCTGCTACAATGGCATGTTATCAAGATTTAAGTGAGTTTGAACGTGGTATTATAGTCGGTGCACGAGAGATGGGACGTAGTATCTCCGAGGTAGCGATAATATTTGGATTTTCGCGTACGACCATTTCACGAGTGTACCGTGAATATCGGGAATCCGGTAAAACATCAAATCTTCGACATCAATGCTGCAGGAAAAGATTGTGAACGAACGGGACAAACGACGACTGACGAGAATCATTAAACGTGACAGACGTACAAAACTTTCTCAAATTGGCGCAAATTTCAATGCTGGGGCATCAACAAGTGCCAACGTGCGAACTATTCAGCGGACCATCGTTGATATGGGCGTTCGGAGCCGAAGGCCTACTCGTGTACCGTTGTTGACTGCATGACACAAAGCTTTACGCCTCGCCTGGGCCTGCCAACACCGCCATTGGACTGTTGATGACTGGAAACACGTTGCCTGGTCTGACGAGTCTCGTATCCAATTGTATCGAGCGGATGGACGTGTACGGGTATGGAGACATCCTCATGAATCCATGGACCCTACATGTCAACAGGGGACTGTTCAAGCTGGTGGAGGCTCTGTCATGGTATGGGGCGTGTGCAGTTGGCGTGAAATGGGACCCCTGATACGTCTAGATAAGACTCTGATAGGTGACAGATACGTAAGCATCCTGTCTGATCACCTGCACCTATTCATGCCCATAGTGCATTCCGCGTCCAGCAGGACAATGCTACACCCCACACGCCGAGAGTTGCTACCGAGTGGCCCCAGGAACACTCTTCTGACTTTAAACACTTCCATTGGCCACCTTAATCACCAGACAAGAACTTTAATGAGCATATCNATGCCGAGAGTTGCTACCGAGTGGCTCCAGGAACACTCTTCTGACTTTAAACACTTCCATTGGCCACCTTAATCACCAGACAAGAACTTTAATGAGCATATCTGGGATATCTTGCAACATGCTGTTCAGAAGAGATCTCCACCGCCTCGCACTCCTATGGATTTGTGGACTACTCTGCAGGATTCTTGGTGTGAATTGCCTCTTGCATACCTTCAGACATTAGTTGAGTTCATGCCACGTCGTCTTGCGGCTTTTCTGCGTGCTCGCGGGGGCCCTACATGATATTAGGCAGGTGTACCAGTTTTTTGGCTCTTGAGTGTATCATATGGTGGGAGAAATTTACCTGCATTATTACGGTTAAAGAAGTGCTTCAAATTTTTTTTTGGTGTACGTGTATGCATGTTTCATGGGGTGGGGGGTTGACCAATAGAACCCAAATATGAGAAAAATATTTCAGAATGTGGCATTGAGAATTTATTGGATATTTGCCTTCCTCGTTGGCCACATGAATACGAGTTGTGAATTTGTTGTGTACACACTCGATTAGTGGTGTAAGAACTAGTTAAAATTGCTTTTAAAAGTCGTGAACTACATCAGGATATGTTAACATAAATAATTTATCTAGAAGATCTAAACGACGACTAAGAGGAGTACCATTAGGAAGTCTCTGCCACCCAATAACGAAGTTTGTCACTTGGCCTTTGTTGCATAGCGTTTTAAATTTACTCACATTTATTTTATGTATTTGTTCACTACATTTTTTTTCCTTTATAAAATATGTCACATTAAACAAGCTATTTAATCAGCGTTTACCGTTTATAAGTGCGCGTTGAAACATATTTAAGTTAACATTTGTTTATAAGTAATTAAAAGTAGTAAAATCAACTTTAATATTTTCTTGTGCTTGTCTGCTAAAACAAGGTGCTTAATGACATTAATGAACCCTTGAATCGCTGTAGTGAAGTTGGGAACTCCTACTAATTAATGCATTGTTATTTTATTACAATATAAATAATAATAAAAAATTAAATTATATATATGTAGTGGACAAGAAATTTCATTTTTACACGGGTTTGACAAATTAAACTTGAAAAAGCAGTTTTTTGGTGGTTTATTACTACAGAAAATGATGAAACTCACAGAGATACTCACAATCTATAACTATAAGCGTTCATGTAAACAGTAGCAGCACGACATAACGTAACTACCGTATCACCACAATATGTTGTTTAAAGTTGCAAGTTAACTAGGCAAGGAGGAAGCACATATGTGCTTTCGTCTTACTACATACTTTGGTGCACCAGTAATCTAGCATGAAGAAAATAGCTGCACGTGTTTCGGTTTATTAAAAAAAATATTGACTTTAACTGATTAAGTCAACTGCAGCAGCAAAATACGATATTTCTTAATGAAAATGAACAGGGCATACTATAGTGATTGGGCTAATCATCGTGAGGTTAGTGCTGTCCAAATGGGGAATAAAGAAATTGTGATATTGAAAGTATCCCAACAAAGTGAGAAATAGGGCAATAGCAGTTTAGAGGGTCTGCTGCTAGTTTTAACATTTAAATTACAAAGGAGTTAAACAGAATCATTTTGTCGGAACGGGCTACTAAGGAAAACCTTTTCAACAAACTGATCAAGATCCTGATGCGCTTTTTGAGCTTATAAATAGAAAACACAAGAGAACAGTGCAGTTGCGTCGAAGAAGGACACAGTGAATCACCCAACCAAATGAAAGCAACGATGTAATCGGATCTAAATGAACTAGTCTCCAAGTAAGTACAGATCAAAGAAGAGACTTGGAAAGTGGCCACGAAGGTAGAAACGACACAGAAGACGCGATAAGTGTAAGCATATAGAAACCTAACATAGGATCGCAACGCCTGGCATTTAGTCAACGCATTTTCAGTATTAGACTGTTATGAATTAATTCCTCGAAAACTCTTGCATGCAGGGTAAAGACACAAGACGATATGTTTGTCTACCACGTACAATGGATTACTAATCGGCAGGGAGCAACCCAAAAGTGAAGAAGAGTTATATTGTTAAATGCAAAAGTGGTGTTCCAACGCCTACTTTTTTTTATGGAAAGGGGTTGATGATGTCGGCACCCAGTTTCTTATGGTTTGCGCTTCGTCGTTCAATAGTGCATTATCCAGAAACTCAGAGGTTTATCTTGAATTTTGACAGTGTTATTAGCAATAAACGTCTGCTTCAGCTACATTTTCAAGGGTGGTTTACACCCTTCCGTAATAGATTATAGTGTAAATTTTCTACAGGTTCTTGATTAGGAATACCTGCCGAAACTGATCGGTAGAGTTCAATTGCACCCTATGTGTGTGTATATAAATTAACCTCATAAACATATTATCTTTAGTTGAATCTTGGACTGTCTTATTGTTTTAAATTACAGCCGGTATAAATGGGCTCAGGCTATTTTCTCTTCAAACCAAGTTTTGATATGTGGCATAGTGGCAAAATGTGCAGGTCGAAAAACGCATATTATTTTTCACCAATTAGGAAGGCTAAGCTTTTGTGCCAACCACGAATTCTAAGTTGGTGAAAGAGGACATTTGTTTATCGATCCTAATTTTTGATAGTATTTTTAAGAGTGTGTTGAATCAGTCATTGATTTCAAAGAAGTGTCGTGATTGGACTTCATCAAATGTGTCTTACCGAAACAGCGTTGGACAAGGTTTCGCCACTCGCAAAGCACAATTTGTTTTTTTTTTTTCGCTATAATTACTCTTCTCTATGGGAGCTCAGGATTCACGGGGGTCAAAGAAGGAAACACAACAACTGATAAATACTTCCGAGTATCGCAAAGCTTCCTCCCTGCAAAGACTTGCAAGATAAAAACGTCCCTTGCGCTATTGGCCAACAAGAAAAATGTGTGACTATAATCGTTCCTTCAATCTTACTATACCGATTGTCATAAGTCACCTATTCCTTTATGTTATTATTGCTGTTTTTTTCTGAGAGTAAGAAGGGCTTACGAATTGCGATCGCTCAGAAAACGTAAAACCGACCGGGCACGTTTATGGCCTGATCATTCGGCTGGTCCAAAGTCAAAGTTTTCCCTAGATTTCTTTTCACGTCTTCCTTGATACAGGCGATATATTTTGAATTCGTAGATAAAGGAACATTCTTCACTCTAAGTAATAAAAAATACTTTACAGCGAGCCTATTAGCAGTGATCCTCACACTCTAAGCAGTATAAAATACTTTACAACGAGCTTGTTCGCAGTGATCCCCATCCTATTTAATGACTGGCGACGGCAATGAGCAAAATGTATGCACTGGCGGTATAGCGGCCGTTCAATATAGTTTCAGTGTTTATTTACATGTAAAAATAGATATATTTGCCAAAAATATGTAACTGTGAATAATCTATAATTTAAATATTATAATATTAAAAATTTTATATATATAATAAATTTGTTGTGGAATCACTGAAGCTGTGATCGGTGTACTATAGAATCTTCTCAGAAATTGCCTCTTAAACGAAAACGTTTATTGGTTCTTGATACCAATGCGAGCTTACTATGCTTTTGAAATGTCGAATATGAGTTCCAAGGCTGTAAGACATGAGAAAGTGCTTGATTATCTCTTAGCATGTCGTTATTGGTGAGTTAGTAAGGTGCGACATGTTTTCATAGTTGTTTAGCAATGAAAATACTGCTAAGGGGACACGAAACCAAAGGTTGCCTCCGAAGTTGGCTATTTTACGTCAATCGCTGTTGACTTCTAAGGAGATTATACTGTACTCCTATCCACATCAGAACATCTTACGCCAGCTTATATTGATGCAAAAATACTAATCGTCATATTGGAGGTGTATTATATTCCTCAGAATTTAAATTTTTCCTGTAACCAGTTCTACTTTCTACTGCAAATACTGTGCTTCATTTTTAGGAAAGGGGAATTTTTTTCTATAACTGACCTAAATAAGTATTTTGTCAGTTCGGCATATTATTTGTAAAGGGGTTGCTTTCAACACCCTATGAAGCCATAATGATTTTAAATTGACGTCAATGATTTCTGGCATCATTAATCAGGCTTTTTTTAAGAGTGCTCAGCATGTTTATATCCAATTACTTCTATGATATTATTTGAAGTCAAACTTTTGAGGAAAAATGTGAACCACTTTTTACAGTGTTATAAAATTTAAGATAGGTCAAACACTATGGTAAACCCTAAGAAAATATCTTTGACAAAATCTGAATTAAAGTAAATGCGATACATTAATCCTTAAGTCACATTCTTTTTAAACTCAGACATGTGCCTGTAATATGCTTTATCAGCCAAAAATATAAACATTGGGGATGGAATTTCTGACATTATTAAGTATAATTATTTTAGACAAAATGCCTTGCAACAGTCATTATTAGAAACACATTATTGCAGCCTGTAAACATGCTAGATTGTTTCGAGTTTAATTTCCGTGGTTTAGCGAATTTCTCGCTCGGCAATGGAATAGTAGCTGCTAAAGGTTGTTCACGATAAAGTAAGCACTTTTGAAATTAACAATAGAAAAAAGTCACTGTTTACAATACGGACCCCGACCACCATATTTGTTTACATATTGACTCCAACCACCATGATGTTTACATTAGTGACCCTGACAACCATATTGAAATTGCTTGACGTTGACCTTGGCATTACCTTAAAGCCGAAAAATAGAGAAAAGTCGCAGAAATTCGGGACGAAATCGTATAAAATCGGAAAGAAATATTAAAAATTATTGACCAGGACCGCTATATTGTGTTCCCATTACCTTAATCCTAAAATATCCAGAAAAATTGTAAAAAAAAAAATTGTAAAAAAGTTTAAAAACTAATAAAAATGTGACATTTAATAACAAAAAAGAAAAATAGAAAAACAAAAACATTAAAAAAAAATTAATTATTCTTAAAAGTCTTACATGTCCAGCCATATATTCTCGTATAAAGATGGCAGAACACGCACACTTCCAGTAGTGAGTATCAGGCGACTGACCCCCGCAACTATATTCCATTTCTGACCCCATCTAGACTGCATACACTGTCGGCAATGCCATTCGCAAACCATTGGGGTTGGGTCTTTGAAACTTGGAATGTACGAGGCCAGCTCGGGCGTTAGATAGTATTACCTTACATTCTCTTCTTAGCAATAAATCCGCCATTCTATCATTCTTTCAATCTTTTAATCAATTCTCGATCTTTAAATCATTATTTTAATCTTTCAATTCATCAATCATTCATCACTCCATAGCCGACCCTTCAATCGTCGCCTGTCCCGATTTATAAGAAAAGAAAAACCATTAATTCACGGAATGTCTCCAAATTTGTACTTGGCGACCGCGGAGGACGACATAAAAAACGTACACGAAAACAAGCCAAAACCAGCTGTTTCCAACAGATATTCAAGACATAATTTAATCCCACGAGGAATCCAGTGAAGAGTTCTACGAAACTAAACGAAACAAGCCAAGACGAGAGACAAACGATAGAGCAACAAAGACAAAACTATATATACACGTTTACGCAAGAAACTCTAGACGACCACGTGAAGACAACAAGACGAACGCCGAGATCTTATATAAGCAGTGTGAACAAATGTGTGCTTTTATTTTTGTAAATATCCGGCTGTCAACTTAGCTCATACGAGAAAGAGAGAGAGAGAGAGAGAGAGAAGAGAGAGAGAAATAGAGAGAGAATTATAATTTTGTTCAAGAAGTGTTGAATTAGTGGTTTAGAGAAGTGCATTGTTTCCTTAAATTTTCCATAATAAATGATCGTTTAATCGTTCGAAAGGAAATGTGACTATTTACAAACACTGGCAAAGTAAATAGGAATAAGAAAATAGTGGGTTGTTGCAAATTTTTGAAAAATGTGTTTTTGTAGAGGTATTTATACATTTCTACTACAAGTCACCCACGAAACGCAGTACAGTTAAAACAATAAATACTTATTTTCACGCTGTTTTCTCAATTTTTTAAAAAAGCGTTTTAATATTTAAGTTTTCATTTTAAATATTTGGAGAGACTTATAAACCAGGCTTGATTAAAATAAATTAAAAACTAAGGCATAATTCGTAACTGAAGATTATTTTATGTTATTCCACGTTTACGTGGGATAAGTCATTTCAAACTCTTCATGCTGAGTCAACTAGTATCAGTTAAGTCTATAGTGATATCAGCGATACCAGAATGAAACATTCTGTTTTCATTGCTGTTAAAGCTATGGTACATTTTCTGATACGCAGTAAATTAGTATAAATTACAGTAATTTTATTAAAAGAAAATTAATCGTTACTGTTGCAGTTTGTGCCTCTATCAGAATCAGTGCTTCAAGGTTTTGCATCAGTGCAAAATTGTAACTAAAACGAAAAGAATTAATAAGAATAATCCTACTAAAATAAATAATATCACGAAATTGTGAATAAGAATTATTCGGGGTTCGGTGTTTATTAAATAATATAGTTTTCAAACCCTCAGAATATACGAGTATGTTTGACACTTAAATCTCAACGAGTTATCCTGTTCAGATTAAAACACTGGAGCAAAATTACGAATAATGAAGGAACACAAGGAATGGAAAAATTCTGAACAGAGAATACTATAATAATCTTCATTTAATGATTTATTTAAAACGTTGTTTTAAGGCATAATGATTAAACTCACCAATGTATCACAAGTTAAATAATCTATGCACGTCTATAAGATACAGCAGTTATTGCAGACTACAGTACATTCCTATCCTTTATTTGACAATAGACTTAAAGAAATAAATAAAAGCATTTTTTTCTGTTTATTCATATATAACCAAGCTGAAACTGTGGTCTAAATCAGCTGTGTTATAAACTTCATCACTGTGACTACAGTTCCGTTTTGGACTCAAACGAATGGCTTGAGGTCTCAGCTATGTAAGGTTTGACATCCGTTGGCACGGAAACGTTGTCCAGAATATTTGCCAAGGCATAGTACCTCTGCCTTAGTACATGGGCTGACCGTTTGGGTTGTCTCTGCCTGGTGAACATGCCCATTCGGTTTCCATCCACTCGTGTCCGCTCTGCAACAGAAATGTATTCCATTGTATCACACAATATTCTGTATTTTGCATGCACTTCTAGCACGCATGTGGCTTATATTTATGCTCTTGAGAGTACACAACCCCTAATACGACAAATTAGGTTAACTTGGCCACCAATTGGTGACACAGCTTTCAATTAAACTGCTTAATTTTAATTGAGGTCGGATCGTTACTATCACCTAGACATTTCACATACGTCAAGATTTAATTTAGATATTCATCAAAAACTGACATATTTTGTTAATGTGAACCTGGCTGAAACTGTGTGATCAAGATGAATTTCAGGAAAGACAATTTCTATACATAAAGTTTTAGAATTGTTTAATAAATTAATTAGTGTGTATGTTACTGCATGGCGATAGATCTTGCAGTAATTCGAGGTAGTTGGACACTGTGAATCTTCCTTTCCTATAGAAAAAAGGTTCAAGCAATATTGTAATCTCTGCCGCAGTGTATTATTTAATTTATATTGCCTTTCTAATGCACGTTTTATTTGTTAGAAGATTTAATGACTCTGACGATTGCATTACAACAGAACTGTCAAAAAATTGGCTGCTAAAAAATGAAAACAAAACTAATAAACGCAATTTGATTCCGTAAGGTACATATTAACAATTTCTACTTCGAAAACAGTCTACTACCTATGAATATACAGACTGTTTCATAATTCGTATTACACATCTCCTATGGGTTGCAGGGGGCAAGCAGTAGATAAAGTTTTGACGAGGAAACTATGTTCTGAAAAGTACCGTTTCGGCTCTACACGGATGACATGAATCAGGCATTCAAATCTCCCACCTCATTACTTGTGTGCACTACAACCACTGCTTGATGTGGTGACCACGACGTTCGGTCCACACACCTTATCTGCGAAGAATGTTCCTATTCACATGATCAATAATACATTGTGCGTGTTGAATCTCTTCTGCCTTAGCTAGCCACACCTCGTGCAAGCAGATATTTCTTCCGTAGTTGAGATCTCGCAAACAAGACTCTCCACGTGGCCCACCACGAAAATGCTGAGAGGAGTTAAATCCGGGGATTGTGGTGGCCAAGCAATTGGTCCACCTCGATCTGTTCACCTTTCCCTTAACAATAGGCCGAAATGTTGTTGGACAGCCCATAAAAAGTGTGCTGGCGCACCATCACGTTGGAACCACACTTACTCACGGATGTTCACGGTACTTCTACCAAAAACTTCACTAGTACTTTTTGCAAGGAATGTTAGGTACGTGGGACCTGCTGGGCGGTACGGAAGAAGGTAGGTCCAATGCACGACTATCGATGGTATCTGCCGATACACCTATGCCTAATAGTTGCAGAAATCCGTGTGAACGTGTGGCATGATGGTTTTCTTCATCCCAAATGTGACTGTTCCGACAGCTGAAAGTAGCTTCCCTCGTGAAATGTGCTTCATTGGTGAAAAGAATGCGCCTTGGAAACTCGGGTGCATCCACAATGGCATTGCGTGTACCTTCTGGAGGTGGTAAGGTTGTAGTTTTTGTTCACGTAGAATTCACCAGCCACTGCTGTGAGACACATTCATGGCAAGTGCAATGGCTCGAGTATTCAACAATGGGTTCTTTTTTAACTCGACGAAGTAAGTCCTTTTCAAAGTCGAGAGCGCAGCGCCTCCATGGAGCAGCACAGTTGCCCTGTTACGCTTGAAAGCATCTGTTTTCCGCAGCCGTTGTTACAACTTGGCAAAAATTGTACGTGGTGGAGTCACGCTATGCGAAAAAATGCCCCTGATACAGGCTCCGAGCAGCACGATCATCACGCCAAACTTCGCTGTAAATTAACAAGTCGGTGTTCTCGGCAAACGTGTATTCGGTTATCCGGTACTGTGCCGTATTCATCAACGGCCGAATGGCAAGTGGAGTCACGGTCGAAGTAGTACATCAGATTGAAAACAGGCTACACGTGGCATCGGGTGACGTCAGACGTCGGCCGTTGTCTAGTTGGGTTGCCTACCGTGTGGTGGAAGTTTAAAAAAAAAATCTTGATTTGTGTCATCCTTGTTGTACCGCAATGGTACGTTTCTGGATATGGGTTCCTTATCAAAACGTTATCTACTATGTGCCTCATACAGTCCCTAGAAGATTGAAACCGGGGGTTTATGAAACAATCTGTATAGACTTATAAATATGGATCTGTGTGTTTTGCTGTAAAATGACACTTTTAATGTAAAAACCTAAGAGTATATAATTACATATTACTCGAGATTGGAGCTTGCATGAATTTCATTTCACTACTTAAACGCATAGACAATTAAAACATTTGAACCTTCATTTGCGTAAATATACCTACATGAATTTAACTGTTCATATGCATGGTATCTCTTGTTAATTAGTAATTTACACTTTCAAAGGTAACGATGTTGCAATATAAAACTGTCAACTTTATTAAATGCGTATTATAAATGAGATTTTACGATATATTTAGTTAGTTTCTCTTAACGTCAGGAACGCATCTTCATGCAAACATTTCATAGAAGACGGTGATGAACACGCAATATTTCTTAGGTGTTAAACCATAAACCATTATTCATATTTTCCCCACCCCTACACATGCAAGATAATTTTTGTGAATATAATTCTACTGGAAATTAAGTAAATTTCCTGGTTACACGTTGGCTTTGCTTGATTAGGCGTCATTGTGATGCCACGAGAGAATGCCGGAAAGTTGTTGGTCTAAGTGAAACACATGACTAGAATAGTTGAAGTGACATAATAATTCTTATTATCACTAAGTTCCGTCACTCTCTGACTTTTCATTCGAAAGTGCGTGACGTCAAACCCAGCCCAATGAATTCAACAGTACAACAGTTGTGCATGAGTCTTTGAACATTTTAAACGAAATAGTTCTAAACTGAGTTCCAGCTCCGATTATCCTGTAGAAAGGCAACGGGCCAGGAAATTAAGGCACATAATTATAAACATGCGCTGATTAGTCAAAGTGTGATAAAATTACAGCGAAATGTGCATGGGTTTATTTACTTGTTAAACTCATTGGTTAAGAAGACTCACAGCTGGCAGCGCTGCAAGAACGCGGCTTAAAAACATTCGTGCATTGAGCGTATTGCACATTCTTTGTTGAACTCCATGAGAAATGTTTATTTACTGTTGCGGCAATAATCGTTGCCATTTAAACAGGATATGATGAAATTAACGTTTGTTTAGCTGATTTTCAATTCCAAACGTGTAATGATGCAGTATTGTTAATTTTCGGGACACGTGTTTCATTTTTCTTTAGGTTTGCTAAGCTTCATAATATTTTTATCGGGTTTCAAATTAAAAACCGCGGTGGTTCGTTTTAACTTGATAGTTTGTTTATTGGGCATACCTTTGCTGTTTTAAGTTTATGAGCCATCCGGTTGCCGTTTCGAAAGTTTTAGTTTTAAGTAAGCGTCAGCATTATTTAGAAACTTTCAGACTGAGTCGACTAGTTTTGTAGGATGCAGTTTCGATAACGTGTGAAGAGCGTACGTGGCAGGCCTGGCCTTTATCTGGGGAGATGGAGGTGATAGGCAGCACAAGTACACGTGTACCTGCCTCCTTCCGGCAATTGTTACCAGTCAGTTGGCGAAGTCAGTTGGCGAAGTCAGTCGTCTCAAGTAGTTGAATCCAGTCAGTCGTCTGAGGCAGTTGTCATCCAGGGCTCGCCTAGGCCACGTCGGGCTTAGCGCTAACCCCCACACCGGCAAACTAGACCTTACTAGATTATTTTTCCGCCAGTGTGGGAGGTCGCTGCATTTGTTATTTCTTCGGGCAAGTTTTTAAGAATTGAAATAATTCGTAAACGACTGTGGCTCTGTTCTGCACGTGTCTATTTATCTGTGAACGGTTCGTACTCTGTAAAAGTATGGAACAAAACAGAACCGGAACTTGACTTTATTTCTTATTTAATTGGCGTCCATTTTAAAGACTCTCGTGTTACTCCGTCTTGAGCTAGTAGAGTGGTAGTCGGCAACTTAAAGCCGGCTGTAACTGTGCGTGTGCCAACGGTACAAACCGTTTGTTCTTATGTCGTGCATACAAGATTCAGTTGTGAAAGAGCAAAACGTCTGATCCATGGCTACGAAGAATAACTCGTATGCGAGGANTCGTGCATACAAGATTCAGTTGTGAAAGAGCAAAACGTCTGATCCATGGCTACGAAGAATAACTCGTATGCGAGGACTCATCTGCAACAACATTGCCAGAAATACAGGTCGCCAGATAGTTGGTTGTGGATAACAACGTGTGGGAGAGTGCTAAAGTTTACGATTATTCAGAGTAGGCTTCGACGAAGATACTGCGAAGAGTTTTCTCCACGCAAGGAAATAAATACCAGTTAGCCTGCGAATCCTGTTACATGTGTGGTTCTTAAGCAAAGAACACCAAACTTAATATGTAAAATAGTTGCAACTCTTAACATTTTTAGTAATTATTGTGTACCTCATTAAAAACGACTAATATATAGATAGTTTTAAATTTAGTATCATTAAATCTAAGTTGTCTTTCTAAATATCAATGCAATTTTTTATAATTTTCAAACTGGCGAAAAATTGACTTCACAGTAATTTAGGTTAGGTCAGTTAGTCTGTCCAATTTTCTGTAGTGTTGGCAAACATGAAGAATAGAAAAACCCAACCTGGAAGAAGTGGTGGATATTTTTGTCTCGCAATTTTCAAAGCTTGAGTAGAAATAAGCTTCGTTTTAAAAGGCTGCCTTTGCTTAGGTTAAACCGGGAAGACCAGGATTAATTAAGGAAGATCTGTAAATTACCTTGATGGGTTTTGTAGTCGGCGAATGTCGTCATCTCTCCGACTAGATAGCCAGCTTTCCTTAGATAGTCGAAGGCCTTGAAGTGTTGCGAAAGCAGGGTTGTCTGGTAATCCTCAGACCACATAGACTCGGGCACCTGCGAAACAAGAGTAACTACACTCAACAAAAATATTCAAAAGCCAACACATTCACATAAAACGTTTAATAAAGGAAAACAGTTTCAAAATTGCCAACAAAACACTTTCTTCGCATATAGTTATACCCATATTTTAAACGCATTTTCTGTTAAAACACTTCCAGTGAGTACATCACTGTTCCTGAATATGAGACATTTATAAAGAAGTCAACGTAATCGTTTTAATATAACAGAATATGCAGGAAATTCTGAAAAAAATATTAACANAGACATTTATAAAGAAGTCAACGTAATCGTTTTAATATAACAGAATATGCAGGAAATTCTGAAAAAAATATTAACAATACTTAGTTATGTAAATATACTGTGTAGAATGAGCTAGTGATTAAACTGGTCGCGAATGGACTGTGTGATGTGTTTGACTCTCGTTGATTAGCCAATCACTTAATGCTTTTTTGTTGACTTGAGAATGGCTATCTTAGCATTGTTTTATTAAATTTACTTTGCGTTACTTAATTCGTAAGTGAGCCAGTAATGCTCGAGGATATGGAAAAAGTAANATTGTTTTATTAAATTTACTTTGCGTTACTTAATTCGTAAGTGAGCCAGTAATGCTCGAGGATATGGAAAAAGTAAAAAAAAACTTACATTTTCCAGATACAATACACATATGCAATACACAGGACAGAAAAAAACATGAGCTGAGGGTATGGAACAAGTCAAAACTGTACATTTTACAGACAACATATATATATATATATATATATATATATATATATATATATATATATATANTATATATACACACAATGTAGTGGACAGAACGAAACATGACATGGGCTTAAATTTAGAAAGTTAACAATCTGAATACAACCAAATTTAAATTAAAGAAATATTATAGCTAAAATTTATAAATTACATTTTTTTTTGTTTTACAAAATATTATATAGAAGTAATAGTCTCCTAGAGTAATTTGTTCAAAGTTAACCACAGCTTCCTGGCGTACTGTCGAACTTATGTCGTTTGGACACGTCCGCAAGTTCTCAATGTGTGACAAGTCTTCCTGTCTAGTGGGCCAAAGCAGAAATGTAAGTTTCTTATTTCATAAAAAGGCAGTTTACCGTAACACCCACGTCACGACTTTCTGCAGACGAATTTATACTTGCCTTTGGGGTAGGCAACTTATTTTACATTATAATGCCGACCAANCGTCACGACTTTCTGCAGACGAATTTATACTTGCCTTTGGGGTAGGCAACTTATTTTACATTATAATGCCGACCAACGCAGGAAGAATTCTCAACGCATCTAGAGAACCTTTTATCTTTCTAGAAACCCAACAATCCACAGAACTTCCGTTTCTCGTATCTCTCTACTAGCGTATAGTTTTCTCGTGTTAGTTGCACAAATTGNCGTCACGACTTTCTGCAGACGAATTTATACTTGCCTTTGGGGTAGGCAACTTATTTTACATTATAATGCCGACCAAACGCAGGAAGAATTCTCAACGCATCTAGATAACCTTTGATCTTTCTAGAAACACAACAATCCACAGAACTTCCGTTTCTCGTATCTCTCTACTAGCGTATAGTTTTCTCGTGTTAGTTGCACAAATGGGCGTGGCCAGAAACGTCTCAAGAAGTCGATTACATTGACTGAAAAAAAAAGGAGGGTAGGTTACACCGGCGATAGCGGTGCTGACGCTCTTGCTAATTAAAACAAATACAACAAAAAAATTACTTGAAAATATAATAACATGCTTAGTCGGTTTTTTGATGAAAACATTAGGAGCAAAAGTGGCGGGAGAGGGATTACATCCCGTATACTGCGGCAACCTGGTTAAAGACTGTTCACGGCAAAGTGAGCACTTCTGAAAGCCTTGCTTAAGATCTACTTGTATGCACAGTATTCTTCCATCACACGTACAATTAACGTTGTCGTGGGCATGGGCACTTTATTCACGCGCTGGTCAAATGAATCTGTAATATTAAAAGCAAATAAAATATTTTAGAAATTGGTTAATTCTTACACTTATATGAATTTGAAAAACTGAAAGTAAAATAAATAAATAAATTTACTATTCGAAAATGATTACCTAACAACTTTAATTCAAATATAAGTCGTGGAACTACATTCGTCTCGTTGTTACCAACTTTACTGGGCGCATGCCAGTCAGTGTGCCCGTTGAAATGTTTCTGTAGATTGGGGCCGTGACGTTTTTCAAACCTTGTTTTCAAAAATTCTCACTTTACCGTGAACAGCATTTACACCACTAGTCGCACGTTCACTGAGCGGGGATATGACTGATGCCCCTCAAGCACGTTTATATATAAGATAAGAGCTCCTGATTTGTCGCGTACGGGATGCGCACTACTGAAGTTCATAGTACGCGTCTGAGCCCAAACTTCTAACAACTCTGGACATTTCCAAGGAATGCAAGAAATAGAACCAGTTTCCTCCGAATGAAACGAAGCATCAGTACATACTTGCACTACGGAGGTTGTGAGAGATTACTCAGCTTACATTAAAATACCTTTAAAGTACTCGTTCCTATTATTTTTTTAAAAAGTTTGATTAATTTAATTTATTATAAAAACAGTGAATTTGCTATATGCTAAATATCAACAAGCAAGGGGGCCGCGGAAGCTGAGCGGTTAGCCTGCTCGTCTCCTACCAAGTCGAACGGGGTTAAATCCCCGGCCGGATCACTCCCGGATTTTCGCAAGTGGGAATCGTGCAGTACGATGCCGCTGGTCGGCGGGTTTTCTCGGGGATCTGCCATTTTCCCCGCTGCTGCTCCGTTGTCACCTCATTTCATCCCCATCGGCTCTCAAGACCTTGTTGTTAAGGACCGCCCAAATCTCTCAACTCAACTCAATCAACACGGAAGGAATATGGAACACACACATATATGTATATAAACGGCAAATTACATCTCATGTTAAGGTTTTTTTTATTCCTCAAGCGAACCATAAAGGCAGGAACAACGTGAGAATATTAATTTTCTTTACGGAGTAAATGAAAATCCTCATGTGGTTCTCGCCTGAGGCAAGGTCAAGCATGAAGCGGAGCCAACTGCTGAGACATCTGAGAGACACATCTGAGACACGTCGATCCGGCCAGCCCTAAGAATGGACGAGATGAGTCGAAAGGGAATCTGAGATGCAGAGGAATGAAGACGGAATAGACAGAGTAGTGTGCATATGGGGCTACGGGAGCAATGCATTTTAAATTGGGAAGTGAGACTCGTAAGGCTCGCTTGCTGAGGCTCGCTTCACAGACGTCTTCTTCGGTAATGTGGACGGGCAGGCTAATGTCTTGCTTTACAATCTGAATACACTTTTCATTAACTTGTTTAATATAATACATAAAATAAGTTGGAGGAGGAGGAGAAGGAGAAGGAGGAGGAATAACCAAACTCAGCAACCTCGAGTCGAGCTGAAGAAGCGAGCGTCAGCAAGCGAGCCTCACTTCCCCACTTAAAACACATTGCACCCGTAACCCCATTTACACACTACTGGAGAAGAAACGCGAGAACCCCGAGAAAAACCCCACACAGTGACGGCGTCCCCATATACCGACCTACAGGGGGTTCGGGGACTTGAGAAGCGGGATGGCAGTGACTAAACGAATCGAGCCAACCGTGGGGGCCCTATTTGAAGTGTAGATTTCCAAAGATGGGAATGCCAGGGAAGGGGGGCTGGGGTCGGGGCTGCGACTCACGTTGTGTATGCCCGAGTAGGCGTCGGCACCGTACTCCGTCACCAGCACGGGTTTGCTGTGCTTGGTGTGGAAGGAGCTGGCCTGCTTCTCCAAGTTGGTCGTGATGCCGTCCAGCCGGCCGTACGTCAAGTCCCAGCCGTAATACAAGTTCAGGCTTATCACGTCCAGCAAGTGCGCCTGCGACGAACACAACACCGTCAAACTATTTTATTGTAAAATTCCTGAACTATAATATAAGTTTTTAACCTATACATAATAAAAAAAGTCGTGTNAGAAGTTTTTAACCTATACATAATAAAAAAAGTCGTGTAAAAATTAAAAAAATCGCGTAAATTAATTTAAAAAATAAATACTGTACTTCTGGGAATTTTTTTGGATTATATGTATTTCCATACATATTCCAAAATGTTAAATACTACCGTGTTTGGCTAGAAATAAAAAAANTCACGTCCAGCAAGTGCGCCTGCGACGAACACAACACCGTCAAACTATTTTATTGTAAAATTCCTGAACTATAATATAAGTTTTTAACCTATACATAATAAAAAAAGTCGTGTAAAAATTAAAAAAATCGCGTAAATTAATTTAAAAAATAAATACTGTACTTCTGGGAATTTTTTGGATTATATGTATTTCCATACATATTCCAAAATGTTAAATACTACCGTGTTTGGCTAGAAATAAAAAAANTTTTTTTGGATTATATGTATTTCCATACATATTCCAAAATGTTAAATACTACCGTGTTTGGCTAGAAATAAAAAAATTTCTCTATCATTAGAATAAGAGAAAGAAATTCCAGGATACATTTTTATGTGGTTCGCCCATAATTTTATTAAATTTTTGCACTACAATTTATGTTAAAAATAGTTACAAGTTAATTCCTTATCGCAAGCGAACAAAACGTTAAACTTAAAAAAAATTCTTCGCGGCACTCCTATGGCCTATAAACACATTAACTGGAATCCAATTTTTTTCGCATAACTTTTTGAAAGTAGTTTGAAGCAAGATTTAACGATAAAGTACTCATAACTGTCCAAAAAGATTGCCCACACTTATATTTAAACTGAGTTGGTATTTTTATCGAGTATAGTGTGTATATACATCACAAAATAGCAAAATAAAAATTATTTTAATTTAAAAAATAATTCTAAGCAATTTAATATTTTTAAAATTCATCAAGGGTGCTGAAAATTGGCACTGGACAACTTCCCGATTCACGTAATGGCGTGCATATTACCCCAACTAAATTTGGTAGCAACCGATCAACAGAAAATCTTTTTAATAATATCTTAAGTAAAACATTCTAATAAAATTTTATGTGTAAACACTTTTATTCAAGAAGGAGATAACTGCTTTCAAGGCATATACGTAATTATTTTCACATGTATCAGTTTCATATTATTGAAATTGGATTTTCAGAAGCACAAAGTAATGACATAACTTCACTGTACAAGGCAGTTTGGCTACAAGTTGTTACACTACTCACCGCCTTGTCCACACTGACGAGTTTATTGATCGCCAGGGTCACAGGGCGTGACGAGTCTAAAGTCTTCACGTATTCAACTACTGCCCTATTAACATATAAAAAATAAACACATTTTTTTATCAAGTTCTTGTATGAATTTGTGCTGGAAACTAAACAAATCACAAAAAGGATTCGAATATACATACCGAATGCAAAAAAGTAAGGAACATACATAAAAGAAAGCATAGAAATTAGAAATTACCAACCACACCGATACAAAACGTGAAGTTCAACGTGTTTCTAACAAAAAAAACGTTTGTCCACGTTAACGTATATATGACAGAGCACGTAATTTACACTCTCAGCGTTATAAAACAGGCCGTATCAACCAGAGAAGCGAACAAACACTACATTTATGATAACTATTATAGAGGATGATTACTTAGCATTATCATTCATTTCGCTTAGAAACTGTTCCAATTATAAGGGAATTTGCTTTATAAGGGAATTTGCTCAAGAAAATTAACTTAATGCTGTCTCTGACCAGGGAGGGTTTCTTTCTTCCCACTACAACTTAGAACCGCGTATGGCCTCCATGTGCATTTTACAGGTCCCTAACACGCCGTGGCATGCTTGTATTCAATGTGTTGATGTCATATTCCGGACGAAGATCCCGTTCCATCTGAGCAGCACCCATGGGATTTGGAAGTGTTTCTGGAAGTTGTGGACGATTACAAACGGCTGTTTTCAGCTTTCCCTATGTTCAATACGTTGGTGCGCTTTCTGCTGATTACCGCAGAACTACATTACCCCTATCACCTAAACTGCCTCATATCACAATATTTCAAACATTTTGTGAGGTGTGTATTTTCACTTTGTTATTTTTCTTAAGGAAAATGCATTTTCAGCAATTAGCAAGAATAAGTTCATCGCCACAAAAATGTCCGCGCTCTGTAATAGCCATTCAGTCACCAAGGCAAACAATCAAATGTTTTTCGTAATAGTGCACGCACTTACGTCACACGAAAGCGCTGCAGTCACACGTGGAATGGTGTACGTAAAACTTCATCGGAACAGTACAGTCCACGTGACGCGCACAGTACTCGCGAGGCGTGATAAATTAACGACAGACGTGCCGAGAAGACATACGAGACAGTCGTCGGACCAACTGACACAGTTTGAGAGAGAGGTAGGTTCATAGATCTCCGAGAAACAGGTTGGACGGTACATACAATTGCCCGTTATTTCGGTCGTTCAAAATTCACAGTCAGTTTATGCTTGGCGGGATGGACATGTGAAGGTATTCATATGTGTTGAGCCGGTTCGAGACGACACCTGCACAGCTCCCAGAATGAAGGCACGCTTGATCATTATACACAGGACCTTGTGTGGAAAGGTAATTGTGTTGGCTGGCGGAATGAGGGGGGATGGGGGCCAAGAAAAATCCCTCTGCCTGTCTCGTCTTTGACATTTTATTTCAAGCTCTTTCCGAATTTCAGTTAAACATTTGTGTTGAAAATGTGTGTATGCTCAATGTTCGTTGCACATCAGGAGAAATTAAGTTTTGTTGGGAGAAACAAATNTTTGTGTTGAAAATGTGTGTATGCTCAATGTTCGTTGCACATCAGGAGAAATTAAGTTTTGTTGGGAGAAACAAATAGAATAATTTCGCTAAACTCTTCTTTAAAACTTATGTGCCTGCTTTGCTATTCACATAACCGTATACAGAAATACCTCAAAGTGCACGGTTATTGGGGTTCCTTTAATTCAAATAGTATAAAGGGATATCAAAAAGTTGTGCACTAAAGTAGGAAAGGGATCCATAAAATTATTTTCCCGTGGGCGCTTAGGGACTGTCGACNTATCAAAAAGTTGTGCACTAAAGTAGGAAAGGGATCCATAAAATTATTTTCCCGTGGGCGCTTAGGGACTGTCGACGGCCCTGATTATACATACAGTCACGAACCGCGTCAGTGTCCTTGCCCACTATCCAGTGACGCGAGGCAGCTTCACTAGAGCGAGTGAACAGATATGGGCGGCTCTTTAACAGCGAGGTCTTGAGAGCCGATAAAGGTGATTGAGTAGNTCACTAGAGCGAGTGAACAGATATGGGCGGCTCTTTAACAGCGAGGTCTTGAGAGCCGATAAAGGTGATTGAGTAGCGTATGGAGCAGCGCCGGATTGAAGGGGAGGGGGAAACGTGAGATCCCCGAGAAAACCCGCCGACCAGTGACATCGTCCGGCACGATTCTCACATACAAGTGTATGGGAGTAACCCGGTCGGGGATTGAACCCGGTTCGCCTTGGTGTGAGGTGATCAGGCTAACCGCTCAGCCACCGCNTCACTAGAGCGAGTGAACAGATATGGGCGGCTCTTTAACAGCGAGGTCTTGAGAGCCGATAAAGGTGATTGAGTAGAGTATGGAGCAGCGCCGGATTGAAGGGGAGGGGGAAACGTGAGATCCCCGAGAAAACCCGCCGACCAGTGACATCGTCCGGCACGATTCTCACATACAAGTATCTGGGAGTAACCCGGTCGGGGATTGAACCCGGTTCGCCTTGGTGTGAGGTGATCAGGCTAACCGCTCAGCCACCGCGGCCCCTAGCTTCACTAGATCTCAACCATCTTTTATAGACGCCTATCACAGGGAAATCTGCAACCTTGGCGTCCTTTAACTAGAGGATCACATGCGAGTGCTACAATCCCTGCTTCACTTTCCGACAGCACACGTCCTCTATCAGGAGGCCACGGTTACCGCAGAATATGTACCGCGCTTGCTACCCACCAAGGTGAACCGGGCTCAATTCCCAGCGGTGTCACTCCTAGATTTCGCGTGTGGAAATAGTGCCTGACGATTTCTCTGGTCGGCGGGTTTTCTCAGGGATCTGCCGTTGCCGCCGCTATTGCATTCCGGCGCTGCTCCATACGTACCTCGTTTCATGCTCACCGGCTATCAAGACCTCGTTGTTAAGAGCCGCACAAACCACTTCACTGCACGCCCTCTACTGCTAGCGGGACAGTCTGGGACCATAATACATGTACGTTTCTCACCACTGGTATTGATACGAGGGTAATTGAACGCACAGCAACAAGTTAACGACATCATGTATCTCCTTGTGTTAACTTTTCTGGCTTGAGTGACCACGCGCTATTTACAGCTATAGCAATGAGTGTTGACGTCATTTCTTAATAGTTACATGGCTTGCCGGATCACATGATCTGTCACTCATTGAATATTTGTGGGATCAGATGGGATGCCAGCTGTTGGTAAATTTACCACAGAGTAAGAAAAAGTGTTTCCATGCCCGATTTTATCGAAGCATATGCCCGGGCTCAAAGTGGTCCAATATGGTACTGAAGGAGCCTTTCTTCTGTGCCGTATGATAGTGGAAGATTGTTTTGATGAAGTTATACTGTAATCGCTTCATACTTTTTTCCATACTATCACCCTAAGATTTTCTTTTTAATTGAACGGAACCTATTGGTGCGCAAATTTTCACAGCAATGAGTGTGCCTAATGGGGCGATTAAGCATGTATGGTTATTCATTTTCTCGCACTTTTTATTTTATTGAAAATCCGCTGCCATGTTGCGAACGTACATCAAGTATTTTTCACGACAACTTATTTAATGAAATTAGACATGAAACGAATTTTCAAGTTAAAATATTGCCAAATAATTTAAAAGTGCAGGTCACTTGTTTCGTGTTATTAAGAAATATGTACACATTGTTTATCGGAAACGAAACTATACACCGTCATACTAAAGGTTTGTTAGCGATACTGCTGAAACTTATCAACGAGTGTAATCAGCACGTGTAACGGAAATATTTTCAGTAAATGCTAGTTTGGCTATCCAACCCAACAGTTTGGCTACACGTTAAACTTAGCTGTATGATAATTGTTTGTCACGTATAGGAGGAAGTTATGACATTACTGGACGCGTAATAAGGCTCATATCAGTCATCTAAAGACTTTATTCTGGATATTTTACAGTGCGGAAGTTTTTATTGAATTCCTACAGGCGCAGGCACGAAACTTTGTCAACTGGACGTACTCATATTGTCATACATACATTGCTGACTTTCATTCACCGAGTCAAGAATTACAAACTTCTGCGATTTTCTGTTAAACGTTTGTGTCATTATCATTTGTGAGTATATGCATACATGTATCCTCCCTACTCCTTCTCCACTTTTACTTATCTTGCTAACAATAACCAGAGTTTGTGCGGATTTACTCTATCACCACAGGTTCGTATCTAAAATCTAATTTTCTGTGCTTTCCACTACTTTCACCTTTACACAAACGTATATTGTAACTACCTCCTCTGTAGCTAAATTTATATTCCTATGACATGTTTTATCAGAACGCATTTGGTTTTATGTATCTGTATATATACGCACTGTAAGTATAGAAGACACACCAAGATTCACAATATCACATTACCACTCTGGTAAATTATCAACCCTTGCTTCATCTGACCTCTAGCACTAGTCACACAATCCTGAGATATAAACAGAGAAAAAAAAATGCTATTACTATAGAAGTCTTAGTTTTGAATTTCGTCTTTTATAAACACTATTATTTACGATTTGCTACAACGTGTATTATATTACATTTTTGAATAAATGGTTAAAAAAATTTTGCGCATGAAATGCTTTTGAAACAAGGATAAGTTGAACTAGTGTCATGCCCTTTTCGCTTTCATCCGCTGGCCATCAAGAAGATATATTACAATACATGTGTAATATCTCTAGATAAAACACATCACTGTAATTTTACAACCCGAAAGCAAACAACAAATCATGTGGAAATGTTATCCAGCGAACTAAAGTTCACAGCGGTGTCGGCGTGAGGATCGTCATAGTTCTTGGCGGGGCAGTACGTACTTGACGTGATCCTCTGTGCCGTTGCCGCTGGTGTCCAGGTCGTCGCCGATGCTCCACATGATTACACTCGGCCTGTTCTTGTCGCGCGCGATCATCTCCGACAAGATCGACTTGTGCTTGGTCAGCAAGTTGCCACCCCAGCCCCTGCGAACACACACAGAACACTCTAGCGATCTTGAAGAAATATCGGTCTTCGAAATGACGATATTATATCAACGATACATCGAATACAGATATTGAATTAAAAAAATTACTGTGTTTTCTTTAGTAACATGCTTAAAAAAAANTATCAACGATACATCGAATACAGATATTGAATTAAAAAAATTACTGTGTTTTCTTTAGTAACATGCTTAAAAAAAAAGGCACCACATCTTTCTGCAATGCCTCGTGTCCTCAATATGTAATATTCCAAACAATTCTACATTTGTCNAAAAAAAAGGCACCACATCTTTCTGCAATGCCTCGTGTCCTCAATATGTAATATTCCAAACAATTCTACATTTGTCAAGTCCTTTAATACATACAATATCGGATTTTGAGGTACCGGAAAAAGGTTTTTTTCTTTCGATATATCGTTTCGTAAAACTTATCTTTTGTAAATAACCGATATAAATAATATCGATAGTTTTTCCCGATATCAACATTCCTACAATACCCGCTGGTTCACAACTGTTCTCACCAAGCAACACACCTCTTTCGTTTAACGTCCGTTGAAGACATTGCAGGCACTTGGATAACATAAAAGTCTTTCAAGAACGTGTTTCACCTTCCTCAAATTGTAAAATATTTTTAAGGTTCTGTGCATAAACGCAAAATGCTGAAGTCGTGAGTAAAGATTGTTCCTGAANTCAAATTGTAAAATATTTTTAAGGTTCTGTGCATAAACGCAAAATGCTGAAGTCGTGAGTAAAGATTGTTCCTGAATCACATTTTCAGAAGTAAAATCATAAAAAAGGCACTCGTCTTTTCTTGTGCAGCAACAAGTATCGTTTGATAGGTTATTAAAAAGAACCCTCCATAAATTCTTGCATTCAGACTCGGGCAGCAGGTCTAGTGGAAGTTTCCACCCGAGCTTGTACGGAAGACTTTATTGTGGCATACAGGCCTGAGTAAAAAAAAAAATAGTAATAACGGAATACATAAGCGTGGCCATAGATCGACAGTGTCCAGGTAACGGGAGGTCCCATTTTAAGGACCCAGGAGCCAATGCCTTAATTTAACCCGCGGTCTGACCACGGCTATGACAGATGTATATGCTGTTCACGGTTAATTGAGGACTTTTGAAATAAACGTTTGCAAAATGTCACTGCCCCAAACTGCATATATTTTAACGGGCCACACTGACCAGCATGCGCCCAGTAAAGGTGGTAACAACGGAGGGAAAGTAGTTCTATGTCTTGACGTCAAATTAAAAGTAGAAGATACAAACATTTGTGAATAACGAAATTATTTATTTTGCTCCCAGTTTTTTAATGAATATAAGCGCAACAATAAGAAAGTTTGTAAAATATTTACTTTTCTAATAATTTCATAGTTTCATTTTACCGACGCGTGAATGAAGTGATCAGTCCCTT
The DNA here is from genome assembly GCA_002778355.1 of Clitarchus hookeri. Lineage (NCBI taxonomy): Eukaryota > Metazoa > Arthropoda > Insecta > Phasmatodea > Phasmatidae > Clitarchus > Clitarchus hookeri. The sequence continues at coordinate 112,033 of NQII01003738.1, read as the reverse complement.
AACCAATGTTGATTTTACATATGGCGGAAGAATATACAATATTCGTGCAAGTAAATCTTAAGCAGGGCTTTCGAAAGTGCTCAATTTACCGTGAACAGCATATACCTGCGGAATCGATGGAACGCACAAATTAAACGACAAATTACCGTGAGCCTCACTCCATCACTTATCAGGGGTTTTAAGCCACGGGGAAAACATCAGAGACATTAGTGTGTTTAATGTACTCCTAATGGGTGGTTCTTTTCTTCTATGTCATAACAACGATTAAATAAATTTATTGTAAATAAATAAATTACAAATATTAAATTATATAAAGGTAAAACTACAAATACATAAACAAATAAAAATTAACTACGTAAAAAATAAAAACAACTCAAATATGTTTATTTAAGTACATTGGCTAAAAATAAAATTGTCACGGCGTGTTATGTAAAACTGGATTAAGTGATGTAGTTCCTCTTTGATCTCTGAAATGTTTGTGGGACGTGATAAAATTAGTGAGTGGACCATACTCACGACATGCTCATGAAAGGAACTTCGTCGATGATCATGACTCCCATCCTGTCGCACATGTCCATGAACTCCTCGGCATGAGGGTAATGTGCGGTCCTGTAGCTGTTGCCCGCAATCCAACTCAGCAAAAGGTGATCCCTCGTCGCTATCGAGTAGTCGAAGCCTCGTCCTCTGAACTGTTAACAACAGAACATTTCATACATAACTCAGGCAATAAGTTTACGAACTAATGTTCTCGCATATTTATGCTGCTTCTTGCACATTGAAATACAATTCATTAAATTACATGCCTTAAAAAATATTGATTAACAATCGTGAAGGGTTCTAGATGACTCTAGTAGGAAATTAAATCCTGGGTAGTGGGTAGACTTTTACTTCACTACTCAGTTATTGTAAATTACGGATATTTTTATCAAATGTGTCTTGGAATTGTAATGATCGGTTATCCGTTCGGATGTGTTCAGTGTTTCATTGTTTAGTAAACTGTACAACTCCGCTTTTGTTCCACGTTTACTTATATTGGCAAAACTTATAATGTTTTTGGTGACAAATTCAGTAATGATGATAACTGCGTAGAGGATTAGTTAGAAAATGTGGCTGCAAAGTTATAATGGTCACGTTTATATACATAAATGACGTCATCCTTGTCTTCTTCATCCAATAGAGTTATTAACCTGGTACCATGTATGTATGTATTTTTTAATGTTTTAAATAGTGAGTTCTATGTCAATGTAGTGAAATGTATACTTTAATCTCAGTTGAAGTTCGTTAACTTTCAATGTTTGCAATAGCTGAGATCATAAACATTGTTTGAGACTTCGATCTCACTTCGCATTTAAACTCAAATTGAATGGAGAAACTACTGTGTGATAATGTGAAGTGACTCTGTGGTAAGTTTTTTGAAAAATATTCTACCTGCTCAATTTTGTTAAATGTCATTTGTGATGTATTGAAAAATCACACTGTAGCTTAAAAACATTACAGCACATTCAAAATGTACACTTATAAAAGCCTGTTAAGAAAGCACATCGTTAATTATTCCACCATCGCAACTTACTGCGGTAATACGAAAGTGAACACAAAATAGTGCCTTGTTTGAAATAAATGTAATAATAAGTGTTCTCACATCAGAATCTTCGTGGCGGCGAAAACCTCGCAGATAGAGTTCCTTGTTGTTTATCAACAGTTGCTTGTTGTTCCACGTGATTGTTCTGATTCCCACTGGAAGTGTGTAGGTATCTGTGACGGTAAAGTTCCCCGTCACCTATAGAACACACAATCAAATATTTATGTATTTTGGCTATCAAACCACACTCCCAAAAACAACTTTCCACATATTTTTTTAAAAAATATACTAACAGGGTATTTTTTTTTTACTTAAGAACTCGCACACACAACACAGTAAGCCATTATGTTGGTAAAACTGGCACGAAAGCTAACATCTGGCTAATAATCACTTGCTTAGAAGTATGTTAACTTAAATACGTTTAATTTACGTTAAGCATGAACTGAGTGTGGTAAAATCATCTCATACTTTTGCCGAATCCACAACAAACTGTATTAAAGCTCTGTTCCTGGATAGGGTGGTATCGTTGGCTCAGAAAACAACTATGAATATAATACCAAACAAACTTCAAGGCCAACATAAAGTGAACATTTCTATGACTCATATAAACATTTCACGAGTAAAATTATTCAAAATTGATTTTATGAATTATCACTAAGCTAACACACCAAGTTTTACGTTTCTCAATTTAAGGTAAAATACATATTGCGTGTGAATCGCAAACACTTCCTAAAGAGAAAGAACAGACTTTGGATTCGTAACATAACTGAAACAGTACACAAGGCATATTGCATTAACATTTGCCATAGCGTTACTAACGTGATGTCAGAGACGATGTTGTACAGCATATACGTAGTAACACGCACTGTGACAACATTACCGATACAGCGTACACATTGTTCGTGAAGTGCAGCACATGTTATAAAAAGCTTCATTATCACAGAGTTACAAGTATGCCATTTCTTAATCCTTATAAATTAATTTACAACTGCTTTTTATATTAACACGTGAGATAGCGTATGAAATTAGATGCAGTTAATGTATACTACATCATACAAAATTTTGATATGTTGAAATTCTGTCAATATGAGTCGCAGTATGGCATCTTCTTTTGTGGTGAACAAAAATATTTCCACATTTTTTTTTAAAAGTATTGTCATGAGAGCTACAACATTAAAAATGTTGTTATTAAAGTGCAAAATATAACTGTTATTTCATGACTCAAATAGAAATATAATTGTGTTATGATTTTGTTTTTTTACACTTGGAAATTCTCGACAAGTTCACGACAGATATATATAGATAATTTTTTTTTTTACAGTTCAGAAAGGACCATTTTTACAGACTACATCATAGAAAAACTTACGTTATTATCTACCTCCTAGAAGATAGTTCTTTCAACAATATTTCGGCTGCAATGCAACAAATGTAATAATACATTTCAAAGTATTCTGACACCGGTACTGAAGTTTGGGTGCTGCTACCCTGGTAAAATGTTGCATAATTGTTCTGCATGCCCGACTCTACAAAATTGTTTCAATGCATGTTCCGCTACTGCAGGAATTCCTCTCTCGGTTGAATGGTTTTGAGAGGAACGAAGGAATCACGTACAAATATACACATTCTTCCCACCCTTCCCGACGAATTGGAACTGTTGTCCCGGCCAGCGCAAAGAATGGGTGAGGTGAGACGAGACGGGAGTAGGTATAAAATGCCAGTTCCACCGCAGTGACCTCGGTCTTTCGTCAGGTTCTTGTTTTAGGTAAAGTGAATTTAACGTAACATGAACACACCACTGTAAACATAACATGGGCGTGTAAATAATACATGTACGACACAAATGTAATGTGGAAGTAACATTAACATGAACATAGTGCAGATGTAATATTAATGTAATGTAAACATAACATAGACATAACATAAACGTAACATAAACATAAGTTGAATTTTACAAGGACGTGACGTAAACGTAACATGAAACTAATGAAAGTTCAAGGTCACTGCACTAGAACCGGCATTTTAAATCTAGTGACGGGTTATGGAGTACAAGAGTGCCCGCCACACTTCTCTTGTGAGATTTCCTGTCCGAAAGGTTGCCACCAGCCGGGACCCGGGATCGAACTGGAGAACATCACGCACGCGAGAGAAGTTTACAAATGCTGAGAGGAACTCACCGTGACCTGCAGGTAGTACAGGTAGCCCGGCGCGGATGCCATGAACTGCGGCCACCACAGGTTCGCTTTGGGCACCTGCAGCAGACCCTCCGCTCCCGCCGCCGAGGCGACCGCCTTGCCCTCCTTGTCCAGCAGCTCCACCTTCACCGCGGGGCTGCTCGCCCTGTCCAGCGACGTCTTCGCACTGCTGTACTTAACGCTGTACTGCACCGTGCCTGCCGACACAACGCACGCACAACCGCGATGTTGTAATGTGCTTCGTGAACTTGCGCCCGTTTTGCTTACTATTATGGAATTAGTTTTATGCAATTATAATATATAGTCCATTCACAGTTACTTCCAACTTTTCTGAAGCCAGCTCTGCTAAAGTTCTACTTCCAGGATGTTCCACCACCTGTTGCAAAGAAAGCTTAAAACAAACCTAGAAAATTACACCAAAGGGACAGCGCAACCGCATTCGCGTGCACTCAGTGTAATAATATTTTGCATAAAACTATTTCTTACTAGCCATTACCAACACACGTATTCTGTTTTATGCATAATATTATATTAAAATGTATAGATAAAATATAAGTATAAGTTCAATACAATGAAAAATAGGGTATTTTCTATGTTAACAGAAGTGTAAAACGCTTGTGAGACATGACAGACTTCGGAAACAACCAAGCCAGTCACACATGGAGTGATTGTTCAAAGGTTTGATTCGAAAAGTGTGAAGATACCGCGAACAGACTATAAAAGATTTTTATAATTTAAAACATATATTTTTGGTTGCAGGACTCGAACCCGAGTCACATCTCTGGGAAGTACTTTATGCATACAGTGAAAGATTTTGTTACAGATACCAAATAAATTCGCTTAAAATTATTTGTTTACACTGAACAATATTTTGTACACTCTAATAACTTGCTGTTGCTCCAAAAAATTCCATTAGTTTCTCTGAACCAAATTAATTATTTAAAAATAATTTATTTAGATGAAAAAAATTAATAATGACTCTCTCAACATCCTCTATATGTATTTATTACACACAACTATTTTACACGTATATTTAAATAATCAGCTTGGTTACCGTAAACATTATACGTATCATGGTATAGTAAACTCACTATTCCGTTTGAAGTGAATAAAAGAATCTGGCTACCTATAAAAACATATCTGTTATTACATAATTTGTTGAGGCAACAAAATCAGATGGGTCCAGAAATTCCATTTATTATGATTGCTGTAGAGTAATCGGGTCATTTGTTTGCCTGCATCCGAAAATATGGGTAGAGAATTTATTTGTAATTTTCGTAACGATTAGGATACCTACATTGTTTGTCAGTGCGTTTATTTNCCAGAAATTCCATTTATTATGATTGCTGTAGAGTAATCGGGTCATTTGTTTGCCTGCATCCAAAAATATGGGTAGAGAATTTATTTGTAATTTTCGTAACGATTAGGATACCTACATTGTTTGTCAGTGCGTTTATTTATGCTTAATATTGGTGTATCAAGGACCGTACTTAATGCTTATAAATAGTAAACCAGGGATTATTAGGAGCTGGTGAAGCAGGCGACGTGTGCATGAAGATGTCGACGTAACATGCAGAAGCAGAATCCATGTTCGACGTAACCCACAGCTGAATCGCAGTCTTACGTGACCCGCAGTGGCCGAAACAGCAGGTTCCGCAAGCTATTCGTTGGAAGTGAATCAGGAGGAAAAGGTAGAAAAAAATGTGCGTAAACAGGAAAATTCTAACACAACATTCGATAACGAATGGGAAGAAGCACCAAAAGAAGTTTAAGTGAGCAAAGGCAAATTACGTAAAACACTATTCCCCTGAGATTGGAAGGTGGCAGATTCCTGCCACCTTAAAGGCGTTGGCCACGAAAAAAAAATTGTTATTTTATATCTGTACCACATACTGTTAAACTCTTTTTGACATTATAAGTTAATGCTCTTTCTTTGCACCCCACCCCTCCCAAATCGAGCCCATTATTTTCGCATAAGTGCGTGTCAAATTACAATTTTACTGTTTTAAAAATGTACAAATCATGACAACTAACTTACGTACAGAAATGTAATAATTCACACTGAAAGAATATGGCAAGAGTTACTTCAAGACATCTATAGAGTCGTATAAGGAAATATATTTGCCATTTTAAAAGAATTACCGAAAGTAAGGAAATTCTTAAATTTCTTTATTTATGGCTGCCTCTGAATGTTTGTAAAAGAACTTTTGTTAAACATGCCTTAAACTGTATTAATACAATACCTTTCAGATTTCCTTGTTAAATTTTCTGCAAATAGTTTAGTTTATTTTATTTGTACATCACAAAAACAGTAAAATTTTGATTCTGACCCGTCATTTTGCAAAAACCATGCGATATAAACAAACTTTTACCTTAGGAAGAAGTAGTCACAAATAATGTCTACAAGTTGAACAGTATGTGGTACAATTATAAAATTACAACTTTTTACGTGGCCAACGCCCTTAATGAACTAAAGCCACGGGGCTTCTGAGCATGCCTACCGAGTACCGCTGTCATTGCTAAAATTGTTTAAGGATATATCGCAGTTTTGAAATTCGATCCAACCTTAAAATCGTATAGTTGAGATGAGGTCGACAGTACACCAAGAGACGATGGGAACTTATAGGATTAAGATGGGTACTAAATTGGAATGCCACAGGTAAAATAGTTTCGAAAATATTGGGAATAAGTTCACCCTCCCTTAAAATATCAACATTTTTTTGGAAATTTCTTAGTCTGTGACAAATTCCCCTTTTAAAGATGCTTTGGTATAAAATTTCAGTTTCCTAGGCCGAAAGGCATGGAAACAGTGACCGATCAAATATAGAAACCGATCAAATATAGGAAGCAGCAAACCCCCCCCCTCCCCCACACAGATTATAATGGTATTTTCTATTAGAGTTTAGAGTGGTGGTATTGGTTGAGAAGGTAGAAGGGAAGGTTGAAAGTGTGAGGATATTTTTTGGTTGATTCGGCGTTCTACGAAAGTTGTTAGGGATAAGTTGGGATTAGGTATCAAATATAGCGATTTTTCGAAGCACTATTTTCGGTACCCAAAAAGCACGAAATTGAAACACCGACAAATAAGAAGGAAAAGTAAGAAAAAATGAGTTGAGGGTAAACTGGAAAATTTTCACACAGCACTCGAGAATGGATGTGTGAGAACCAACGAAAGACCGTTCAGCTAACAGGAAACAATTTTTATTTAGGGGGAGAGGGAGGAGGGAAAAATAAAAAAATAATACAAATTGAAAGAAAAATAAATATCAGAGGTATTTGCTGCCTCAATGGCTCAAATATTTTGGGCTCTTGAGACTGTCTGCCGGTTCCCGTCAAGGTAGTTCAAAACGTTTAGAAGAAATAGCAATTTGAAATGTTATACCCCCTTAAAATCGTACAGTTAAAGTGAGGTAAGCCATAAACTTTAAGACGTTGGGAAGTCATGGAATTAAGAAGCTTGCAAAATTGAAATATTGTAGGTTGAACCATTTCTGAGATAATGGGAGTAGAAAAACAAACCCCCTTAAAAACTAAAAATTTTTGAAATTCCTTAGGCTGGGTGAAACTCCTCCTTAAAGGACGCCCCTATACAAAACTACAAGTCCCTAGCAGAAATGAGGAGGAAACGACGCGTGAACGAGAATCGTAAGCGGCAAAATGTACTCCCTGCATCAAACGATCACCAACCATTTTTGAAGAGGGGAGGGATACAGAAGGGGTGGGTATGGAAAAAAGAAGGATGGGAATAGGTACTGAAGTAGATGGCATTCTTTCCAGCCA
>NQII01003738.1:90229-104452 GCA_002778355.1 Clitarchus hookeri | reverse complement strand
GGGGGGGGGGGGGGACTGCGCGCTCCCAATCTTAGCATTTTTCAGCACCAAACTTTCCCTTTTCATTAATGTATAGTAAACAATCACAATAAAAAAAATTCAACAGAAGAAATAAATACAAGAAATTGCTCATAAAACTTATGAGCTTACTTTCCTCTAAATGGGCGTAAATAATTTTTTATGAAGTTCTTAAAAGCATAGATGGTTGGTAGGCTTTGACATCTCGCTGACAGCAATATTATTGGCAATGGAACCAGGAAAATATGCAACAGTAGTGAGATAATTACAAATACACCCGTGCCTTACCCGGGGTTAGAACTTAGAAAACGTGCAATAACTGCATTACGGAGGTTGGATTCGGAGCATCAACTTCGGATGTAATTAGTCTAATGTTTTGGCTGATATAGTTTTCTAACCGGAAATATTTATGGGTCCGTCATTTTGAAAATATGAATCTCAGGCACTTAAAACACGTAAGTTTATATGGCCTACTGTAGCGCTACTTGGGTGAACAATTTTGTGGAAATCGGTTAATTGATTCCCGAGATGACGTAAAAACCTTATTTTCTTATTTGGTGCTCTCACAAAATTGCCTGAAAAAAGTTTATCTATACGATGCTTCTAATAGAAACTGTCAGCATACAAATATTGTAGAATTTTGTTAGATGTTTAATAAATATGACAAACTGATCAAAATTAATTGTATGGCCAACATTTTGAAAATTAGTGTCTGACTATAGTTAAATTAGTTAAATCATTTAAGTTTGTATCGCCTTCTGTAGTACTAATGGCGTGCAAAATTTCGTGGAAATTATTTGAATGATTCCGGAAATATGGCACTATTTTACAAAAAGGCTGTCAAAAGAGGATCTCTATACGCATAATTGATGATTCTAATAAATTACGAAAGCGTAAAAAATTTAATTAAATTTTGGTTAATTGTTTGATAAATATAACATACTAATCTAAATTATTTATATTAACACCACTTATCGGCATTTAAGATCTCGATGTTAAAGCCGCCCAAATCTCTCCACTCACTTAACACCATTAAAGAAAAGGGCCTGCCACACCTAAAATATGTAAGTTTATATGCAATACTGTAGCACTACTTGGGTGTATATTTTTTTTTTTTGGGAATCGGTTAGTTGGTTCTCGAGATATGGCATAAAACCTTTAATTTTTTATGTGTCGATATTTATAATTGGCGAACAATTTAACATATTATATTATTATCATAGACACTGCCAGTATGCAAAGTTAAGTTAAAATATGTTCCACAGTTTCGTAGATATAGCATATTAAGCTAAAATATTTATATAGTTGCCGTTCTGAAAATATATGTCTGGAAAACTTAAAACACATAAATTAACATAGCCTACCGTAGTATGTAGCCTGCCATAATACAGATTTTTTTTCACAAAATTTGGTAGAAATCTGTTGTTTTCCGAGATATGACATTAAAACTGTTCTGTAAAGACACATTTGATGGTTATAATAGACAATGCCAGCATACAAAGTTAAGTTGAATTACGAATGTTTGTAGTTTCGTAGATTTAGTATACTAAGCTAAAATGTTTATATCGCCACCATTTTGAAAATAAGGTTCTGACCCATTTAATGGATATGGTCCTATACACAAAAGTTAGATGAAAACTGATTCTATATTTGTAATGAAATTTTTGTCTCAAAAGGGTCGCAACCCTTATGTGGACTTTCCCACGAGCCCCAAGCGTAAGAATCACAATAACCTCAAACACACAGAAATAAAAATAATACCTATGATCCACTTTTTTTGTTGTTAAAAAACGGAATGTTTCATCACATTCAATAAATTAATTATCGAAAATTCTACATATAACGAAAGGAATTAATCTTTCTTTTGATACATGTAACAGTGTTAATATTTCACAAATAAGCTCGCCGGTTGCGGCTTGGGTACCACCCTCAAAGTAATTTTGAATTTATATTCAGAGTTATAGGTATAACTCACTTTTGCATTTGAAAAAATAACTCAACATCTAATTTCAGTACTTTATTAGAAACTTAGATTGTTAACTATTTCCGACAGGAGAGTATCAATAATTTCATGACGGTCATAGCAGCTAATACAACTTTAGTTCATTGTGTGCTAAAAGTAATCACCTGATATAGCTAGTCAATGTTTAATATTTCGTTTAACTTCACAGTGTGATTAAGTGTAATTACATCATCTAGCAGTCATGGAAAAATCAACGATAAGCAACACGGGCACTTGGACTTAAAGTGCTTTCGTTCTGAGACCAAAATTTTTTTTGCGTTTTCTTCGACTGGATGAAATGTGTCTACTACCTCAATCAGCCGTCTAAAATATACACATGCGACTGTTAATCTTTATACAGTGGTTAATGGTTAATGTTCGTTGCGGTGAGTGGCTTGTGATATCTTAACATCCTGTACTTACCTGTAGAGTTTTTGATTCCAGTTTTTACTGTGATGTCGTCGATGAAGAGCTCAGGTGTCGTGTACAGATAGACTGGCCGATCAATTCCTGCGTAGTGGAAATAGTCGACATTGTACTTCTGCACCAATAACCTCCCTTCGGTTCTAAAAAAAAAAAATACAAGAAATTTTATTGTTTGATATTTGCTTTTACTAGCTTCCTCCTAAAACGAGATTATGAACTTTTCCGGGAAAGGGTGGACTTGCAAACTTCTGTTCTGTGCAGGAAGTTTTTAGAAATTAGTATATATATATATATCGTGAAATTCATCGAGATTCTACGTAATTATTACTTGAATGTTACTTTTTCTACTGAACGTGTATTAAGTTGATAGATAAATTAATCTTACACATGAAACCATTGCATGCATATAAAGTGCGTTCAACCAAGACTTTACTTTTTCATAATTGACAGGAAACATAATGACGTGCACTTTACCCAATCAGAGGAATTTCCAATACATAGAGGAACACACAACGTGTATTATTACACAACGTCACAGTTTTAACTCAAATACGACCTGCCTCATACGTAAACAAACCAAGCTGGTGGTCAAATTATGTTTGCCATGTAGTGTTGACGTCACTGGCCTGGCTGGAAGAGGTTGTAAGGCCTGAATTCTCGGCGGTAAAGGCTAAGAAGGGCTGTGATCATTTTCAGAGATAAATTTCGAAAGTGACCAGTTACCAGTTGTCTTGCTATAGCTAGCTAGTACACGAGTTCCGGTACGGTGGTGACTGAAGTGGCCGGCAGACATCTGGGCAAGTCTCAGAAGGGATTGAGGCACGGGGCGAACATCTTTAGCGAGGGGAGTGGGCAGATGCGCGCGCAGCGCTGATCGTGCTATCAGCAGATTCGAAAACATTAGGTGGTGCGTCCTTACACCTTTTACAGACGACTGAAGACTGGATGTTTGTGGGATGGCACATATAGTTCTAGGGCCGTTCTGTTGTCGCTCAGTTACAGACCGTTCCGTGACGGACTACAGACTAGAGAGCACGAGGTAATTCACGTGCCCAGACGTCTGTCGGGCACTATAGCATCCTCGGCGGCCGTCCACACCACTTCATATAGTCTATTCACGGTTTATTCACACTTATTGAATCAAATATTTGAAAAATCGTCCCAAGCATGACGTGTTTGGTTTTATTTGGGTTAACACAAAAGTACCTTATTTGTGGTTTAACTGGAATTTTGGTTAATATTTTATCTACAAATTGTAATATTTCATTGATAATTAATATAAATAAATTCAGTGAGAAAATACGTATGTTCGTAAAGCCTAGTGAGAAATAGTTCTCAACCAAATTATTACTACACTGGATGCGCAGGAATGCGGTGCGTTGTCCCTTTTGGTGTAATTTTCTACACTCAGCCAAGCTTTCTTTGCAAGAGGCGGAGGAATAGTCTGGCGGTAGAACTCGAGCAAGGATTCAGGAAAGTAGGAAGTAACCGTGAACTGACTGTACCAGAAGATGCCAGCACGTGTATTGGGGGCGCTCTGCGCAACAGGAGCGCCGCAGTGAAATAAGTGTAGTGCAGTTCGTCGGCGCTACTCACGTGTTGTAGTAGGACGTGGTTCCTTGCGGGATGGTGCTCTTGGTCAAGGTGTTGACCACGGCCACCGTCACAAAGTTCTTGCTGCCGAAGTGCACGCAGCTGGTTATGTCGGCCCGGAACGGCAGCTGGCCGAACTCGTGGCTGGCCGCCAGCTTCCCGTTCACCCACTGCAAGTGCAAAAACCGCCCACTGTTCCTCCGACCGATCCTCAAATTGCACACGTCACGTTATATTCTATTCGCGGTTTCACCACACTTTTTGAACCAAACCTTTGAAAAATCATCCCATGCACGACGTGGTTGGTTGTCTCCACGTATCACAAGCGTTTTATTGTCGTGTTAACTAAAAGCACCATATTTTTGCTTGAATTAAACTTATACTGATATTTTATCTATAAATTATAATATTCCATTTATAATTAATAAAAATAAAACAGGGAGAAAATAGGCACTTTGGTAACGCCTAGTAAGAAATAGTTCTTACCCAAAATATTATTAAACTTAGAGCGCACGAATTCTGTGCGTTGTTCCTTTAATGAAATTTTCTAGACTTGGTTACGCTTTGTTTGGATGAGGCGGAGGAATATCCTGGAAGTAGAAATTTAGCACAGGACTTCAGAAAAGTTGGATGAAACCGTGAATGGACTAAAGCAAGACCTGCTTGTTGTACATTATGACTGTAAATAAGTAGCAAACCGCAGAAAACGTATAAAAAATAATTTAGAGCGTAATATAGTATGTTGTAACTTTTATTAAGAAATATATATTTTTGTTACTGATAGATATTGGGTAGTCATGCACCATGATCAGATGACAAGCATCCCATACCGTTTATAGATTGCCGCGATCTATACATGTGTAAATGGCGTCCGCTATGCCCGACGAGTTTGTTGTTTAATGTCATTGGTAATGGATGTGTTTTTCGTTGATAAGNCCTCAAATTGCACACGTCACGTTATATTCTATTCGCGGTTTCACCACACTTTTTGAACCAAACCTTTGAAAAATCATCCCATGCACGACGTGGTTGGTTGTCTCCACGTATCACAAGCGTTTTATTGTCGTGTTAACTAAAAGCACCATATTTTTGCTTGAATTAAACTTATACTGATATTTTATCTATAAATTATAATATTCCATTTATAATTAATAAAAATAAAACAGGGAGAAAATAGGCACTTTGGTAACGCCTAGTAAGAAATAGTTCTTACCCAAAATATTATTAAACTTAGAGCGCACGAATTCTGTGCGTTGTTCCTTTAATGAAATTTTCTAGACTTGGTTACGCTTTGTTTGGATGAGGCGGAGGAATATCCTGGAAGTAGAAATTTAGCACAGGACTTCAGAAAAGTTGGATGAAACCGTGAATGGACTAAAGCAAGACCTGCTTGTTGTACATTATGACTGTAAATAAGTAGCAAACCGCAGAAAACGTATAAAAAATAATTTAGAGCGTAATATAGTATGTTGTAACTTTTATTAAGAAATATATATTTTTGTTACTGATAGATATTGGGTAGTCATGCACCATGATCAGATGACAAGCATCCCATACCGTTTATAGATTGCCGCGATCTATACATGTGTAAATGGCGTCCGCTATGCCCGACGAGTTTGTTGTTTAATGTCATTGGTAATGGATGTGTTTTTCGTTGATAAGGAGATTTATTTGTAAAAATGATTGTACGGGCTTGTAATTCAGGCGAAAATATATTACTAACTCATAATTTTTCTCTTCCCATTCCTTGGCAGAATACGGCAATGTTACAGTTAATTGGTTAGAATTTTATAGTTTACTACATCCATTTTTTAGTCGTCTGCTCCTGCTGGGACCGCATGTCCTCCTGCACACTAATGCACCGGCTCAACTTCATTCATAAGACCCATCATATGAATGATGGGTCATAAATTTAACTTTTTTTATTGTATCTATGACAATAATCGAATGTGCTAATACATAAACTTTTTGCCCTCCATTTATAAAGATCGTCACATGATCAATGGGGTTTTTATGTCATATCTCGAGGACCAACCAACCGATATGCATAGAGATCATCCTTTGCCGGATTTTTGCAAAGTAGTGTCAGGTGAGTAAACTGAATATTTTATCATATGTATCATATTAAATCAAACATAACTACGAAAATTAAGAGCATATTCATCTATTAGAAATAATGGATTAATATTAATAGCAATAATAATTAGAAAAAAAAAATGAATAACATACTTTTTATTTTATACAATAATAATATTAACAATAACTATATCTATAAATATATACAAAATCTTCCATATAAATCGATTAATATCAATAAATGAATCCACTTAAAAAAATTATTATTTATTAATATGTTACCTATTAGAGGTCTACCCCCAATACTTGGTTTTATGCCAAAATTAATAGTAATTCAATCAGCTATAAACTTAAATAAACTATTAATGGTAGTGATTATAATAACATTAACATTAATTACGATTTATTATTATTTACGTATTCACGTCATTCCTTTATACCCCTAGCGCGGTCAAAACACAGTACATTCTCAATAGTACCAAGCTATACAAACATAATAGAATAGTATACAGAAACGAAATAGCGTGGTGGTTCCTTTGATGTAAGCGAACCTACTCGCCGATTGGCTTCGCAAAGCCAATACATTGCCAAATGTAGAACTCACATTCACTTATTGCAAACACGTTTTCAGCTATATCATTAGGACTTTGGCACGAACATTCTACTCGGGAAACTTTCTTTATACGAGGTGGCAACAAATTTACATTCTAATATTCCAAATGCTTGTTTAACTAAGAGGATTGAAATTAGCATGGGTATACAATTTAAGTGAGTCCGTAAGCTGGTCTTGTATAATTCATGACAGTGGTAATAGCGAAGTTACTTTAATTCTTGGAGTAATTCGTCAAATTTAAGAAACACTGAGTAAGTGCTTTGATACTCACCACCTCAGTCTGATAATCAATCCCTCCGAACCTCAACCAAACTCTGTGATTCTNCCTCAAATTGCACACGTCACGTTATATTCTATTCGCGGTTTCACCACACTTTTTGAACCAAACCTTTGAAAAATCATCCCATGCACGACGTGGTTGGTTGTCTCCACGTATCACAAGCGTTTTATTGTCGTGTTAACTAAAAGCACCATATTTTTGCTTGAATTAAACTTATACTGATATTTTATCTATAAATTATAATATTCCATTTATAATTAATAAAAATAAAACAGGGAGAAAATAGGCACTTTGGTAACGCCTAGTAAGAAATAGTTCTTACCCAAAATATTATTAAACTTAGAGCGCACGAATTCTGTGCGTTGTTCCTTTAATGAAATTTTCTAGACTTGGTTACGCTTTGTTTGGATGAGGCGGAGGAATATCCTGGAAGTAGAAATTTAGCACAGGACTTCAGAAAAGTTGGATGAAACCGTGAATGGACTAAAGCAAGACCTGCTTGTTGTACATTATGACTGTAAATAAGTAGCAAACCGCAGAAAACGTATAAAAAATAATTTAGAGCGTAATATAGTATGTTGTAACTTTTATTAAGAAATATATATTTTTGTTACTGATAGATATTGGGTAGTCATGCACCATGATCAGATGACAAGCATCCCATACCGTTTATAGATTGCCGCGATCTATACATGTGTAAATGGCGTCCGCTATGCCCGACGAGTTTGTTGTTTAATGTCATTGGTAATGGATGTGTTTTTCGTTGATAAGGAGATTTATTTGTAAAAATGATTGTACGGGCTTGTAAGTCAGGCGAAAATATATTACTAACCCATCCTTATTCTCTTCCCATTCCTTGGGCAGAATGCAGCAATGTTACAGATAATTGGTTAGAATTTTATAGTTTACCACAGCCATTTTTGGTCGTCTGCTCCTGCTGGGACCACATGTCCTCCTGCACACTAATAGTCTCAGCAGGAAGTATAGCCTCCAAACCAGACGTCAAAATACGTTTCGTCAAAGAGTCATCAGCAGCATCAGCAAATAAGGGAACACTCGTCAGCAATCTCAGCTGCTGACAGTAACAAAATGAATGCGACCAAGGAAGGTGGGCGTCACTGACGGACGATTCGTGGAATGTGTTCAAAAGCACGCGAGGTACAGTTATGAGCCTGCCACATATGTAAAGAATATCAGGAAACATTGGCCATGGCGACTTCTTCTCGATATTACCCCGTGAGATTTTCAAAGACATCCATTTCTTTTGACGAGGACGCAGTTCTACCCTCTCTGCTTTCATAATCAGCACTGTAGAAATTTGATGTTATTTTTTTTATCATCGAATAAAAAAATTCTTATACACCATTATAATATTCCTCGACTTATTTAGGCGTACTTGCTTGCACAGTACCTGCCAGTGCTATGTGACCATACTTATATAGTACCTTATGTACCAAGTATTATATTTACCTAGGTTTGTGTTGCGCTAAGGCGCGTTCTACAATGACACGGATGCGGATACGGATCACGGAAGCGGAGCACGTAACACACTCGCGTGTTAAATCTGCAATGAGATGCATGCGAACGCGGATAACGTACGGATACACGCATGGAAGCTGGACATCTCCCAACTCTCCCGTGTCCGTAAATCCGCGTAGCCAATAGGAATCGCGTATTTGGCTTTCTGATATTCTTGTTCGTGGCCATTGTGGTAAACACGGCAACAAGTGCTTCGATTTTCTGTGGTGATTATAATTTTTGCTCTAATAAATAAGTGCACATCGTTTGACAGTAGTATTTACGCATTGTTAAACATTGTAAAAACATACAAAATGATATGTGTATAGTATAAAACCTATATCAGTAATTTGCAACATCTAAGTATTTTTGATTTCGTAAGTTGCAAAACTACATGTTTCTTCGTATTGTAGAAAAGTGGAAATCCATCCCAAGTCGTCCGCTTGTTCCGCTTGCGTATTCTGAGTCCGATTTCTTACGTGCGTGTGCATTGTAGAACGGGCCTAAGAATCCGTATAGTTTTAGTTTTATCATGGCACTCGTGAAACCACTGTTAACCTTACGTAGCCATTGTTCTGTTACGTTAATGTTATTAAAAAGTACCATACGAATAAGTGTGTGCGTGTTGAAAGTACCGATGGCGAAAGTGGTTAATTAAAAATTTGTGTAGCACAGCTAAGTAAATATATTCATATATTTTCCACCAACAAATCTCTAAATACAATGGTCGTATTACTGTCTGCCTTTTTTTAATGAATTATATCTATATAAATGTATATTTTCAGGAGTACTTTGAGACAAAAAAAGTTCTTCTATAATACTTCACGAACATCACTAAAGTATGTAAAAATGGCGAACGTAACAATTAATATCTGTTGATAATTAAATTCAAACAAACAAAACCAGCTCCGACGTAGGCAGGATCTTACCCGTGTCTACCTATAGTAGACGAGCGCCTTACCACGCAGTCACGGCTACTCTGCAGATAATGGGTCGTGGAATAAAGTCGAGCAGGTTTTCTTGAGGAGGTGCTAGTAGAGCATGCTCAGCAGGGACTCACAGCGTGAGCACGACCTCAGTTTGGTGTGGGTAGAAATAGCCGACAGACTCTGAGCAGATGCTCAGGCCAGTCAGTGAGCTAGCACGTCCCGTTTTATTCGTATGAACGCGAGCACCTGCTTACGTTTTTTCAACATTTGAGCACCGGCTCAACTTCATTCATGTGACCCCATCATAACACAAGTTCGGTCGTCCCCTCGTTAGTGTCTTCTTTCAGCCTACTTTGTAACATTGCCAAATGTAGAACTCGCATTCGCTTATCGCAATCACGTTTTCAGCTATATCATTAGGACTTTGGCACGAACATTCTACTCGGGAAACTTTCTTTATACGAGGTGGCAACAAATTTACATTCTAATATTTCAAACGCTTGTTTAACTAAGAGGATTGAAATTAGCATGGGCATACAATATAAGTGAGTCCGTAAGCTGGTCTTGTATAACTCATGACAGTGGTAATAGCCAAGTTACTTTAATTCTTGGAGTAATTCGTCAAATTTAAGAAACACCGAGTAAGTGCTTTGATACTCACCACCTCAGTCTGATAATCAATCCCTCCGAACCTCAACCAAACTCTGTGATTCTTCCAGGTTGTGGGCACATAGAAGGTCTTGTCGTACCAGGCCGTTCCCACAAAATCCCTCGTGTCTACGTCAGTACTCATGTCATTGAAGCTGCTGGGAACATACATCGGCTCCACTGTTCCCGTCTGCGAAAACAACAAATAATTTTGCATATACGTGATCATAAACTCACTATATTAATCACTTGACTGCTCATGCGATAATGAAGTTCATTTTACACTATACATACGACACTTTGTAACTAACTTTAAGGCCTGGTAAACTAAAAGATGTGGATTCAATTTTCTCTCTCAGTGATTTTAACACTTTCGGTAAGAAAGTGGCATCTTTCGAATTTATGTACTATCTTAACTTTACAATTTTAGGTTACTGTCAACTTTATTAGTGTTTTCGGCATTTTACAATTACCTTATCTGTCAGGAAAGTTAAAGAGGTGAACCATAACTTCGGGCGAATAATGCATCAAACTAACATCAAGTCAATTACAAGCGATTTTCAACAAAAGTGTCAATAACAATATTAGCGTCTCTAATAACTTACCATTCTACCACGTTAACATAAAATCAAAACACAATGTTCTTCAGAAAAGTAGGCGCACGACATTAATAAAGTACTACAATTACGCATAATAATATTTTTGTCGGTCATTATGCTTTTATTAACAATATCAAGCTAGAGTCGAAACGAGTGGCAATAGCTTTGTAGGGTACAGGGATATAACAATGAAAGAAAATGTACAACTATTTTTTTCTAAAGCAGAATGGGAAATTTACCTTGGATTATAGAATACAATATATAATTGTACTAAATAATAGATAGAAATAAGTAAAATGTAGGAAACTAAATCAAGTTATTGGGAAAATAAAGTATTGGGCTTTCCGTTTTGTTACGAAGAAAAATTATGCCTAATAATTAGAATGAAAAATTGATTATTATATAACACTTAAACAGCTAGAAGGGGAAGATATTTTATACAAGGTAAATGAAACGCATAAATGTTTTTAAGCCACGCAAAATGAAACGAAATTTTCTCAAGGATTTAACATTTTCATATCAAGCCTGCAAAGAGTAATTTATTTTATTAGCGATAATAATTTTTCTCAACAAGAATTTCCCAAAAATATGCAATAAAATTTTGCGTACTGCGGATTTTGAAATGGCACGGTTATCGTAAAAATTGGAGTACACAAAAATGTGTTAGTAGTACGACGAACTCGTAGGGCTCGTTTCACAATGTTAGTTTAAAGAACCGATTATTTGACCGATAGAGATAAATAATAGTAATTTGTTATCATTTATCATTTACTGTTTGTTGGTGCATTTTTTTTCCTGTTAGGAAATGTGCGGTTATCGGAGTCCTGGCAAAGATGAATGTTGCAACTATGCAGTGACGATACGGATTGCGATTGGGTGATATGTAAGCTCGTCATATGTTGTCCAAGAGTTCATGGATAAGATAAGTTCATTTACAAACATAAATGGAAGCGCCGATAACAAAGATTTCGAATATGCAGTTAAATTTATTAGTATATTTTGCTCAGCATTATTAGCACTGTATTGAAAACAACACTGGTTCACTAGTGTGTCAAATAAGTGATCCCGGCACGTGGCAGTTTTCAGAATGACCGATTCCTTACTATTTAAAAATCATGTAGGATATTCCTGACGCTTCAGCATCATGCATAGATGCCACAAATAAATTATGAAGATGTTTCTGCTGCGTGCTTTCGTTCATTAAAATTACCCTAATAGTTCTACGTACGCACATTCATGGTTGTTAGATAATGTTTTCAAAAGCTAGTGTTATCCCGGTTTTAATTATTGTCATTTGGTTAGTATGTTTCAAGAAAGATATTTTTTAGTTTAGATTCTCAGTTTTATCATTAACGTAAACAAATTCCTTCCGTATCTGGTATGTTCACTGAAAACACAGCCCAAGTAATAATCCAAAATATTTTCCAGAGGCTGTTCACGGTAAACTGAGCATTTTTGAAGAATCTTCTTAATACTTCTTGTGTGCACATTGTGTATTACTTCACCATATGTAAAATAAACATTAAAATTTGTCTGGTCACTTTATTCATGCGCTGGTGTTTAAATAACCCTGGTGATATATATTTTTATTTGTAGTTAAGTAATTAATATTAGATATTAAATTAAACATTGCTTTGGGATCACTCAGTTTGTGAGTTAGATGCAACACAAATATCAGACATCTCACTGCTGAACTTGCAAATTTTAAGAAGACAAATAGTATATTATAATATTTATTTTTCTCTAGCTTGTAAGATGGTTTAGATCGAATTCATTTACACAAATAATCATGACGATAAACTAATGAACAGTTTTAAGTTTTGCTTCTGCTGTAAGTGTTTCATAATATATTTGCTTCCACAATTTTTAGTTAAATGGAATTCATTTTACATCCTTTCGAGTAGTTACGGAAAGGACTCCGAGAACAGGCGTCAGTCATAGAATCCAGGAGCCGCGGTTGCCTAATATTGGATGTATTTGATCTTGACCTCTGTCCTGCATGTTTTATTAGACGGAAATCTTGTATTCGATGGCCATCTTGTATCCAATGGTCATCCTATACTCATTGGCCATCTTGTTTCTGCCAGAAACAAAGATGCAATCCGAAAAAAAACCAATGACATTAACTTAATAAACACAAGATTGTAAAATATAGAAACAAGAGGTATACGGAATACAAATTGGCCTAGGAATACAATATTGTCGGCGAATATGGAGGACAGAGGTCAAGGTCATGGGCATCCAAAATGGCTACTGTGTAATTTAATGCAAGATGGCCGTCGTGGCTCTTGTCTCCTGTGACTGGCACTTGTGCTTGGAGCCCCTTGCTAGAAGGTAGTTAAAAATCCGCGTGTTTCTAAATCACATTGTTTATTTTTGAACATTTGTTTTTGGCTAACCTTTTTCAGCTGCTGTTCGTACCATTTCTTCTCGTAGCCCTGCTTGGGATCTGACCTGGGGGACAGCCGGAAGTCCCACAGTCCGTTCAGCGAGGTCACGTCCCTGCTGGCGGACTCCCGAGGGTACAGTCCCCCGAGTTCCGTGACCGCAGCGCCGCTGCCCCAGGCGGGAAGCAGCGCTACCAACATGCACGTCAGGCTCCTCATCCTCGTCCAGATGCAATGCACCTCCGTACCTCAGCCCGTCGCATCTTCTCGTGTATGTATTTATCACGTTATCAACCACTCAATTTCTCTTGAACCAGTGTCCGAAGATAAACGCCATTGTTCAGCATAACTATTATTTACCCAGATATTCCATTGGCTCAAGTATGGCTGCTTATCGCATACTACAGATTATAACCTATCAACAACCCATTCTTTATGAAATCAGCGTTGCACGGTGACGTCAAATGATAATTTATCTTACATTTTTTTTCTTACTGGCGTCGTGTCCCATTTAAAGGCTGCATAATGTCTGGTTAAAAGGCTTCATATTTAGATACACGCATTACTCTATTATCAACTTGAATCTCTAGATTAATAGATGGTTTTTTTTAAGGTTTTGGAACACTGACCATTAACACTTCCTGTCAGCGAAAGAACATTAAATGTTACATAAAAATGGTTACACTGCTTGTATAAAAAGATAAATACTACTTATTGATTGTTGTAACAATAGCTACAATTACAGGAAACTAAAGATTGGAAGGAAGTGTTTGTACATAAACACCGAATGCAACTGCTGTTGTCAAATAATCCTCCAGAGGATTGCATGCCATCCAGGTATTTATAAAATCATATAATTGATGTAAAATACACCATGGGCCATACGGATATTTGTATTTCAACAGACTAGAGTAGAGCTTTAACTTAAATACTAAAGTTTTTATTTTAGCAATTTTCTATACGAAATATTTGCATTATCAGCTCTCCGTTTAAAGGTTTCTAAAAAGTTTGTATTTCACTGAGAAGGCATACTTCAAACGGATACAAATCAACTACGCATGTGGCACTTAGAAAATAAATATATTGCCCGATGATATCATAAAATGTAATATATTATTTTGAAAATGCAACCAT
>NQII01003738.1:71274-90180 GCA_002778355.1 Clitarchus hookeri | reverse complement strand
AAACGACGCTGTCACCAACGAACCCCCCCCTCCCTTTAGCTTTAACCAGTGTAGAGAGACACGTGTCAGTTGTTATCACCTCAGACAAAGGGCAAGCCGAGGTAGGAGCCCGAGGTCAAGCCTTGCGCGTGTCCTGCTGCGTAGGCCTCCCACCCACCACCCACCTCCTCCTACCAAAGCCAAGTAAAATTTGTGAATGCCGGAAAATTACGAGATAGTCAGGTGTATCTTGTCTGAAGTCAGAAAACACGCACCGTGGAAAAAATAGCTGACAGAGTAAGCTTGAAAAGGGTGCAACCTTTCCCCCCCCCAACCTTCAGGGAACCATGGCACGTTTTTTAAGTGCATGGTTCTGCTTCCTCTTATTTCCCCCCTCGTCCCAACAAGGGGACACGTGCAGGAAATTAGGGAGGGAGGCTAGAAAGGATATAAGCCTCTTTGCGGGGAGTGTGGGAGTCAGTTGAAGATTACCGCACAGAGAGGTTAGTTCAGGATCAGTAATCAGTAGACCATCGGTCAGTTCATCAGTACCGCACACAGAGAGAAGAAACCGCGCCGAATGCGGCCGGAGGAAAGCGGACCCCCGGCCACAACTGTTCATCAGTACATGAGTACGTCAGTAGGACAGTTCATTATCACCGAGCCGAGAGAAGAGTTACGTCAAGAAATCGCGAGAGGACGTGAGAACGAACCCAGAACAGCAGTCCAGGGGAGACAGCACCAAACACGGGCCTTTTCCAAGGCCGCCCACATCGCCGGATCTCAGCCACAGCTGACAACTATGTTTTTTTTAAAACTCGAGACAATATATCCATCCAGTAAAGTGAAACACCAAACGACTACCTTATTGATACACCCTCAACCTTTAAGGCATCTTTTAGTCTGTGCCTGGAGGAATTAACTCCGACCCTATGAACCACCCTGTAGGCCACAGGTGGGGAATAGCGTCAATATATATAGAATTATTCACGAGGAGTTACCACCTTTCACAGGGCTTATTCCTTATGTCATTTGAAGCAAAATATGTCATATAAATGTGAGTCCTATTCCCAATATTTACAGAGCAATTCGACAATCATCATACCCACCCTAGAGTGGAAAGGTGTTTTAAACAACGTTTCAACATTAACGTGTGGTGTGGTGTTCTACATAATCAGCTGATTGGGCAATTCATTTTCCCGGGACGCTTGACTGGTGTCGTGTATCTGACATTTTTGCAAGAAGAACTGCCGCTGTTACATGAGGATATTCCATTAGCAGTGAGACGTTGTATGATCTTCCAGCATGATGGTGTGCACCTCCTCACGTCTACCGTGCTGTGGTTGAATACCTAAATGTGCATTTCCCTGAGAGATGGATAAGACCAGGCGGGTTTCACCCCTGGCCTCCTCGATCTCCAGATCTATCACAACTAGATAATTGCATATGGGGATGGATGAAGGATATTGTTTACCAAAGGACTGCACAGACACGTGAGAAACTACTTGCGTGTATCATGCATGCCGCTACAGAAATCAAAGACAGCCGTGTGCAGCTACACGCGGTTTATAGACGTGCGGGTAAAATTTATGGAAGTAGACGGAAACATGTTTGAACATCTTTTGTAAGCTTGTTAGACGCAGTTCAGATACTCAACTGTAAACAATACGATCGGATAATACATCCTTGTATTTACTTCTGAAAAGGTTAATATTTTATTCGTCATTTTTTCAAATGTTTCGAATTACTCTGTAAATATTGGGAATATGACCCACATTTATATGACATATTTTGCTCCAAATTATGTAAGGAATAGGCCCTGTGAGTGGCGGTAACTCCTCGTGCATCATTCTGTATATATCTCGGATGATTCCCTTACCGTGCGGGTTGAGAAGTTATGCAATCCCGCCGTGCTACAGCCCATGGCACAAACACTGGACCCCGACACCCGCCGCTAGGTCTGGGTTCGATTCCCGTCGATGACAGCGGGTTATTTTACAGTCATTACTAGTGCTTAAACATGTTTACAAAAAATAATGGTTATTTGTAATAATGGATGTAATACAGAATGAGTAATAATAATGAATAAATAATAACAGGCATAACAAACCAATTAATACCTAATTACATAGTGATGACAAGTTATGTTTCTAGTGCATATCACACAAAATTATGGCGGCCCTGGCAAGCCCAAGTAGGATGTGGTGACGTCAAGCTGACGAAACCGCCAAGGTTTAGGTAATTTCAATGGTAATTTTCCGCCAAAAGCACCTGGCATCCGTGTGCGGGTTTTCTCGAGCGCACTGTAACGTTGGAAGACGAGAGATGAGATCGAACCCCATACGAGTCGTTTAATGTTAGTCCACGTAACTTTCAGCCTATTTTAATCAGTAATTTTGATTTTCGCAATACCTTACATCAAGAGAAGAATGCACATCAACACCCTCATCATCATCATCATCAGTTATCTGGTAACCGACATTTTCTACAAGCTGAGTTCTGACTTCAATTTCCGGCGGCAGCAGCTACGCAATATTATAGCTCTGCCAATAGGAATCCGTCCCCTTGTAAACTCGGCATTCCGACTCTTCATGTTCATTTGTTCTTTTAATTCGTCAATAATTTTACTTTTCGTTTTGATTTTATCTTCAGCCATCTTTGTCCAGTTAATTCAGTAATAAATCAATCCTACCAGGTTATTCCACCTTTTATTTTTCATGTAACGATTTTTCAATGGTATTCCTAGATGTTAGAAATGTCTTCAATCTGATTGCAATCCCTGAGCAGGATTAAAACATGTTACATTTCTGGAGTGGCGCACGTATTTCGGACGTCATGTTTAAGGTGAAAGTCAAGTGGGAGGTAGTGTGATTCTCTGTCGCCCAGAGCGCACTGTCAACTGATTTGTAAATACTTCCAAACCATCCACTAGATGGCACCACAGTCGTATTCACCCCCTCCCCCCCAAACCAAGACAGCTTGTCATCCTTTCTCAGAACCACGGAGTGTCAGTTAGCAGGCCAGGTCATCCGTCCGCCTCTCTAATGGCCCATCGCCTCTAGCAGATTACTCTCTGCGATAACAACAATGTGTTTGAGGGCTAACACCAAGCAAGACTACTAGCAAAGGGAGGTTGGCCAGAGCGAGCCGGTTTGAGTAACGGTACATTGAGTGGTGCGTGCTGACGTCACTATGGCACAGCGACTGGCCAGTCGAGACTGGAGGGAGCTAAGGGTAAAACTTGTATCTAATACTCGTTTGCATTTTGGTACAGCTACTGTTTTGCAATAGATATCCAACATCTTCTTTTCTTTAAAATATTTATATTGCTGTCACGAAAGAGATTTATATAAAAATAAAATCGTCATTAGGTTATGCAAGAAAAAGTAAGCTGAACATCGAGTTTCATGCTCATGGAATCATTCCGCAGAATATCCTCCTGGAATAAGCAGAAGATAACTGATAAATATTAGTCAGGCCTAATAAAACAAATGTACTAAAATTATATATACACAAATCTGTGGGCCTATACAGTCACATCCACGACAACGACGAGACACTAAGAAAAATCCGCTTTAATGTGTGATTGTGGTTCACATCAACAATAAACTAGTGCATTTCCTGTTTGTACGAGTGTAATATCGCAAATAATTACCACATGGATATGGTATTGGAAATACAAACAGCATACTAAATTATGTAAAAATACTCAGGAATAATTACGTGTTGACAACAAAACAGGGGCCCAATTTTTTTTAACTATCGGAATAAATTCTCTAGCGGATTGTTCCGATACTTTGTAACGTGGCACGTGGCTCGTTAAGGCCATATTTATATTTTAATATTGCATTTCCACAGTTAGGCCGCCATATTTGTTACGATGCACGTCCTGGGTATGACGCATGGAAGTTACCACTCGGTTAGCTCAGTGGTAGCAAAACGAATTCTTTAAAATGCGCCAATTAAATACCAAATAATGAAGTCAACTTTCGGTTTATTAGGCTTTACTTTTATTTACTATTTCCTGAAGCTATAAATTATTACTATATACTCGTATATATTTGTAAACAGCTGAAATGCCTTCAATCACGTGTCCTAAAAAAAAGTTCCATAATGCTGTATCTTAGTTCAATCTATCAATATACTTCAGTTATAAAAGCCATTGTTCCGTTGTAAATGTACTTATTAACTACTCGAAGGCAATCTACTTTTATCTGTTTCAAAGTTAAAATCGCTGGGTTTCAATCTTATCAGCATAAAAATAACATAAAACTAAAATTATCTGACTTTAAATTTATGCGACAGATTCTTGACATCTGTAGTAGAAATTATGAATACTATTGCAGTAGCATTAGTACGTCTCATATTACCTAATAGAAGCGAAAATATTAATCAACAGTTGTATTATTACCATCCGTTTTTATGCCTGAGTGAAGGCTAATATCGCACTTATTTAATACAAAAATCATGTAATCATTGCATTTTTATAAACTTTTATTGCCATAAATACACCCAGCACAATCTACAGGTTGATTCACGAGAAGTTACCGCCACTCACAGGGTTTATTCCTTACATCATTTGGTGGAAAATATGTCATATAAATGTGGGTCCTATTCCCAATATATAGACTAGCACTGTTCAAGTCCACCTCCACCTCCTCGAAAGGCCAGGGCTGGAAACACGGTGGAAACACCGTGGCTGACGGAGTGAGGACGATAATGGGCTAGTGGCGGCCCCACCAGTGCACTGGTGATCAGCCACGGCGAGGTCATGTGCAGTTGTCCAGAGGCTGCATATGTTATTCGCCTGCGACGATGACCCGCGGGCCGAGTGCAGAACCCCAACTGAGGTCTTCAGGCAGATCTCAGGGTGGCGGAGCTCCGCAGAAGGGTATGTCTGGCGTCCTGGAGGAGTTCGGATGCTTTGGGTGAAAACTCAGTGTTATAATATAGTCATGGGGACCCATGGGATCGGTGTGAAGCCTCGGCTCTTGGCCGTGTCGATCATGGGTCAGACTCTGGGTGGCATTGGTTGGACCTCCTGCTGGGAGGAGGCATGGAGGCGGGTATTTGCCTGGAGGGCTGCTCCTGGTGGTAGAAACTGGGAAACTGCAACGGCGGCGCGTGCGGCCTTAGTAGCCGGGAGAAACAGTGCATTCCCTCCCACCGGACACCCACGATACACAGTGCTAGGTTTGGTGATGGGCTCTTGTCGTTCGGGTAACCTTTGGGGAAGGAAAGTGGCGTGTCGTTGGTCCCAGGTGGTGGTTTCGAAGGGTCGATGCTCGCTAACGAAGGGACGACGTTCCGGTCCGCCTAGGTGGCGCGTGCTGATTCTACTCTGTACGATGCTGTTGATAGGTAAGGTGGCATCCACGCCCACCTACCGTGATTGGAAGGAGAGTAATCTCGTTCTATTGGATTCCATTCAACTGCAGCCAATTAAAGCACGGTAGTGCCATACTATAGTCTGGGGCTCCAGACCTTGATGGGATATGGCCGGTGTGTATAGCATGGATTACACTAACAACTGAAGTGGCTAAAATGCCTGATGTGGCTTTGTTGCTGAATAAAACTAGTGCTGGGTGCTGTGAACACCATATGTTGCTCTAGAAATTACCCCTGTCTGACATTTGAGGTCACGTGCACATAAGACCCGATTGCCCACACGCTGTACAAATCAGTACAGAGAATAATAATATCAATTAAATGCTAGCCATTCTCCATAAGGGCTTTAACAGAACTCTATTGGTTTAACAAACGAACGAGTAAACACTGAATAAATAAAATCAAAACAGTGATAATACGAGACTAGCTATAGTAAAATATTTTGACAATTTCGAAAGGAAATTCACAATTGAAAAGAAATACACTAATTCGTTTAAATATTGATTGCCATGAACGAGTCGTGAGAGTGCAACAAAGGTTGCCACACAGAATCGTCATGCCCCAAAATGTGTCTTATTTTAATTTAATGTAGTTTGCTTGCGTGGGTGTGCCACTAGGGGGGCATATATTTCCCTCCATCCTTCATAGGTGCAATACACCGAATAAAGCTTAGTTGTAATGTGAGCTACATAGCCAAGTCCAGTGGACAAGCAGCATGGCCCAATGGCGCATTTGACAAACCTTTGCCCAGCTGGATGAGGTTGAGAAAGGCTGCATCGTCGACCTCCGAGAGGCAGGTTGGACGTTTCGGCTCATTGCTCGCCCCCTGAACAGTTCTGCCTACACTGTGAGTCAGTGTTGCACGCAGTTGAAACAGGAGGTTACACACACACCCGTCGAAAAGGCTTGGGTCGTCCCGGTGGACCACCAGCAGTGAGAATCGTTTCATCGTGAGACAGGCTGTAAGAACTCCACGGGAGTAGCTGCGAACCATCCAGGACATGTTACAGCAGCTGGGGATATGCTTGTGTCCACCAGTACCATATCCAGGCAGATTGCAGAGCGGGATCTGTCTTCGCGGCATCCCTTTCGATGTATACCATTACAACCATAGCATTGTAGAGCATGTGAGACCTTCTGCCAACAACGGGCAGCATGGAAGCTTCCGGATTGGCAACGAGTGGTGTTCAGACGAAAAACTGTTTTGTCGTATACAGATGACAGCCGAATTCGAGTCTGGAGACGCCCTGTCCAGTGTCGTGATCCACGCTTCATTGTAGAGCGGTACACTGCCCCAATGTGAGGTGTCATGGTATGGGGTGCCATTTTATACGATTCTTGCACCCCACTGTTGGTGATAGAAAGAACCCTGACTGTGTGGTGATACATCCAGGAAATTCTGAGACCATTTGCGCTCCTCTTCCTGATGCAACTTGACAATTCCATTTTCCAGCAGGAAAATTCCCGGCCTCACAGATCACTGGTGTATCTTACTTGCCTTCGTGATGTCAACATGCTTCCTTGGCTGGCAATGTTCCCAGACCTCTCGCCCATTGAGAACATTTGGAGCCAGATTGGATGGTAACTACTGCGGATTTGGAGGGACAGTTGCGTCAGTTGTAGCAGGATCTTCCTCAGGAGAACATCCGACATCTGTATGTCTTCATGCCCGACAGTATCGCCACCTGTCTCCATGCTGCAGGTGGTCCAACACCATACTAGGCGCATTCTGCAAGTATTGGTCCCTTGCAATACATGCTTTGTATGGAACAATATTCTGACATTTTCTGTATACATACTACCATATCCTGTGCCCGTAACCACTTATGTGCCCCTGCGATGGCACCTTCAGGATGATTTTTTTTTGCAAATGAGTGTAGTGACAAGCCTAATGAGATGTGACCTCTATGTACCCATACTGGATCACCAAAATTGATTACAACTCTAACACAATACTTTTGTCCAAAAACTATGAATTTTTTTACGACTTTATATGATCTACACCCCATCAGTCAGACGAAGGAAATGTTTCTAGCACATATGCTGTAGGTAGACGGTTAGCCCCAACCCGTGTACTGAAAAACATCTGAAGTGGAAGAAAGTCAGAAGAATTAGGAAATATGCTTATAAACTGAAGTTTATATAAAATTAATAAACGGTGAAATACACAATACGACAGTAAAATGGGGAAATAGCGAATTTTAATACATAACACAAATTGCTGTACTGTATAAACTGTTTAAAAACTGAGCGATGCACACATCACTCGTAGATACAGGAAATTTAGATAGATAATTTGCATCAATACAGTAAATTATATTTCAGGTGTTCATAGGTAAGTTGACCAAGTGAAAACTCGAACTACTGACAGAATTTACTGGACTATATGAGAGATTATAAATTTTAAAATATAAAATGTAATTTGAGGAAGAATATTTTTATCATTTTGTGTTTAAGATAATTCGTAACACTTTGGCAGCAAACTTTCGCCTCCTATAGGCAATGTGTTGGTGTACTTCGTAATCTTTAGATCGTAGAACCAAACCGAGCATTAAAATTGTAACGTGAAAATGTATTTCTTCAATTAATTTTTGACTTAGCGGCCATACACACTCGAAGTGTGTAACATGTTACGAAGAACTTACTGAACCAATTACTGTCCTGTTTGGCATAACATAGTACATGCGGAGGATAACCGACCGTTATACAATATACCTGTATCTTAAACGACAACTAAAAAAATGGTTTTTTTTTGCGAGCTCACAAATTAAGTCTCTGTAATCAAGAATTTAGTTTGAACAAACTTGGCGGCTGAAGACATGCGCCTGTCTTCAGCTTCGTCGAAGACGAAGCCAAGGCTATGATTTTTTTCTGCGATTTAAATTTTTTTTACAAAAATGGCTATTCTTTTTTTGTTTTAAGCAGTAGATTCTTGTTCGAGATTCTGGTCAAAGGTCAAGGTCAAGCTCACATGATGTCATACAAGGTTAAGGTCAATGTCAAAGTTGCTTGTTGTCATGGTTCCTGCTATGGTTCTGCTATTGTGAGTGAGGCAAATGGATTTTCTCAGAGTGTTCCCATAATTGTTTTATAAACAAAATATAGCTTTTCCCCCTTCATAACTAGCATATATGTCGTCCAAAATGGTGGTCAAAGGTTAAGGTCAAGGTCGCATGACATCACTGTTCCTGCTATTGCGAGCAGGGCAAATGGATTTTCTCAGTGTGTTCACATGTTTTTTCTTCATTCTTAAAAATAAGTTCATGTATAATATTTAAAACAAGATAACTTTTTACCATGCCTTTCATAACTTAAATCCTCTTGTAAAGGGAAGTGCATGTGTGACTCGGCCGGTCTGCCATCCTGGAGCCTGACTCGACTCACGACTAGTGTATGTACCATCCCTTCGACTCGTTGAGACCTTCACAGTGCCTACAGCATCGGTCGACCACCTGTCTACCTTACAGATTCTTGAGATTTTAGTTGATCACACAATGTGAGGACCGGGTGGACGCGTTCCACCGATAGTAATGTGGGATGGGAGTGTTGGCTGTAATCTGAATTTGACGGTTTCATTTCGATCGGTTCGTAAGGAACTCGTATGCTATTCTGCTGTACTAGCCAGGGCTGCACGGTATTGATTAGCATAATCTAATGCGACATACAACGCTTGACGCTTGTGCAACATGCGCTGTTTGGTAAGTGCCTATAACTTGTTTCCTTTACCTTTTATTTTTTTTATATCTGTTTGTATCGGTACGTAGCAGTGCCGACCTTGTCGCTCCCCTGCTTCTCCACTCTGCCATAGTAGTTTAGCCTAATGTGACGCACGTTTCTCGATGCTCACACATTATGCGTTGGTTGGTAGTGGAATTCGTATGCCTCCGTACTGTAGCGTAGCTCGGTCGGAGGGTGTACTTGGGGAAAATCGTTTGCAATTATGCTGTAGTAACCAAGGCTACCGCATCAGTTTTCAGATGCATGGTCTTGTCTAGCAACGACTGGAGAGATGTACAGTGCTCATCGCTTGTGTAATATGCGTTGGATGGTTGGTTATTATAACTATTTTTCTTTTTTTATGTCTGCTGGCATCAGTGCCCAGAAATGCCAACTTTATCGCTCCCATGCTTCGCAAACATAATTTTTTTGGGCTAACATAATGTAAAGCATTCGTTGCTCACGCAATATGCATCGGATGGTAGGTGTTTATAACTATTTTCATTTGCATTTATTTTTTATAATTGTTCATAAATATTCAGCAGTGTCGTCATCTCTTGCATGACCAATGGTTTTAATGCACGATGTTTAGAGGCAACCAAAGGAACATAGCCCTTACAAGTCGTGTAAAGCATCTTCAAATTATCACCATTGGCAAATAGGGTACCGCAATTGACATATTGTAGATATTTTTTTGAGGTTGGTGCTTATGAACATAGGCTCTATTCCTGTTGCCGGGTATGCCATATTTCTTTTTTACTAAAGTTCTGGCCACAATAGCAACACTGATATCACAATTATGGACTGTGAAACTATCAGGTTTTTTTATAGTAGAGGTTCGATACGACATCGTGCTCGCAACAACACATTTGCGTATCTGTTGCTCCTTTATCATTTACAGTATTACGCGAATTGCTTTTTCATGTATGGCATGGTTTCATATGTTGCACGTGGTCCCCTCCATCCCTCGTGTTAGGTTGACGCTACAATATGGGGGTTTAAAACAAGTCAGAGTAGACTGGCCAGCTCACTATCTATTCAGACTACGAAGAGTGAACATTGGATGTGGATAATGTGCTCTTATTCGACAATGGAAATTATTCAGGAAAGTTATTTGTGCTGTTACTGAAAGAAGACCTTTTCTAACCAAAACAACTCCAGACAGCATGAAGCTGGATGTCATAAGAATCCAGAGCGTACTATGTTCTTATGCGAAAAGGGTAATTAATTACCATTAATATATTTAATATAACAGTAAAAACTTCCTGACTAGTGTTTATAATATGTATTTCCTTTTATAAGATTTTTCTGGATTTGGCTTACATGTAACCATATTTTTAAATAAACATTCAAAATCAGCATGAATGAACCGATGACTACCTTTATTTTTCCAAAGTATGTGCGGTTGTTGTTGCTAAGGATTACCTATGCTAACGAGGCCACGGGCCACCGGCCCTCGTACAGGCTGACTTTTAAGTTTGTCGCTGCTACGTACAAAAAATAAGCGACAGGAGTTGCGTGCTTGAATTTACTTTTTTCGTTGCACTGGTTGCTCCTTCGTTTTAATATGTATTCCGAATAAAGCCGTCTTTTGACGAAATAACACAACACGCATCAATAACAAGAGGTTGAATACTACAGTTCTTTCCCCTACAGTTGTAACAGTGTTAAACACAGTCGCGGCAAAATATTAACGTGTATTATGTGTAATATGCTATATCGTGTATAACAAATTTGTTAACAATGTAAAATACTATCCGTAAGAACAATCGTCAATACAGACATTTTTAAAAACTGACCGAAATATGGTTATAGGCCTAAATTGTGAATATTCGTATGTAAATGTTTTTGAAATATGACAGGATTCTTTGAACAGCTGTAAACAGAAAACAAAGCATTTGACAGTTAAAACGTAGAAGTCACGTGGCAGTGTTTATGTTTATATGTAGCGGAAGGTAATCGGTAACCAAAAAGTAGAAATTTAGCAGGGTTTCATAAATTTGTGAAGTAACCGTAAATGGACTACACCTGTCTCAACTTGTAATTATTTCTTGTTCTTGGTGACTTTTGCTTTCCTTTGGAATAGCATTGCCATCTGGCACTTCCTTGAGGATGTAACGATTTTTTTATGATGATTGTGTAAAGATACATACTCGCAGAGAACTGAATTGATCAGTATCGAACGTAAAAAAAATAAAATTTGGTCACTAACTTTGCGTTTTGAGTCACGTCTTTGCGACATCGCAGCTGTATTGAACTTGTCTCATGTATAGAAACACTAGTTCCTTGCGGGGAAATCTGCTTCTATTAACTTTCTGCAACTGCAGAAACGTTTCATGTTGAAAAATACGTTTTTAGCAAAACCATAACTAAAATGGTCAAATTTTGTTTTAAATAGGATATTCGAGTACTTCCTGGAAAATAATTATACCAAAATTACGGCGAAAAAATTAATTTATTCACCTGTGATTAAGACTGTGTTTTGTAAAAAGGGTAGCAGGAACAAGACGTGAAAATAAACTAGGCCATACTCAGCCATGCCGTCTATGGCCAAACACATATTATCTATTCACGGTATCTTTACACTTTTTGAATCAAATATTTGAAAAATCGCCTTATGTATGACGTACTAGGTTGTTTGCTAACTATGCCATATATCACAACGTTTTATTCTTCTGTTAATATGAAGGTATCTAATTTTTGGTTAAATTGAGCATTTACTTATATTTTATTTATAAATTATAATATTTGATTTACAGTTAGTAAAAATAAAAACAGGGAGAAAATTTCTATGTTTGTAATGTTTAGTAAGAAATAGTTCTTATGCAAAACATCGTTACACTGAGTGCGTACGAATGCGGTGCGCCGACACTTTAAGGTAATTTCCTATACTCAGTTAAGCTTTGTTTACATGAGGCGAAGGAATATCCTGAAAATAGAACTATAGCAGGGCTTCAGGAAAGTTGGAAGTAACGTAAATAGACTATACCAGCCGGGATGTTGCGCAGATCCCCTTAATATTCGGTTAAACTATATGCTTATACATTCAAAAAATTAATATTAAGATTTAACATCAAAAATAGAAACCTTTTTATTGCATAACACACTAATTAATACAATTTTCTCAATTGGTACGGACTGACATTCAAAAGCTGTTTTATTAACGTGGTCCGTGAAATGAAAAAATGCTCTATATTATATTTGTTTGTTTACAGACAACAGTGAATAGTCAAGTTAGAAGAAACTGTTAAGGTATGCTTCATGCACTGAAAGCCCACGTTTTTAAGTACTAAATCTGAAAAATTTGTTACTGAGAGAAAGAAGTAAATCCAAGAGAGAGTTATATCCGCACAAACGCCAAGCAGCTTCAGTCGATGAGGACTTGCTACGATGCTACCGTAGTACACACGCAAAGTTAACATTTGCATCTCTCTCTCAATGATGTGCATTGTTCTTCTTGATATGGGGTTCTATGATGGTATTTACCACTTCGATTGTCGTTGTATTTTGTCCCTGGTGACAGTCGATTCTTAAGAGTAATCACTTGCTCCCTTCACATCTCCCAACTTTGCGTTACAATTTACGAGACGATGTTCACAAGCATTTCGCAGTTCTGTCCATTTCGTCCCGGTCGTGTAAAGGCTTCACCATTTTGAGTGGCAAGTCTCCTGATATGCGCGTCATTTGCCACTGGTTATCTTCCTTTCCAAGGTAAGTCCAGATAAGGAGGACAAGGCTATAAAATCTGTGGCGAGTGGAAACTTCTGCGTAGTCTAAAATTTATTCCTTGCTTCGGTTGACATTAATGTTTCAAAAGTATAGTTGCCAACACTAAATTCGAAGCCACCAACGAACTTTTAAGATATACGTTTGTGTTCAATACATAGCCCCAAATTACAATAATACAAATTTTATAAATACGGACGTGTAGAAACCCTCCTCTGCCGCTGAATACTTTACATTGGAGGCAGATGCACATTCTGACTAATATTATAAATGCGAAAGTGTGTGAAGCATCGGATCGACGTGGTTTTTTTATATAGAGATAGTTGGAGGGCCGTGAAGTGACATAGGCTACTTTTTATCCCGAGAAAATATCTCATTCCCTCGGGGAAATTCTTATTGGAAAATGAAAAAGTGCACAAATGAAATAACAATGCAACGTCGCAACCGAGCAACAGATTGACGTAATTTTATGCACAGAAATTGTTGGAAGGCTGAAATGTGATATTGGCTACTTTTTATCGCGAAAAAATATCTCAAAAAATTTACAAACGATACTAGTGAGTCAAGTCGGAAAAAAGTTTGCCGCCAGCGCGCTCTCTTGCAATACGCTGTCTAAACCGTTAAAGATGGAACAATATAAAGTAGCAATGAATTGTGTAGAATAAAAAGACCACAAAGAAACTCCGCGGTAGCATACATCTATCTATAACAGAGAAATACTAATTTGTGTTTTTACCATTTAATTCACCGATACGTTGAGTTTTATAATATGCGAAGAGTATAGAAGATTAACACTTACGAAAACTCAACTTAATTTTAAAAAATACCTAAACAATAATTTTGTAGTCCCCGCGGGCACAGCTAGTAAACCAAAAAATATACACAGAATGACTTAACCTGAAATCCGTTCGAAAAATTCATAGGCAGTAAATGTTCCTTGCACCGTTTACATCACGGCGTGTGTGTGTGCGTGCGTGGTCATACTAGATACACAATATCAGGATACGGATTTATTAAATTTCCCTGGTAGGAACGATTGTTTAGGGTCCCCATACTGACAGTCATATATACACGGCACCACGTTTTCACAGCGTTCCTAACGCGGCTAGATAAAGAGAATTGAACAGAATCTATGCAAAAGTGCATTCAATTTCAGTTGGTTCAATTCCGTTCCCGGCTAGAGATGTTGTTTGTACGATTTCATTTTCATTTTGGCAAAATGCTAAGGCAATGAAATAATATTTCTCTAGTTGATATTCGTAACGTATCCATCAGTGAGAGATTTAAATTCTTTCTGACTGTAGGCTTCCGTGATATACTTAGGAATTACAAGTTTTACAGTGAAACAGAGTCCACAATAGCACGAAATTTACCCCAATCCACAAGCAAAGAATAATTTGAAGTATCTGCTGACAAAACGCAAGACTTTTTATTCAATTATACAAACTACAACCATTATGTACTGTGGTTTGAAGCTATGTAGCCGAAGATTGATTTGAGGCGTTGGAAATTCCTTGTTGCCGAGAAGGCAACAGTCAAAATCGTCGTTATAAGCACATTAAGAGGCGTCCAAAACTCGACATTCTAAAGCATCGCAACACATTAAATAGCGAACTATCAAAATGGAAAGACGTTTTTTACAGTAGACACTTAGACTCGGATATTAGGTATGCAAGAATCTGCTGAAGTGTTATATCTGTGGCACCCATAAAGCTGACAATGCACCCATCCATCCAACAAAATGAACTAGCGCGAACCGAAATGTCTGCAGGAATTCTAAAGTGGGAGCGTAGCCGATCCTTTAGTGCTCACGATTTTCTTCAAGACTCTGTGTCGTGAAAGTTTGGCAGGAGTTGGTAAAAATTTTTACATTTTATTCATATGACAAATTCTCTTTTGATAGCCATATTTGATGTTTGAAATGATTCAAATGCGATCATTTTCCATCCCATTCAGTTATAATGTTATTGTGTATTGTAATAACTGATTTACCCGGTACACAGTATTTTTAATTGAGCACTTAAGGGAATTCCTGGGGAATTTGGTCCAAATCCGCCGAGAAGGGAAATTAAATATATTTTTGGGGAGGAAGAGGGACAATTATTGTATTTGAAGAATATAAACATGAACATCATTGCGGCAGTTTTATCAAACGCCTATATGAAAGGTAGCTATGTCTGTGCAACTCCCATTTTAAGGTAGTACGGTTAAAGTAATTTCGCGAAAAAAAAAAAATTAATTGTGTTGAATTACCCTCCACCTAATAGAGGCTGGTTTCTAAGTAGAGTTACGGTAGTGAAGGCCCCATGACCCTACTGGGAATATGAAAAGATACCTGCAATAAAAGGGGAAATGTTTGACGAACCTGAAGTCATAAGTATTTCTTCAGATAGTTCTAGTGGTTCGTTGACCATATCAGACATATTTGAGGGCACAATATCGCAAGTTTTAGGTGTTGCTGGCCCGTCTGGTGTTGAAAGGTGCCCATTAGCATCTGCTTGTGCAGAAGCTCGCGATGAGCCTCTAATGTCCGGAAGGCCCTTGGCTTTTGATTCGGATAGTGACTTCAAAGAATGGTTTTCGGGCATGTTATTTCAATGTGGTAATAGTGGCATTAAGTTACTTTGAACAGTAGTGCGACATGTTGTGAAAATGTGCTGAGGACGTTAAGTGTCGGTTAAAAAAAGTGGCATCTGACAAACAGATTTAATGTAATTGTACTTATTGTTATTTTTCAATATATTATTATTGAAGCCAATGTGTGCAATGTAGGTAGAGTTGAGAGGTTTCGGCGGTTCTTAACAACGAGGTCTTGAGAGCCGATGAGAGTGAAATGAGGTGCGAATGGAGCAGCGCCGGAATGCAAGGCGGGGGAAATGGGAGATCCCCGAGAAGACCCGCCGACCAGCGGCATCGTCTGGCACGATTACCACTTGCGAAAATTCGGAGTAACTCGGCCGGGTATTGAACCCGGTTCACATTGGTTGGAGGCGAGCAGTCTAACAACTAATCACACAATGATAATCTGAAGGAAATATTTATATCTCTGCATTACCCAGGAAGGGCATAGGAGCGGGCGTGAAAATAAAATATTGCGTGTCTGACTTTTGACTGGCCACGAAAAAAAAAAAATCCAACTGCTCAGCCACCGTGGCCCCTGCAAGGTAAGTGATACTAATTTATCAATACATGAAAAAATATCCTACAATGTGTTGTTATTTATTATTACTTGTGTAATTTTATTTTTATTCAAACAGATGCACACCACCTTAACTAACTTTACCTAACCTAAAAAAGAAACCTAACCTAAGGTAACCTAATCTAACATAACCTATGTTTAGTTCTGTCAATTTCGTGATTTAACTTCAACGCATTAAAAAGAGGTCTCCAAAATATTCTGACTGACCTACTCTTAAATTTTCAAATACAAAAATAACACTTATCTGAGCACGAGAGCCGCCGTTTCTTTCTGCTGGTCGTCATGTCTCAGTCCACGAGCTTCGGCTGAACCGCAAATGCTGTCTCGCCCCAGGAAAAGGCTTTTCTAGGCTCTTTGTAGTAACATCAGGCCACGAAACGTTTCTAGATAGTTTTAGATGTGCACATATTGGCAACAACGCCAAAAAAGAAGGTATCACGACATATCACAAACATGAATTCGAAATTATCGTATGAGCGCCCAACCCCAACGTCGCATCAGTTTGGCAACACAGCCATGATTTGTGACGTCAAGCAAGCAGTAGAGCTTTATTATTCGTCGGGCTCGGAGGGCAGGAACTGTGCTGGCTGATGGCGGACGCAATCCACCACCTCCATGTAGCTGCTCCTTCTGCTGCTTGGGTTGATGGTGTTGGTTTCAGTTGCAGACCAAAAGTAAGAAATGTAATTTCCAAAGTGAAAAACTCCGTGCAGGGCAGGCGTATAATTCTACGTCGTTACTCACGCAAAAAACGAAACAATGGTGCTTTCCAAAGACACAGGGCGTCCCATCGTTCATGCCATTCTCCTTATCTAGAGTGTGTAGCGCATCCCAGCATTTCTTATACCTTAGTTCCCTTAAATGTGTATTTGTCGTCAAAAGCTTCAACTTTGAACGTTAAATTTCGTGGGTAAATTTGAGCTGCTTGCTTTTGGCTAGGTGCTTTGTAAAACCAATATAATTATGACTCTTACAGTAGGTCCTAATGTCTTGAAACGAATGATATTTTAAGATCCTTAACACTCTGCTGCTTATCTCGCGCTCTCTGGTAATTATTTTATAGAGGGTTTGTGCTTTATTCGACAGGGAAAAGGGTTTAGTAAGATACTTTGTGTATAGTTGCCTGTTTGCTTGGTTGCGTGCTTGACTGCCTTGAGTTCTGTTGACTTCTCGGACCCATCTTGGCGAATAACGACTCCATTTATAGGCATAGGCTAAGGAGAAAAATTATAATAAGAAAGGACCTTCATATGAAGGGTTGCTCACTGGTTTGTTCCTTGTTTGAGTAATATTTCGTTTAATCATTCAATCATTTAACAACTCAGCTACCCAAACACTCAACCACTCATTCGTTTGATATGTCTGTTTACTCGATCATTGGTTCTTTTGGTCGTTAGTTCACTTACATCGCTCGCTCACTTGGTATTCTCCAATTTTTGTGACTCCTGAGGGTTTTTTCCATGTGTTTCGGACTAAGTTTCGAGGACATATTTCGATCATAAACGCTACAGCACAGATTGCAGATCGTGTCTTAGGCCCATAAATCCAGAAATGGTGCTCCAATATTGGGGTATAAGTGCTAATTACTGCTCATTCTATGCAATGAGATCTTTACATGTAATTAATAGTAAGTATATATGGGAAATCCACGACTGTGCAAAATAAGATAATCTTAAAAATAAACTGTTGATTTTCAAAATGTATTTAAGATAGAAATACTTATGTATATGGTTTTGTATATGTAATGGTGTTTAATAAATATCAAACATTTTACTTGCGATTTATTAAAATAAAATATTACAGAAGATGTATATATTTTATTACAGTTACTAAACGTTTTTTATAATGACTGATGAGTATTATAAATGTGTTAATAGTAATAGACAATAACAAATATTTCAGAAGTTCATGACTTTCCTTTTAAAATATGTATACTACCAAATTTGCATAATTCTTGTCGAAATAAATCTGCAATTTTTTTTAATTTTATTTTGCTTCTTTATGATTTCGACCACAGTAGTGCACACTATACACGTATTTAAAAGGGTATTTTTGATATGCGAATTATTAAAAATTATTGTGTATTTTTATTTTTTGAAATAATTACATCTATCTTTATTACATAATGGATGTTTGTGTATATGTATTTTATAGGATTTAATAAATTAAATTCTTAAAACATATATGTGATATTACATAACATTTTATTGAAAAATCAAGCACAGTCCTGGACAACGATGCCACAGGAAGTGACTCCACATAGAGGAGGAATTGGGCAAACTGCTAGAGGAAGTCATGGGAAGAGAACCCAATATTAAGAATCGGGCGAGGGGCTGCGACTTCGCATCTTGCCACTAGAGGAGTTTTAAACGTCTTGGTGATG
Organism: Clitarchus hookeri; assembly: GCA_002778355.1. Classification (NCBI taxonomy): domain Eukaryota; kingdom Metazoa; phylum Arthropoda; class Insecta; order Phasmatodea; family Phasmatidae; genus Clitarchus; species Clitarchus hookeri. The sequence continues at coordinate 71,788 of NQII01003738.1, read as the reverse complement.
TCTGTGTTGCTCATGGATATATTGCGATACAGTGCAGCGAACCGCTCTGGTATGAATGCTTGTGTTGCAGTTATCTTGAATGACTGGTCCTCTGACTAGCAGTGTCTTCACTGAGCGCATGAGCATGGCTCGTCGATGACATCTTGATCGGTACTAGTACTACACGTTGGAAGATTTCATATAGGGATAAATAACGTTAATCTAAACTAATTTTCGACATTACTGCATAACGAAAACGAATAAGAGTTCGTGCTCCACCACATTTAGTCAAATTCTAGGTCTCAACGCTAGGTTTCGCAAACGTGCAGTACTAACAACTTGCAGTGTAACACAATGCCACACTTATTTTCGCTCATGTATGGCATAACGAGGAACTACAAAAGGATATGTGGCCTTGCTAAAAGTTTTTAAATGGAATGACAGTCCCGACAATTTGACACCTCTCTCTCTCTCTCTCTCTCTCTATATATATATATATATATATATATATATATATATATATATATATATATAT
>NQII01003738.1:32579-70534 GCA_002778355.1 Clitarchus hookeri | reverse complement strand
ATAATGTTTGATACATATATATATCATGTTTGATACACTGAAATACAGCTGATATTCGGTGTTCACCTATAATGACATACCATGTGTTTTATATCTGTACTCGATCTGTTATAAACTCTAAGCCTAACCAATGTGTTCGGCATGTAAATGTCTCAGACAAGAGTCTCTCATCATTTTACTCAGGCTATAAACTTATTTATAGAGTTGATTTGAAGACTTCCTATTACTTAGCTTGATGCTAGTCTGGATCTATTAATACAGACATGAAAAACTTGTGAATTCAATAGGAGATGAGTTAGACTTCAAGCACTCGTACGTTTGTGTAACTTTCGCATGGTCCTCTACTTACTTAAAACATCAATAAGACTCTGAGCCAATCATAAAGTGGTAACCAATTCCGGGCCATTCACGACATCTCGTTCTGGTAGCAAGCAGGCGATAAGGAACTGAAATAATCTTGAGTATACAAACAACTATTATGTCTTATCAAATGATAACAGAACACCTGAATTTTTCCGTTCTCTAACAATATGACGTATTTAAGATATAAAATAATGGCTATCTACTATTCAGAATAGACAATAATAAAATTTTGAGCAATAGAAAATTGAGCAACATGAAAAATGGTTCCAATCGTATGGTCAACAAATAAAATCTACTTATAAAGCTGACGGTACAATAAAACTAAAAAAATTAAGAGATTGCTACATTATACAAACATATATTATCACAATATGTGAAGCTATAATATGCATAGTGATGATATTTAAACATAACTTATAACGAAATAATATACGAAATGGATTAAATGGCCAGTGACAATGAATCATTTGCATCCCAGCGCAACGCAGATCTTTTACCACAACTGTCACCATTAAGCTTCGTACGTCAGCAAGGAAACGGCAGGTGGTTGGACAAACATGTCGATAGGCAGGTTATGGCTGCTAATGGATTAATGCTCGTCAGGGCGCTAGCCAAGCTCAAAATGTCTTGGCACGAGTTTCAGGGTCGTGGTTAGTTCCACTGTGTGGCAATACCTTTCCAACAGTGAGTCAGGGCCCATTGAGTAAATTATATTGAACAGTAAGACACCTAAAATGCTACCCTGCACCATTTGATAGTATAGAGTCCTACCGCTATATACTGTGTATAGCTCATGCCCATTGTATAATTTCTTGAAAAAATATCATAAATAGTTTCTGATGAAAAAATTCAGTGAAGTAAAAATACATTCTTAATGTAACTTGCTTTTTACGATTGAAATTATTAAACTGCATTATTCAAATGCTTAAACTTTGAAAGCATGTTATTAACATATGAAATAAAACAACAGATCCTGCTGGTGTATAGTTGTGGCAATCACATACACTGAGGCGACAAAAGTCATGGGATACCTCCTAATATCGTGTCGGACTTCCTTTTGCCCGGCGAAGTGCAGCAACTCCACGTGGCATGGACTCAACAAGTCGTTGAAAGTCCCCGGCAGAAATATTGAGCCATGCTGCCTCTATAGACGTCCATAATTGCGAAAATGTTGCCGGTGCAGGAGTTTGTGCACGAACTGACATCTCGATTATGTCCCATAAATGTTCAATGGGATTCATATCAGGCGATCTTGGTGGCCAAATCATTCGCTGGAATTGTTCAGAATGTTCTTTAAACCAATCACGAACAGTTGTGGCTCGGTGACATGGCGCATTGTAATCCATACAAATTCCATCGTTGTTTGGGTACATGAAGTCCATGAATGGCTGCAAGTGGTCTCCAAGTAGCTGAACATAACCCTTACCAGTCAATGATAGGTTCAGTTGGAACAGAGGACCCAGTCCATTCCATGTAAAAAAAAAAAAAAAGCCCACACCATTATGGAGCTACCACCAGCTTGCACAGTTCCTTGTTGACAGCTTGGGTCCATGGATTCCTGGGGTCTGCGCCACACTCGAACCCTACTATCAGCTAATCGGCTATTACTAACTGAAATCGGGACTAATCTGACCAAGCCACGGTTTTCCAGTCGTCTAGGGTCCAACCGATATGGTCACGAGCCCAGGAGAGGCGCTGCAGGCGATGGATGTCGTGCTGTTAGTAAAGGTACTCGAGTCGGTCTTCTGCTGGTATAGCCCAGTACAGCCAAAGTTCGCCGCACTGTCCTAACGGACACGTCCATCATACGTCCCACATTGATTCCTGTGGTTATTTCACGCAGTGTTGCTTGTCTGTTAACACTGACCATTCTGCGCACACGTCGTTGGTCTCGGTCATTAAGTGCAGGCGGTTGGCCATTGTGTTGTACATGGTGGGAGATTATGCCTGAAATTAGGTATTCTCGGCACACTCTTGACACTGTGGATCTCGGAATGTTGAATTCCCTAACCATTTCCAAAATGGAATGTCCCATGCGTCTAGCTCCAACTACCATTCCGCGTTCAAAGTCTGTTAATTCCCGTCGTGCGGCCATAGTCACGTCAGAAACCCTTTTACATGAATCACGTGACTACAAATGAAAGCCCAACCAATGCATTGCTCATTTATAAATTTTGTACGCGATACTACTGCCATCTGTATATTCCCATATTGCTATCCCATGACTTTTGTCACCTCTGTGTATAAAAACTTATTCTATTTTATCTTCTTCAGTACTTGGGTATTAAAATAAGAAAACCTGGGTATTTATAAATATATTTTTCTGATTTATATAGTTTTAAATTCTTCTGTTTAATATACTTTTTAGTTGTAGTTAAATATGTAGTTCATATTTTCTTTATTTATATCATCACGTTTATTTATATTGATTTTTAATCAAGGTTTTATTACTTTTTTCATTCAACTCCAAAGCCTACTGTTTTACTTATATCATTATTTTATACCTGCATTATTTATTAACTTTTTCGTCATTACTATTCCAAATAAATGCGAACGCAAACCATTATTTTACTACTTACCAATTTTTAGAATTTTTTAGCTAATTATTTTTTAGCTGAAAGGTGTAATATTATTGTTCTAAGCGGTCGTACAACTTCTTCGTCACCAAAGACCTCCGTATACTTCAAAGTTAGGGCCATATATAGAAACAGTGAGCAAATCTGGCACTAGCGGTCACCTCAGGTTACGGGTGCCCTGTCAAATGTATGGTCTTGTTTCCCTTGACCCGCCTCTCATTTATTGCTGCATGCACCTCTCTTTGGTGTAACAGTGTATATAGTCTATGCTCTTTCCGATTAGGAATTTTCTGGATTGTTTGAGAGAGTCAAAAGTAACTTATAACTAAAACGGAATTTTAAGGACACTGAGGAGCGAGACTCCGAGCGGTAAAACCCGAAGATAGCTCTTCGCGTTTTTGATTATCCCGGTGATCGCCACTCAAGATTGAAAAGTATGTTAACCATTATTACACTTTCACGTGTACTAAAGCTGCTTTAACTGGGCCAACAATTAAATGAGAACTAATATAGCACAGAACGTAATGTGCTCAGTGAGCTTAAATGTGTATGTAAAGAATTTACATTGAATTAGAATGAGAGTTCACGTTTAATTAAGTCTGTGTTTCTGGAAATTTCTTCTTTCATACACCAGAGGTCCGTGTTTACTGTTGTACTGAGTAGCGTGGAAAATTCGCCAGAAGTTTAATTTGTCTATAAAAGGTTTTTAATAAATGCGCTTTCAAACCTCAAGAACACACACTAATTAAAACGATCCGCTGTGAAGACAGTTAGGAGACAGAAATATATGTATTACAAACGATCAAAGAACTGTTAAAAAATATAATTAATGCATATATCATCTGGCGCCAACTTAGCACGAAGGAAAGGAGAGATATTTTGTAATAGCAAGGAGAAAAAACGGCATTTGAGACGAATTGTTTTTATAGTCAATTTACAGATTCTTTGCACTTTCTGAAATAAAATATGGAAACATCACCGCAGGTGTGACTGTATAGTTTTTAAAAATGATAAGCATGAACCATTTTTACTGTCAATAAAAGTAAAGTATTTAATTTTTTGACAAAATGAAACGTATATTTATGTTTTGTATATTTTTCATGATTGTAGTATGACTTGAAGAGTTCAGGGACAGGGATTGGGGGCTGTGGTACGTGGTGTTGAGTCAGTGAGCTCAGGTGGTGGTTATGTTGGATGTGTGTGACCTTGACCTTGACGTGGGGAGACATTAACTCTGCTGTAACCTTGAAATAATCCTAACTGTGAAAATTCTAGAATATAAATGTTAAAATAAAGTTATTAAATTTATTTATAACATCAAAAATTTCGAAATTTTAAAATTTAAAAATAAAAATATAAATAATTATAAAATTAATGAAAAAATAAAATTCTTTAAAATTACGAACATGAAAAAGACTATTTTTGAAAATAATCGGAATATCACAATTTTGAAACATTTATAACACATTACAACGATTTAGAGTTTGGTGGCTCGGGATTTGACATTGATAAATGGGGAAGATGACTCCTTGTATCACGGCCAGCAGACGACCGACTGCCCTCCAGTGAATCATTGGCATTACATCACATCTCGCCCTCACTCCCTATCCTGTGCTTCCAATTATGGCCCATTTTTTCGCATATACTTCTTTCAGCATTGCTATCTAGACCACCAATCATGCCAATCGACTAGACCAACCAGATATACCGACCAACCATACAGCCTGACTGGCCGACCATTCCGACCGATCATGAAATATGTTGTATAGCATAAGTCACATCACGAAGCACTCCAGAAAAAACATTAAGTAACCAATATTGCACACACACAATGATTGGCAGGACTTTTTTTCTCTAATAACTGCTATATTTAATAAATACTAAATAGTTATTAAAATTCGAATGCATACATATTTATGTCATAATATTTCCAATGGCATTGCATATGCTTTGTCATTGATCCTTGTGTAATTGCTGTTTTCATGAAAATTTGGTATACTTAGCACATTTTAAATCTCGGCAGACAATTATTTTTGTGGAAGTCTCAGGTATTAAGATAATTGTTACAATTCACAAAGAACACCTGTATCGTTTATGTGTAAAAGAATTACGTTACTAAGATCAGTTAAGTTTTTGTGTGCTTAGGTTGGCTAATACCAAACAGCTTCACGATGTTGATAGTCTGTGTTAGAGGGAGGAAGTGCACGAGGCTGCTCCTGTGAACTATAACTTACACTGAAGAGCCAAAAAAACTGGTACACCTGCCCAATATCATGTAGTGCCTCCGCGAGCACGCAGAAGTGCCACAAGACGACGTGGCATGGACTCGACTAATGTCTGAAGGTATGCAGGAGGCATTTCACACCATGAATACTGCAGGGCAGTCCACAAATCCATAGGAGTGCGAGGCAGTGGAGATCTCTTCTGAACAGCATGTTGCAAGGCATCCAAGATATGCTCAATAATGTTCATGTCTGGTGATTTAGGTGGCCAATGGAAGTGTATAAAGTCAGAAGAGTGTTCCTGGAGCCACTCGGTAGCAACTCTCGATGTGTGGGGTGTCGCATTGTCCTGCTGGAATTATCCACTTCCGTCGGAATGCACAATGGACATGAATGGGTGCAGGTGATCGGACATGATGCTTACGTATATGTCACCTGTCAGAGTCGTATCTAGACTATCAGGGGTCCCATTTCACGCCAAGAGCACACGCCTCATACCATGACAGAGCTTCCACCAGCTTGAACAGTCCCCTGTTGACATGTAGGGTCAATGGATTCATGAGGATGTTTCCATACCCGTACACGTCCATCTGCCCGATACAATTGGAAACGAGTCTCGTCAGACCAGGCAACGTGTTTCCAGTCATCAAAAGTCCAATGGCGGTGTTGGCAGGCCCAGGTGAGGCATAAAGCTTTGTGTCGTGCAGTCAACAACAGTACACAAGTGGGCCTTCGGCTCCGAAAGCCCATATAAATGATGTTCCGTTGAATAGTTCGCACGCTGGCTCTTGTTGATGTCTCAGCGTTGAAATTTGCGCCAATTTGATAAAGGGTTGCACGTCTGTCACGTTCAATGATTCTCATCAGTCGTCGTTTGTCCTGTTCGTTCACGATCTTTTTCCGGCCGCAGCGATGTCGAAAATTTGATGTTTTACCGGATTCCCGATATTCACGGTACACTCTTGAAATTTTCGTACGCGAAAATCCAAATGTTATCGCTACCTCGGAGATGCTATGTCCTCTCTCTCTCGTGCACCGACTATAACAGCACGTTCAAACTCACCTAAATCTTGATAATCTGCCATTGTAGCAGCAGTTACCTATTTAGCAACTTTGCGAGACGCGTGTTGTCTTATATAGGCGCTGCCGACCGCATCGCTTTACTCTGATTGGTTCCATACCTCTGTTATTTGCATACACACGCATATACCAGTTTGTTTGGCTCTCCAGTGTAAATTCAATTTCTCTGTCTAACTGGATTGTATTGCAAATTGCTGTGGCACGGTTCTGAGGCTTGGTTATCTGGTTGAAATATCTAGTTCCACCTCTTGGAATAATTACCTGATTTCAAAAATGTATGAATATTATGATAGCATTATTATAATCCAAACACAAAAACAATTAAAATACTGTTTTCTACAGTTAACAGGCAGGAAATTATTTTTCAAAAATTTAACAGGAAGATAACTATTTTTTTAAATAGTTAACAGGCATATAATTATTCTTTTATAATTTTAAAAGTAGCATAATTTTCAAATTGTTGTATTTTAGACGGACCCTACAAAAAGGTAGTAACACAAGTTGGTATGTCGGAATTGGTCAGACCATTCTTGAGTGTGCTCAGTGTATGCGACTCTACCATGACAAGTGTATGTCACAGCAGAAATTTGCTTGTATGAACTGTAAAAATTTCTTTATCAGTGCACAATGTCAGCCAGTACATATACACCAACATGTCACTTTCTCTACAAATTGACAACCTCCTGTTAACAATGCTATAAACATAAACCGACCAGAACCATGTCAACAGAATATCTGCTGAGAGGGATACTCTAAATTGACTTGCTGTGACAATTGTGGAATGCGAGCTCACCATCTGCATATCACTGAAAATGAGTGGTGATATCCAGAGAGGGAGCGATTTCTGTGTCGACTTTGTACACAGGAACTCAGCTTGATGCATCTACCCAGAGCACATGCGAGCATGTGTAGCTAAACCTCGCTGCCCACCCTTCTCCTTGACTGCTGCACTCAGCATCTTCACGTGGCGACTAAAGAGCGCGGCGCCTCGCCCACCACCATAGAGACAGCACAGCTAGGTGCTTATGCAGGTTTGTCATCAGAGGATCCTGCAGCCTTTCTCCATTACGGTACAAACCAATTGCAATGGTATGGTGTGTAAGAGGATGATTGGCCAGTCAGTGGTCGTATGACATTTCCCATTATGGCATAACAAGGGAGGAATTCTGTAGGTAATTTGAATGCCATTTTGCTGCTACTATCTCAATCTTACAAGCCAGCAGCAGTGTAATCTTGATAAGCAGAAACCCGAGGAATCCTGAACGATATTTGCGATGCAGAAAATAAATCTAGTTCAAACCTGTCACCCCCATCTGTCAACCAAGGAAGTGTTTGAAATTGTGGCAGGGACAGTGCAACACACTGCCCTGCCATTAACAACTTCACCAGTGTCGTATTATTAAAGAACAGATAGAGCAAATGTTAGATGAAGGCATTATTAAACCTATTACCAGCATATATAATTTTGTAATAGCATTCTCTCCAAAGATAAATGGCTCCTGGAGCTTTTGTGTGGACTTTAGGTCCCTTAACCTCATTACTGAAAATTCACCACCTCCATTCATCGGCATCAAGGACACACTCCATAACTTTGGCTGTGCCAAGGTTATGATGTCCTTTGAGACCTGTAGCAGCTACTTGAAAATACGAGTGAAAACTGAAGATCGTCTGAAAACAGCATTCACTGCACCAGATGGCCAACTTTTTCAGTTCAGTGCCATGCCATTTTGACCTTAAATGTGCTCCATACATCTTCCAGTTAATGACGATGCATGTCCTAGATGGATATGTTGGTGAGATTCTGGTGACTTATCGTTTCGATGTGGTCATGTGGTCATATGGTCAGAGTCGAGGGAGGATAATGTGCGCCACATATCCTTAGTGCTCGAACGACATGCTATGAAGTGTCTTACATGTGCAAATAGGAAATGCCACTTGGTAAATCGTGTATACAGTTTTTAGGATATCTGGTTGACGAAAACGGATTTCAGCCACTTCAGAACAGTTAAATTTAATTGACAGGTATCCAGCCCCTACAACTCATAAACAGTTATGTAAATTTTCCAGACTCATTAATTGGTTAAGAGAATACATAGAGGAAATTGCAACAATTACTGCTCCACTCACTAACATGGTTTCCCCTGCTTAAAAATGTTGTTAGACCAATGAACATGCAAACAGTTTCAACGAAATTATTTTCCGGAACTGCCCTGCATTTACATCTCATGACTCGAGCAGTCACATTTATCTCCATATTATGTGAGCGAAAAGGGACTAGGCGCAGTGCTTTTTCAACTTAATGACAGTGGCACTAAGCTAATAATATATTTCAGCAGTGATAAATTGAGCCCTATTGAACACTGCTAAAATGTTAATGAATATGAATATTTAGCTGTTTTCTGGTCAGTGAATCGCTACCGACTGTTCGTAGTATGTCAGCTGTTCATATTACTAGCCGATAAAAGATGTTTAGTACGGTTGCACAACACCAAGGGAGTATGAAGAAAGTTCATGTCCTGGGCGTTGTTTTGCAGTCGTTCGACTTTGAAGTTCCACGTGTGGTGGGAGAGAAGAATCAGTTAGGTTACGCTCTTTTATGGTTACTAGGCAAAACTGTCACAAGCGACGAGGAGTGGGAAGACATTCTGAACCCTACTCTGCCTGACAACTCCCTGACTTGCACCAACAGTGTCACCTGCTCCACTATCGCAGCATATTCCACAGAGCTTACATTAACAGAACTGTGTACATGGGTAATAATTGCACAGCAGGCATACTCCATAAGGCACAAGTGAATTTAGCAATTTGCCAACAAAGTGGTTGAGCACTGGCATGTAATTGATGGCCACTAGAAACATGTGTTAAAGCCAACAGCGACATATGGAGTGTGTACATGCCACATGATATGCATGCCATACAAATACAGAAAATGCAAGAAAATATATTTACTGGCCAGGAATTTCCCATGAACACCATTTAATGTGTGGGTGTATTCAGTGAAACCACCTTAATATCTCCCGCACAGTTAGTATGTACCGCATATACCATCTGAACCCTTTGAGAACATTGCTCTGAACATAATGGGTCCGTATTCTCGCACAACTTCTGGGAAGTTATTTCAAGTTGTTATTACAGACTTATTCTCCAAATATGTCTAGGCGTATCCAGTGTCGAGTGCGCATGCTAAGATTTGTTCAAAGGTTTTTTAAACTGAATTTCCCAATGCTTTGGATACACACATGTAGTGCTCACAGATAATGTCACTCAGTTCACAGGATGGTAATCGTGCGATTGTTGCACTAAGTAGGGAGTGCTAAATAGGACTGTAATCAAGGACTGAAAATGAAATTAGACCTGCACTTGAGTGATTATCATGCTTCCTGGGCCGACCAATTGCCTGCCTGCCTCCTCCCCCTCTGCAAGCGAACCAACTACGCTACCGGTAAGACACCAGCTGAGAAACTTTAAGGCCACCGTGCCGGGCTAGCCCCGAAGTGGAGTGGCCAACACTAAGTGATCTGCTGCCTCGGAAAAACAATCTACCTCGAGTGCATGAGCATGAGGTTCTGCATTCCTGTCCACAGTGACGACCTGCGCTGCACAGATGCCCTCCAAGTATCGTGGCACCTGTTGTCTCTAAGGGTACAACCAGGGGATGGTTTTATCACACTAGCATCGTACCAATGTGCCGACTCTAATGCTTCAGCACCTAACTGCAATGATGGTGGCACATGTGGTGCCTGCTCATGCCTGCGATTCCCAGCATCCCAAATCCCTGAGGGTATGCAGATGTAATATCGCCCACTGGTAGTTCCTTACTACTAACAGCCATTAAAAACGACCCTTCTGAACGTACTCCACTGGACAGTTTGGCCAAGGCACCCTACATCCAGATGGCCTGCCCCACTTTGCCATTCGCCCAGATATTATGCGCCACGATGCCCTGCATCTCGATGCCTTGTGCCACGATGCCTTGCATCTTGACACCCTGCACTGTGAATGCCCTGCATCATGATGCCCTGTGCCACAACATCCTCTGTCGTGGCGCCCATCTTCAACGCAGCCACCCAAAGCATGATAATGGGGCCACCTGACGGGAGTCGGGACCTGCTGGTATCGACTCTGACTAGCGATGCCACTGTGTTTTCGAGATGTTTTGCATCTACTCCAGCGAGTGAGGCCCTGCCAGACCATGGGGTGGACACATCTAAGAAATGTAATGGGGATGCCCAGCCACCCATCCAGCATCTCTTGCAACCCCATCACATGTCTTGCTCTACTTCAGCCACCAGCATCAGTGAAAGGACGGAGAAGGAGGATGATTGCTTGCCACCACGCTGTTCCAAACGACTCTGCACTCCACCACATGTGACCAGCCTGCAGATGCACCCTGCCTGCCACTACAGCAGCTACAGTACTGCACCACATGGGCAACCCTCCAAACTCATCCACCTCCTTTTCACACCTGAATAATAACACTGAATAAATACCCTGATGAAATACACTGAGCTATTAATAACACTGAATAAATTAGAAACACTGATGCAATTACACTGATACTATTATGCACCCTCTTACTCGTGCCCACAAGCTCGTCGGTGTGGTGTATCTGGTGCGGTGGAAGCGACTGTGGCAGTCAAAGTGAGCACAAAGGAGCTCGTGAACGCGTGGTTCACATCACATCCAACGATTGCGCCCCGATTTGAGTGAAACAAAATGAGAGTGTGTTGTACACAACCCCACATTTTTTTGACATACACCTGGCAAGTCTATGCTTATTTGAATAAGCAAAGGTAGTAAACTGAGCTCTTCAGCACAGTTGTGTGGACTACCTACGCCCTTCTTCGATTTTATTACTTAGACTCACTCAGTGAAGCCAGAATCTTGGTGCTACTTTTCGTGTTGTAATTTATATTCGTTTCTATTTTTTTCTTTTAATAAAGTAATAAAGGCTTGTGTAAGTTGTCACGAGGGAGTGAGAAAAACACCTGCCAATTTCTTTCCCATAATGTACTTCTGCATCCTAATTGTAAAATAATCTATTTTTAGTGTGCTAAATATGTCCTATTATTGTATCCTTAAGTAATTGTATAACTGTATTATTTTTAAATTCTCTATGCTATTGTATGTTTTTTTTGTTACACTTGGCCTACTTTTCTAGAATTTTGGTGCCATGCTATTCAGAACTCCAGAAGTCTGCCACAATGACAGTCAGTCAGATTTACAGGTGCATAACAGAAGGGCGTGTCACTGTGCCACTCTCTGGGCACTTCAATCTTATTGAAATTATTATTTAATGGCAATAGCACTAAACCTTATGGAACTCCTTTTCTGTATCTGTGCACAGGTGATAATCCGTTTGCTCCCTCTGCCAACCCACCCTTCTCAAGGGCTTAACTTGTACAGTGCAAGCAAGTTAGAAGATTTACTTAGGATTCTGTGCAAATAAATATTGGTTTAAAGAATATTTATTAATTTCCAGCATTATTATAAATTTATTTTCATAGCCCAAGCAATGTGACTGTTAAATTGGTTTATTGCCTTTGTTTCTTCTATGCGGTTCGGTTTAGTTAAAAATATTTCTTATGAGAAAAACAGACACTTGTTAGGAATCTTTTGGGAACAATGTCATGGCAGATATAATAAAATAATATTGAGCAAAATAGGATGGAGAAAAACGATTAATAGAAGACTCTTTTTCTGCAAATGCTTCAACCACCATGTTGAAGGTGAAATATCGGACACCATATTTGCTCGTAATTTGAAGGTTGTCGTAAACCACATGTCCACGAGCTCCTTGTGCTCACTCTGACTGCCGCAGTCACAACAACTGCACCAGCTACACCGGACCACACCAACTACATAAGGCCAAGAGTGTGAAGTGCAGGTCGACAAGAACGGAACTTGCACCTTCTTGCTTACCAGAATTATGTACCTCAAGAAACCACCCTGCTCATTTATTACAAGAGGTAACTCTTTTAATAAATGGGTAGGCGATCCAAAACAGTGTTTACCTCAAAGTTACAGCCGTTGGGCACACTGGCAATTGATCGTTGCGTCGTAGCAGCTCGCGCTGCAACATACGATGTGACACACCACCAAGTGGTATCAACCTGGCTTGTAGGCCGAACCTGAAGTGATAAGTGCCCCAGAGTGTCACCAGTAGTGTGCAGCATTTTTACAAACACATTAAACATCGTCACCGCATTCACAGGTACAGTCAGGGGTATGTTTTATTGTATTAAGAGAAATCAAGCATGGCATTCCACACCCCTTTGCCCAGGTGGACTCGTCCATCCCTTCAGGAGACAGCCACCTGCAACACTAGCAAGTGAAATTCCAACACATCATAAGAAGTGAAATACAAACACTTTTTACGAGAAATGTAATAATGTATATAGTGTGTATTTATAAAAGATCAATTATATTTTCAAAAAGGGAGATTGCCTATAAAGGTCTCCATCCTTGTAACATGTCATTTAGTGCGGTGACACACCCCATCAATTTCACAACTCCAATCTTAACATATGTTTGTTAATAAACTGGGGTTTCACCAATGTGTTCATTTAATTTATACAATTTTTCACCATTGCAATCATATCACATAGTGTTCATGTTATGTTTCATGATTCGCTGTTTGACTTCAATTTTCGTCACTTGTGACAGAAACCGAGGTCACTCGGCCAGTTCGTCTTAACACTCGAGCCACAAGGGCGGTGTTGTTCGCCCGCTCCGCGAGCCCCCTCAGTACCATCATTTAGGCTGTGATCACTTCACTGCAATATTAAATTAATTGACCGGAAAATTTATTTTATTTATTTTAAGTACTGAGGGGAAAGTCACCCACACTCTCACCAGAGAGCTAAACGCTATCGCGTATCAACATAATACCACGTTTATTTCAAGCTAAGGTCATCGGCAGGCCGTAATTGCTATGTTCCTTTTTCTTTCATTATTCACATATACTCAAGCACAGTGAATAAACCTCTTTACAAAGTACAATTTGTGTATATTTATAATCCTACGGGTCATGTAGGTTACTACACAATTTGTAGTACCTCCCACGATTTCCTAGTATATTTAAGGCGTATGAGGTGGCCTACAGTCTCGTAATAAGGTATAAATAGTACAACAGTAAGTACATGACAACATCATCAACAAACTGATGGATGCATCCAGGGCTCCCTGGCCCATCGTTTGAATGACCCTCAACATTAACTGGCCACTGGGTTATGGCGCCGGGCAATTCAACACTCAACCAGCCATGGGTAACATCGACCATGTCAAGGTAGAGCTATCTGACTAAGCGAGGTCAGGTACAAGGTAAATTGCATGCATGCAGTTCACGAGTTTCCGGCTAGGTAACACTATCATCGCCAGAATGAATCAGAAGCTGCAAAAGGTAACAAAAAAATAATGTTAGCATGGAGCTCTGTGCTGTTGCCAGTTCCTCTTTCATTCCTTCCACCTACTCAGCAAACACACTACCGACTGGCTGGAGTGGTTACTCGGCTCGCACCATAAAGGAAATAAGGAGGGCTTATGCTCGCGAGTGGATAAAAAGATTTGACACGCTGGCCATTTATGTGTCAATACTTTCAAATCCTGTATAATTCAGTACAAAATACAGACATGACTCTCTTAACAGTTAGAAATATGTTTAATTATTATTAAAGTTATTTTTTTTTAATTTACACATTTAATTCTATACACATGTTGTACCTTCATACAATATGATATATATACAGGTGGTTAGTAGCTAATCCAAAATCTAAATAAATAGCATTTTTATGTACCTCTTCAATGCATAAATGAGTCTCATATACTTGCAATTCTTTAACTACAACAAAGTATGTAACGATTTTCGCAAATTGATACTACAACTTGAGATGTCTGGTTCGAGTGTGGCTTCTATATCATACGTAGTTATACAGTTAACATACTGTAGTCTTAACATATGTAGTTATACAGATTTTTGTGGGTAAAAATAAGTTTTATTTTTTTTTTCATTTCTGAAAGAAATTGTTTTATTTTACAGTAGAAGGACGAGAAATAATTTGTGATTTCCGTTGACGATTTACATATACTTACTTGATTGGTTTGCAGGTAACTTCTAAACACCTATTTTCTTCTTTTGGAACACTACGTGCCCTCCAATCACATGTAAAAAGCAACACTGCCTTGGACATATACAGAACAGTACTCTTGTATGAAGAAGCCTTTGTGACACCGAGACACTAAACTGCGATACATTTATGTAAGTTTTGATGTGTATAAAACTAAACCGGTGTGAGTTGCTGCCAATTTTAACAGTGCACTTTTATTTGGGCATTTATATTTCGCATAATTTACTGTCTCCCATTCAATATTTTTGTATGCACACCGGATGTGTTTATGTGACGTATATGCATTTCGGGCCAGTGATTTATTTTTAAACGTTAGTTTTTAGCAATACCCAGTTAACCACAAACTAGATACTATCAAGCATTTATTCTATGTCAGCACAAAATTCTCAGCATCTCAAAACAAAACAACATCGGATTAATATGCATTATTAATTATCTGCAAAGCTTGAATAAATTGAAAAGCATGTGTAATGTGACCTGGGGCACATTCATAACTGTATGCAGTCAAGTCGAAGTGACTGCCAAATTTAAAGTCTATCGCTTGCAAAACATTAATTCACTTGCCAAGCTTTCGTACAGTATTATCTATAAGTTGGCAATTTGAAGAGATTTGCTCCGACTCGAATACAAATCTACTATGCAGCTGGTCTCTGATGTCCATCTACGGCTAACAGAAGTGTGGTAGTTGTACAATGATGTTTCCTAAATCCCAACTGGGATTCAGTTAACAAATTATATTTGCTTATTTGTTAATACATTTGTCAATAGGAAGTTTCGACCACCATTCACATTTTTGGAAAAATATCGGAAAGTTCAATATATGTTTTGGGTTGTATGGAGTGTGAAATATAATTTTTAGTGAAGTTTTTTTAATGAGAGGCAGGGGGATAATGAATAATGTGGGAGTTGTAGAATCTTAATGAAAAAAAAAAAGTGCAGTAAGAAATTTTTTAAATAATGAGTTTTTTTTTTTGGGTTTAAAAATAGGCATTACCAGAAAATAATGTTCACTGTGAAAATGAGACTGATAGCGAAGTTAACATAGCTTTGTCCCTACCACACCGCCGCCTCTCAATTTCACGAGTGTATGGATGTGTGTGAATGTATGCATAAGTATGTGTATATGTGTGTATGTGTGTTTATGTATAAATTTATAAATGTAAGTATGGGGTAAATCTAGCCTTCCATTAAAATCGCGAGTAGTAGGATAATGTTGTTTATGGCACACATGGGTCTTGGGTGTGACACAGTACATCATCTTGGATACACCATCTTAGATAACCTTGACCTTTGAGATGGCCATCTTGTTTTGAGACGGTTATCTTGTTCGGTTATCTATGTTGCAGTTCTTGCTCTATACTTCCACCTTCCATGTTCTGTAATTCCATCTTGCCATCTTGTTTCTATAATGTAAAAATTCATTCTCTATCATTCCACCATTCCAGTTCTTTCATTCCACCTAATGCTCTGTCATTCCTACTTGCATCATTCGACTGTTCTCTCTCTATCTGCCTCTCTTTGTCATCATCTATGCCGATATAAGAGACACCAGAGTGCACCACCTATGTCTGCCATATTGTTTCGACTGCTGTAGGCAGCTATCTTGATCATCTTTATCAATTAAGCATTCTTTATTACTTCGCTTCATTATTACATTGTAACTTGAAAGGTGGTGCTTCGTTCATTGGGTGTGATGATTCGCAGCACTTCCATAAACTCAGCTTCCCGCGGTCGTGGTCGGCTCACCAACCACGGAAACTGTTTACTGTAGCTCGGTCAACTGCTGCGATGGTGTGGTGTCGACGAGAGCTTCTTTCTTCTTGCCGCTAGTTTCTGCTGTGCCGTGGTAAGACCAGGCCTCAAGCTGAAGAACTAATTAGTTTATTAGACATCTTTACTGCCATTAACCCTAGTTAGCACAGTCTGAGGATAAACTTCACACACTTGTTAGGCATCTAACCGAACTGGTTGTATGGGTAGTCTGATTGGTTAGTTGTTATGCCACTATAAACTTTCGTGTGCTAAACGATTGTTTAATTTATATGCAATAACTGTGAGTCTTGAAAAATTCAACCCAGTATCAGTTCCTTCGGGAATAAGCACCAAAATACTTAAAGGGTGGCATTAATATCACACACAAAATTTAACTGGAATACAACAATATCACTTTCAGAGTATTTATTATCCCACGTAAAACTGTTCTACCAAAATCAAGATAATTAAGAACAAAATTAGCTGCACTAGAATACAATATATTTCCAAAAATTAACAATTAATACCAGAAAATACTTCATGTTTAATAATACATGGAATATGTCGATATCTGCTTATTGTGTCATTAGACAAACAACGATGTCTAAACAAAGATAACACACAAATTATTAATAATTAAAACATTGGGAATTATATATATATATATACTACCATACAACACATAAAACAAGACAACATTAAGTATCAGTAGGAAGTAAGATGCATGTAAAAGTGAACTACTATTGATGAGAGCATGATGTTTTGAGGTTAAAAAAAAATTCTGCACTCACAAGTCCAATACAGCTCAGTGTATTGCAACGTGAATGTTGTAAGCCTTTAAAGAGAAACTGGGAAAATGCAGTGAGTGCTATAGTGAAGTGTGTGTATGCCAGGTGATAATACTTTTTCTAGGCAGGCTAAGCTCGTTGTCCCCTTGGTGCGTTAAATAGAAAACTTCACTTCTTAGATAGCGTATGTAATACAATACACTCGGCATTCCTTTTTTATAAAGCACACGTTTCTTGCGAACTGTTTCTTCTCCACTGCCAATAACTATATATTACCAGTGTACTTGGGGAGGGGTCCTTACACAGGCGTGGAATACATTGTTCTGGGTGCGACATGATAAATCGCGACAAAACCAGCCTCTCTGGGCTACTGCATAGTTACAAAAAAAAAATCCACAATTCCACACATTGTATAAATAAAATCGCTATCCCTATCACCAACCCAAATAAACAAATACATTCACCTGTCGGCCTTTCTGGGAAGAAAAATCCAGACAACTGATCTTGTCCTGTGCTAGCTACTTTGACACAGTGTATTAACTAATACTCTTGCTATTGGAGCGTGATACTTTCTCGGTGATGTTAAGTTAAAGTGACCTATTATTTTTCCAGATGTAGGACAAGCAAACTCGTAGCAGTTGGCCTTTTTACACTTGTTACAACATATGGGCCACCATACAGTAGAAGAAGCTTAGAACTGATAAAATTCCAGAACTTGCTTACATTCCCAGCCTTCACTAAAACTAGTTGGCCGATTTGAACTGTTTTAATTCGCGATGTCTTAGTAAATTTTTTTCTCTTCTCAGCTGCTAAATGAAGTCTCTGTTCCACTAAAAATTTAAGCTCATCTCTCACTTCCCTATTTTGAAGTTTCATTTCTTACATTAAAGTTGGCAGAACAGGTAGTTGCAATTTATTCTCGTAGTTGTGTGGATACTATGTTTACCTCAGCTTGTAAACTAGATACCTGGCTTAACACTCTATGACTGTAAATTTCGGCTGCATCTCATCTATACTGGCAGTTATGTTCTGCTGTATATGGTTCTGCAAGTCTTGTCCCCTAGTTTATCTCAAGTGTAAGGGTTTTATGCTTAGTGGTTTGTTGTTGTTCCATATTTCCTTGCAATTTGGTTTGTTGTTATGCTGTATTTTCCTGCAATTTGGTTTGTTGTTTCCTTGTCTGCCTCATTTATTGTGCCATATTTTCCTGCAGCTGCATTATCATTGCTGCTAACTGCATAAATGTTGTCAGGGCACTAGAATCTGCCTGTGTGACTGGCATAACTGAGGCTTCATGTGAGGTACTTATGTTTACAGCTTGGTCTGGTGCCTGGTTAACCTGTACTACCACAGTGTTATTGCTGACCATCTGTGTAGGGGTCTCTCCTTGTTCAGTATTCATGTTGGTAACAGTGGACCCATAATGCCTGTAGTCTATAGGTGCATTTTATCTTAGAAAATAGAATGTTCTGCTTCTCCTACTCATAGACTCACTAAGTAGAAGACACTGTAAAGCCTGTCTCTACTGACCTTCCTTTTCGTGCCCCATGTTAGTTGTCTCCACTGAAATGATTTTAGTTAATGTGGGTGGATATATGGGTTAGAGTAGGACATTGATAATGTTATAACATGATAGTATAGAGAAACGGCCCCTCGAATGGGCTCCACTGAAAATAACATCACAGTGTATTGGAGTATTACCCCGCTTTGATGGTGCCACTGAAAAGATTTTCGTTGGGTGGTATTGAGGTACGTGTGACTACTTGGGAGCAGTTGTTAACGAAACAAGTTGTCATATAAATAACTTGTATATTGGATGAAAATAATAGAATAAATTGTAGTAGGGTGATCACATTAACAAGAGATATATAATAATCAACACTATAATTATAATAAAAAATGTACTACTGAGCAAACTACCCACCAATAAAGCAGTTCAATTATTGCAGAGCGTTTAATTATTACGATTTGAATTTTTGTGAAGAAACATAAGCAATAAATATTTAGATATTAGAATGCACATAGTTCAAATTCAAATGCTTAACTCAGAAAATATTTATAATTACAGTTGACATTTGGCAGCTTAGGGTAGTCTTTTCAGACTAGGTAAAATATCTCACTTAGTTCTACTTCATTAATCAGTAAATACTTTTTCTTGCCTTGGTTTCTCACATATATAAAATATGCGGGCAGATAGATTAGATCTCTACTTCTGAAGGAAGTGTGGGCAAATTTTACAAGGGAAGCTATAGAGAAAGTATTATGAAGAGTTCTTGAGGACGAAATTGGAAAAATTATGTTACTTCGAAATGCTGCTATTTGCAATTTATTTCAGTCTTTACTTATCTGTAGCAATAATTATTCTGGAGCAAGATGTTCTCGTAGTTAACGATAGCAATTTAAATGTTATCAGACAGGACATTCATCAGCTCAGATAGCCCTTTTTTGCAAATTTACTATCCGGGCATTCTTCTTTTATGCCACTCTAAAACAGGCATAAAATCATGTTCTGAATAAGTCTAAACTATAGGATCCACAATAAATAACAATTTTTCAATATATTTTCGATAAGCTTCAGAATCCAATATGCCGACTTAAAAGTTCCATGAACAAAGATAATTGTACAACCCAGTTTGAATTTGCCATAGAACAATAGGCGGAGTACTTCCAAAAATTATCTTGCTAAATATAGCATATTGTACTATGCTGCCAACTATCGATCAATGTATACATTTAAATAGATTTCTTTTAGCAATCTGTTTTACACTTCTACCTTAAATTGCGGCATCAAAACATTTAGTCAATTGAACAATTATGATAATGTTTAAATATGTGGCCATATTCAACTCTTAATACTACAATTAAAGATGTAAACAATAAAATAAAAAAACATTTTGTGAACCACTACAAGCACATAGAGTAACTGAACAACAAATAATTTTGTCAACAGAACGGTCATACATCTAGTAATTCTAACCATGCATTTTCAATGGATATATATTAAAAAGAGGATAATAAATGTGAATTGTGTTTGTTGTTGGTAGTTTCTATCTGCCCGCTAGATGNATGGATATATATTAAAAAGAGGATAATAAATGTGAATTGTGTTTGTTGTTGGTAGTTTCTATCTGCCCGCTAGATGATG
This sequence comes from Clitarchus hookeri, assembly GCA_002778355.1. NCBI lineage: Eukaryota > Metazoa > Arthropoda > Insecta > Phasmatodea > Phasmatidae > Clitarchus > Clitarchus hookeri. Next base: position 50,482 of record NQII01003738.1, on the reverse strand, counting down.
TGCAGTGTTTGACAAGGGCACTGGGTGAACTTGAAGTCTGCATTATACTTTAAAAATTAGCCCGGTGCTTTTCCACAAACTCATTGCATGTACAACAGTCGCCAGGGAATGTAAAACTGTTATGAAAGGGGGCACAAAAAGGGTTTCGGGAACACGGGAACAGCTGTGTTCCCCTTGCTACATTCATTTTCTAGACGATANATGGATATATATTAAAAAGAGGATAATAAATGTGAATTGTGTTTGTTGTTGGTAGTTTCTATCTGCCCGCTAGATGGTGTGCAGTGTTTGACAAGGGCACTGGGTGAACTTGAAGTCTGCATTATACTTTAAAAATTAGCCCGGTGCTTTTCCACAAACTCATTGCATGTACAACAGTCGCCAGGGAATGTAAAACTGTTATGAAGGGGGCACAAAAAGGGTTTCGGGAACACGGGAACAGCTGTGTTCCCCTTGCTACATTCATTTTCTAGACGATATTCTTACTGGGGTCTTCTATACGTGGTGTTAGTCGGCCCTAATTATAAGATATTAAATGTATATACTAGTATTTCTGAAACATAAATTCAAACAGAAAAAAAAACCCTAGCAATAATTTGAGTCATTTCTGAAAAATTATAATCGATATTTAATTATTCTATAATTTGTTTAAATAATGTGAAATTTTGTTGCATTACTGGGTATTATAGTAATATGCATTGCAGTTCATTGTATAGAAAATATTGTTTTCATTTAAATCAAATTAAACAATATGTTTAAGTAGTTCACAAAACAATATTCGATTTATTTAACATACTCTTATATTTCACATGGAAATATTTCGTTAATCATCTGCCTTTCCTGTTGGTATTATCCAAAGGCATAAAATTAAAAGACAAAGTCCTGCATTTCTCGCAAATATGTGATTCTTTTTAATGGGTTTCTGCTGCAGTTTGTGAATTTTTCCCGAAAGCTTTCTAAAGATAAATCGATTTTCATTTCGTCAAACATCAATATAAGTTAGAACGCTTTGACATTATATCAAATGCATTTTCTTCCTTTGCCACATTGTGACTTGCAAATGTTGAGGAAGGTTTATGTATGTAATTTTATCATGCACATCCACATACAAGACCAGCTCTTGCAATTGAACAAGTATTGATAATGATAATGAAATAATTAGAAATTATATTACTTGCAAAAATGTGTTTTAAGATATGTCTTTTGGGAGTGTGAAAAACTTAAGTAAATTAATGTTTTGAATGCGAAGGGCCTACTTTGTAAAGAATACATATTTCTTCAAAGGAGGTGACAATCTCTAGCAAAGTTCATGATTACATTAATTTTTGTTTGGTTGTGCAGTTGATCTTAAAAATATGAACTTTGTGTGTGCTGTCCGCTAATAAACTACTGAATTTTCAAAAATTCATCGATGGATCCACTAATGGTTGATACACTAGTGTACATAGATTGAGGAATTTTCCGAACCTCAGGTTGAATTTTAGAGGTGTTTTCGGCTACTTTCAGACACACATTAAAGCAATTACACTCAGAGTCTAAAGTTCATATCACCCATTTGTAAAACTCTGATATGAGACCAAACTCACATGGCTCCACGACCATTCGCTATGCCACAATACAACAGCAGCCCCAGCCAAGAACCATGCCGACGACAAGAACATCGGATGAGGCCGTCATCAACAGTGTCTTCACAGTGTTTGGTGAAGCACCTGCTTCACCCAGAACCATGTGAGTCAACTGATGGTCCTACTTTGAAGCGAACACATGGGTGACACCAGGACAGTCTTGTGGTTCAGATTCCAACCGACCAGCTCATGTGCTCACACTCATCACTGTGCCATCAGGGCATAGCACACATTAAAGTGACAGAGGGCTTTGCAGCGTACCCTGATCAGGACATGCACGAATAACGGACATAATTGTGCAACACAAAGTGTTTGAGAGTGTTAGTGTCCCCCCAAAGGCAGAGACTAAGCATTCCAAATTTTTAATCCAAATTGTACACCACAAGTGAACTGTGGTATTAAACAAAATATAAAATTAAGTCAAAGTGAATTACCAACATATTCTTGCTTGGGGCACGGGCTTCACCCATGCCAACCTAAGTTTAGCCCCCAAAGGCATCAGTTGACTGGGTGCATTTCAGTTTATGTGTTTTTCGTTAGACATAGTGAGTGTAAAAGTGTATATGTTTATTTTGCAGCAATCAACAGGTTTACGGACTCGGAGAGACACGTTAAATAACACGAAAGTGAATTGTAATTAATAATTGGATAGCTTGTGTATTTTGTAGAACTCCTAAGTTTTCGTTTGGGACAATGTTAAACCTCAAATTAGCTAAGAAAAGCTTCCCACTCATGCAATGCAAACAATTAAGTGCCCAACCTTATGTTCACACATTTCCTATTTCTGGCATCTTCACGGCAAGTGGTCGGAGAGATGCCAGAAGCAATTTGGTCTGAAACGGGCATTCATCGGAGCAGGCCTCACGGTTCGCGACTCATGGACACTTCATCAACTTTACATTGTCTACCATCAATAACAATAGTTTTCACTTTCTTCAACCATAACATTATTATATAACGTTACTTCATCGCCGGGTGGAGTGCCTCTTCATCTCCTGCAGACCTAAAGCCCCAGGAGTGTAATTTCGTCACGTAAATCCGGAGATCACATGTTAATTATCCCATGTTAGCCCTAACAGGCTTAGTTCGTCGGGTTCGTTTAACGACATGAGCATCGTCAACTGGTTTGTATTGTCAGAACGCCAATAAATGACTTTAATCCCAGGTCTAGCATTTTTATTGCAAGTCCTGCCTCTTAAAGTCCATGAGGGAGCTGGATCCATCAACCAGCTTTTCTCAGTGATTAAGTATTTTCAGGGTAATATGTACTTTTATCAGTGTTTAATTGGCATGTGGAGTGGCCTTACAACTTTACATTTAGCTAACTTCATACCAGCATAACTGTCCACCTCACAACGGGCACTCACGGTGATACTGGGCCGACTGCGACTGCCCACGGCTAGGAGTCTATCGACCTGCAATTCATTTCCCTTCACTTGACATATAGAGCATCGGGAGAACAGTACACGCACCTGGGTGATTCGGCCACGACCCACAAAAGTATAGCAGTCGATATGAAATCTACAATACGTCTCTGGTAAGTGTTTCCCGCTATAATTTTGCACGAATAACAGTGCAGCGTAGATGGCCCCGCCATTTTCTAACCCCAACATCACGTCAACTCGATGTATAAATTACTTTAGTATATTTTGGAGTGCTTGAAAATTATAAGCTGAGGGTGGGTTATCTATATTTTTAGAGAAAGCGTTCGAAAATTCATCAGTTGATGTTTTGGCGCATATCCACCAGATGCATCGAATTTTCAGTCCTGTTGAAATGGAGAATCAATCGGTTTAATAAGCAATAGTGACTTTTTGCTCTCACCTAATTTGGTAGTGCATGCAAGTGCTTGGCGACGAGGAGGAAGTAATTGGCATGCACAGTTTCGTCAGGAAATCTATTTCGAAACATGAATTCTGTCAGATAGCCGATGGTATGCTAACTGGTAAGCATCAAGATATTATCATAGGAAAGGTTGACTCGAATCCCCAAATACATTAGTGCATTATTTCTCCATTCATAAATCCCAATTCTTCTCGGTAAAATTTAGAAAATTGTGATACCGAATTCAACATTCCTATCATCGCATATAAACATTACCTTTGAACCATAATATACATATGATAAAAATTTTCTGCACTAACTGTAAAATGCTGTACGACATACTGTATCACATTTGACGCGCCCTTCTCTTGGCGGGACCAAAAGCCAGTTTTACACCATACCTCACCACTCCAGTTCCAGCAATCAACCAGTTACTGTCCACATTTAGTCATGCATCTGTGCACGCACCAATTGTAAGTGTTCTTACACCTTCTCGTGCTCACACACGCACCATCATGCATTCGTTGGAGTGAACTGTTGTGACTCGTGTGCGAACCGAGAAAACCAAGAAAGTAAACAAAATCAGAACACTTCTGCAAGCATGCTAATATTCACCAGGGCACAGCTCAAATGGTGACACATAGAATAAAGTTCGCCATATAATAATATAATGCCAGTAAAAACTATCACCGGACATTGGTCGTTGCACGAGGTAATATTTATTCATGCTAAAAACATGTGGTGAACTTGTGCAGCCATTAAACAGTACTTCTTAAACCACTAAAATTTAACGGAGTAGGTGCATAATGAATATAACAATTAAAATGATGTGTTACAGCATAACAACTTAACTTTTTTTTCAAAAGTATTTTTGGACGAAATAAACCATCAACATTGCCGGTAGTGGGTCTCAGGCTGCTCACCTATGTTACTAGGTTGCCTTTCGGGTGACTCAAAATATGTTTATTTAACCACTGTCAATAGACATATTACATCTGTAATAAATAAACTGGACTCATCAAACACCAAGCTGACAACTAACATACATTTAAATTGTCGTTCACTTTTTATGAGAGCAGCCTTCAGGTGCATAGGTGCAATACCAGAAGTGCATAGTAATTTTATTATGTTTTCATGAATGTAACATGTCAAATGTACCTTTAGCATAAGTTTTACAAGCCTATAAAAAGTGGCTCAATTTTCCGCATTGCCCGATCGGCGAGGCCGATCAAGCAACGCCACGATTTTTTAGTCGTCAAAAAGCCGTCTTCAGGTGCAGTCGGCTTTGTGCTGCTGACATTTCTGTATAGCGACCTTAGTTAGCAATATATTTTTACCTTTAGAGAAATTTATGTATTGTCTACCTCCTTTATCAACCTGATTGTTTCACAGTAGCTTAAGGACCCGCCCTACTCCAGGGAAGTGTTCTGTGTATTCAAATTCAATGTCCCGTGCCATGAACATGTTATGTACCAACCGCAGGGCGTATGGAATGACCAACAGTTCTATAATCACCCGCGATTAAGGCATGCATTATATGGTATGGGTAGTCACAGCCTATTACCCCCTGAGAGTCTCGTGTCGTTCCAAGCATTCACTGAGCGACTGGCGCCCATCAGAACATTCTGCCAACCGAACAGTTATCACAACTTAAGAACTATCACCTCGGTCACGTCACAATTGTTCATAGTGCTTTGCCATTACCACATTGCCTAGGACAGCAGCATGGTGATGGTGGCTTGCACAAACTCTACTACATCCCTAATTTTTCTTCACGAAATACGCATTAAGTACTCGTAAACAAGTAATTGCATAGCAGTAACCATAATTATTTAAAAATAAAACATATTAAACATTCTACATTACAGTTTATTTAAATCCCTCTTGAACATTAACATTATTTTTGTGAACTAACCACGTATCCTCATTAACATGAACATGACCACATATTTGCAGTTAGGGAAGTCTATTAGAAATAAAATGTAGCACAATTATTAAGAAGAAAACTTTCTTCAGATGAGCCTCTAGTTTTCATAATTACCGACATATGCACATCTTAAATGCCACTGCCTGTCTGGAGTTTTGTTTGCGCTTTTAAAGCTCAGAAACAATGCAGCAATACATGGCGACCTGACATGTAAATCAAGTGCCCCATCGCCACTATAAGCAAGACCTTCTGTCATAAAAATTGTATTGTGGGATTTGAAGAGGTCACCTGGTAGTGTTATTGGTGGAAATTAGTTGCTAAGTTCAGCACAGTACTCTGTTATAATCTAAGATATGTTCACCCAGAATATTTTAAGATACAGTAGTGTGAAAATGCCGTTTGTAGCCATATTAAATAGCTGTAAAATAATATTTGCAAATGCCATGTTATGTTGAAAGTTGTATTCTTAGCTAGTTTGATGTGCGAGTTATTTTTAAGTGAAAACACTGCAACACAGTTTGTGCACCCGGTGGGAGGGGCACCTTAATATATAGTGTAAAGAATTTTTCTATTAATAATAACATTTATAATGAAACAAAGGATATTTTCACAAAAGATATAATGAATAGTATCCAGAGTTTTCATACAAAGTTGAGACAGCGAATGTGAAGTGCCCAGTTTGTTACACTAGCAGACCTCTGTCTCACCTAAGTGGGACTGTTTATTTTAAAATGCCCCAAAAAAGTTTTTCATGAAACGAAAAGTCATGAATGTTCCAACGTTATTACTAGGAATGCATTTCTAGAATAACGTTTACGCAATTTTCTAGCGTTTTTATAGGAATGTATGTGTCCAACTTGACTTAAGTTCACTTTCGGTGTGCTATCTCTGTGACAGACGAAAGTCGGTTTGCTTTCATTCAGCGATGTGGAGACTGTCAGTGAGTCCTTGACTGCAGAACTGATCGGATCATGCCATGGCACACAATAACAAAGTTTCGATGTGCTAGGATCGTTTCTCTCGTACAAAGTGGTGTTGTGCAACGTAAGATTACCGCAACTCTAGGTGTGTCACAAAGTGATGAGTCTAGCATCTGAAGGAAATACATAGAGACTAGTACTGTTAATTATCGACCACAACATGGTCACCCGAGGGTCACACACCTCCTGAGGACCGCTATGTGAGAATTAATGAATACCGGAACAATACCTCAACAGCAAGAGAGATACGAGATGGTCTCCGAGCAGCCTCGGGTGTACGTATCTCTGACCAGACTGTGCGCAATCGTCTTCGAGAGGGATGTCTACAAGCTGGGAGACCTATGAGACGCTCTTATCGCAACAGACAACATAAGCAGAACCACTTGCAATAGGCATGGGATCATCACGAGTGGACAGCTGAAGAATGGTCATATGTTCTGTTCACTGATGAGACCAGAATCTTGAGGGTGTGGAGAAGACGAGGTGCACAGGCAAGGTGTCGTGCTGTGCTAGACGTCTATGCATACCGAGGTGGAGGAATCCTGATCTGGGAAGGAATCATGCTCGGACGTCGAACGCCTTTAGTCCGTATTGAGGACACAATGACAGTTCGGCAGATCACAAATGTCCTTCAGATTATTGTGCACCCTTACCGTTAGGCATTTGGTGAAATGTTTCTGCTGGTGGATGATAATACCCGCGCACACCGTGCAAGAGTCGTTGATCAATACTATCAGCAGGCCGTATTCAAAGAATGGAGTGGCCAGCAGCAAGTCCAGACATGAACTGCATAGAGCATGTCTGGGACCTTCTGAAAACAGTCATTCAAGCTTGCCATCAACAGCCCAACAATGTTCTGGAGCTGATATTGGCCGCGCAGACAGAATGGGACAATTTTCCACAAGAGTAACTGAATAATCTCATTCTCAGTATTCCTCGATGCACCAGGGATCTTGTGAGTTCTCAAGGTCACACACGGTATTGATACATGCCGAGAATGACAATAAAAGAGAAGAGAACAATGATGTTTCCCAAACAAACAGACAGTTAGTGTATAGTGTTTATTGTTATGATCCAAAATAGAGTTTTTGCAATATTTGTGTTGTTGTAATACATGCATTTGCAACATGCTTGTATAAAGAGGAAACGTGATGTTAAGGTATTTTTGACACAATAAATCTCTGATGAAAAACATTTTTTGAAAAGTTTATATGATAATATAGGTACAAAATATTTGTTGAAAGTGATTTACCTTGCTATGCTAATTGTATGTTAACATTAACATAAGAAACCTATTTTCTGAGCTTTGCTGGACGTGTTCTTTAAGAACCAGGCACAATAAAAGTTTGACACTGGTTGACAGTGTTCGATGGTCACAGGGCCTGACAGATGAAAGTTAAATGCCCGAAGGACACTCATCCGAGTTCATGGTTTTTAGTGCCCTCCTCATTCATCGAGTGTGTCTGGGAGGCCTTCTAACGCGCAGCTAAAATAAGAGATCCACGGCCTAGGAATAATATAGAGTTGCGGACCGTTCTTGAGGAGAGACAGCCCACATAATACTACATAAAACTTGTAGGACCCATACCCTGACGTGTCTACGCAGTTATGGTCTAACGTAAGTTTAGATAGGCACTCAACTTTTCTGGATATTCGTTGTATACGCTCAACATTAAGTGTTTTTCGCCAGTGGAAAGTGATAAACAATATTAATTTGGCACGATAGACTAATACTACAGTTAAATACAATCACGGCCAGGTAGAACATATCTAATATAATTTACCAAAATGCATGAATATTGTTATGAGACAATGCATTACACTTCTAAGATTTTTGATTTATTCCAGCATACTAAGTTTCTCGCAACAAAAAAAAAAAAATGGTCGTGTTCAAGTGTTGTGTGCGTCTGCGTTTGTCACCGTGGTTTTACTCTGGAATTGCAATCATGCTGATGTGCAGATATACTTAATTCAGTTATTTATCCTAAATGTTAAGTACATTTTTTTAAATCTGCATGTTATTATGTCAGTTTCAGACAATACCTTCTTCAAGAAACTGTCGAAAACAATTAAACACATGACAAAAACTTTGTCACAGAAACAAATTAAAAAATCATGTTTAAAAATACAGTCTAACAAGTATATACAGAAAATTTTTATTAGATAATGTGATATAATTTTTAGTTTTGTATATAGCGAAAACTGAAAAAACATTTAGCCATTAATTATTGTGGTTTATTTTTCTTTATTAATTTTATTGACTTATAAGTTTGGAACGTTTGCCTTTTATTTTATCTTCAAATAATTTAATGTGAGGCGGAACACACATGTATCATTTGTATATTTATATACATATATAACAGTTACCAGAATTTACGTGCCAAACACTGGGAGGTTATTCCTTATGAAAAATAAGGTGGAGTTTCTATTGAAAAACACTATCGTAGGGTGAATATTAAGGGAGGAATGAGGAATTGAAAATCAAAGTTTGAAATGCATAAATATAAAAATATCAGGAAGTATTTGAGAGAGAGCGACAAAAACCGGAATCGTGTTTCATGAAACGGAGATTGTATATCTGTTAAAATATGGATGGTCAAATCGTCCCCATTAATTGCTTCAGTACAGGTAGTCACCCTATTATCGCAGCTAACGTTGGAACGCTAGGCGGTAATGAAAAATTCGAGGCATTTATTGCCCAGCATAGAAAAATGAAAACGAAAGGTCCTCTCGTCCGACTTCGCTCTGGTGTACCATTTTTGGGAAAATGCCACTAAACATTTCGAAGGTGTGTTGTAGCCCTGCGAGGGTAGGCAACACTATTACCACCCGCGCAACGCACTGGCCGAGGAAACAGGCGAGGTTTCAATCGGTTCATGCGTGGAGGTGAGCTTGGCTGCTGGAAAGTCAGCACGTGTCTGTAGCTGGTTGTAGAAGCATGGAACGATTTACGTGAGCGGAGCTAGCCGACATGCACCTAGTGTACGGAGCAGCCAACACATATGCAAGGCAAGCAGTGAAGCTGTACTGGCTGCACTGTCCAGCACGACGTCAACCATCCTGTGCGACATTTGCACGGCTCCATCAGAGTTTGCGGAATGAAGGCTCAACGGTAGTGACGTGGCCGAACGCTGGAGTGCCACGGACAAGGCGAACGCGGCATTTGACGAGGACGTGCTTCGCTGTACTGCATTCTACGTACACGTGTCATGCACTCAGTTCCTTTATTATCTACTCTTGTCCTCCTTTTAATTAACCAGTGCGTACATCCACATAGCGTAGCGCGGATGGCAGAGGTGTTGCGTACTATCGAAGGGCTTCAGCACACCTTCGAAATTTTGAGTGGCGTTTTGTCAAAAACCGTTTACCGTAGCAAGTTCGGACAAGAGGAACATTTGTCTTCATTTTGCTATGGTGAGTAATAATTTCCATTGCATTTTTCATAACCCCCTAGTATTTCAAAGTTACCTCCAAAAATAGGGGGACTACCCCTACTCAAGCAACGAAGAGGGATGATTTGACAACCATATTTTAACAGATTTAAAATCTCTCTTTCATAAAATACGATTTCGATTTTTGCATGTCTGTCTCAAGTACTTCCGGGTATTGTTACATTCATGCATTTCAAATTTTGATTTTCAATGCCGCATACCTCGCTTAATATTCACCACACGATAATGTTTGTCAACGTATACCCCATCATATTTTTCATTAGGAATCACCTCCTGGAGTTTGGCACGTGAATTCTGGTCAACGTTTTATACAAGTGTATATACATGTACGTGTATATGCGCGCACGTCATATTAACATGTAAGGCTATGGCACCTAAGATTCTAATGCTATAATGTGTACTCGGTTTACCTTATTCCGGCGAGTTCTTTGCTCCTGAATTGACAAGTAGCTGTCGTTCTCCAAGTACCACTTTGGTGTAACTTTATTCTCACCACATCCTCTCTAACTTACATTGCACCTTGAACACGTTATTTTTTCCATCTTTCTTATCTCTAGAGCTGCCATTTATACTTGATCCTTTTCGGACAGTGACGTTCAGGATCCAAATTCGGGATGATCCATGTAAGTACGTGTCTTTTAAAAATATTTTTAGGTTATTTTAGTTTATAAATGGCCTCCCTCCCTTCCTCCTATTCAGTATATCGATATAAAAACGGCGACATTTACGGTCCAGATAAAAGAAGCAGTGCATCCTCCTAGGCTTGCGTGGTGTAACCGTACGCCTTAATTGGTTCCGCAGTGATGTAGCGCCCACACCACATGTCTTGCACCAAAGTGAACGGATTTCTGTCCCCGGTGTGGTCAAACAAAAGATTTCGCGCATGTGAAACGTGGCAGACGTCGGCCAAAAGGTTTTCTCTGAGTACTCTTGTTTCCTTCATCATTATATAACATTTTCGCTACATTTCCACCTCGCTTCACATTCATTGGCTGCACCCAACATGTTAGGCGTTTAAACTGATCCTAATTAATAGCTACTCCTCAAGTTCTGTTACAATATTTATTTACTGGACAATAAGAGTGCATGGTATTTTTTGAGCACGTAGAAGACACTAGTTTAATTTTATTGATACTTTTTTACGCCTACCAAAGGAATAACATTAGGGGACCCAATTTTGTATGGCTGTAGAACGTGTTCAGCAAGTTTCTTTCTAAGTCTGGTAGAGCGTGTTTAGCCACGCGATAGCTTGCCTCAAGTCACCTTCGAGATGTCTAAGTACGATGCAACCCCATTAAAGGAGAATTTCGAAGCAGTTTTTTTAATATAATTCATCAAATGGCTCAATTATTACATTTAGATTTTAAGCCTATACGAATGAAATAAACACAATACAGATTATAATTATTTTAAAACACGGAGGTTCAACTATCCTCGTCAATTTCGAAATTCGTCGTATCGAAGCTGGCTCTGATACATTTCAGTTGTTTATGTATTTATGAGATTTGCATCTTACTAGCTACCAGAAAAATTTGCGCGAATGTAATATTCTTCCTTAGCCACCGAAATTCAACGCCCCATAGTTCACAACAGGGACAAAATAATTGTTTAAACATGAGCAAACAAAAAAAAAAAAAAAAAAAATCGTTACGGGAACAGAATAAAAGTTAATAAAAGTGTGTGTGTGTGTGTGAAGCCCCTAACACAGGACTAAATAAACCACTGCAGCGATGAACTAACTCGTTCGTGCATTCCATCTGCTCCGTGGGATTTCAGTTTTCTGCATGGACGATAATCGAAACCCGTTGTTTTGCGGGGGACAAAAAAAAACAAAGCTCCCCACCCCTTTCACTCTCGCCCCTTCGGAAAATTCGTTCTGCCGGTCGCAATTACTGCCTCCGATCCCACCCAGCTGATTTTATTCCGATCACGCGCGTCGCAGGCTGTTAAACGCAGCTATGCCGCGTTCGGTCACAACACGCGCGTACGTGCGTTTGTCTACCAATACCTCATTTAGTGGCCCTGTTCACCCGCTCACTCCTCTTCGCCCCTCGGAGTACGCTGAAGCTGGAAGGGCGCCACAATAGCTTGGAGTGCTGGTAGCTGAGAAGTTCAGTGGGTTTCCGACAACGTCCTTCCCGCAAGGACCTACTTACATATATGTACACACACATCTACAGGATGTTCGGAAATAAGCGCCCAAACTGTGGGAGGCGATTCCTTATGAAAAATAAAGTCGAAAATATATAACACCATACACCTAAACCGAATATTGAAGGAGAAATTAGCCTGTGAAAATTGGGTTTCGAAAACATATTTTCGCTATTTTCTGCCAGCGGTAGCTACGGCGGCGATTTACCCACAGTACGTCCAACACGGTTGAATGGGAAACACCCATTTGGCGCGCTATGGAGCGTGTACTAGTGGAGGGCATGTCGTTGATGTGCTGACGTATCACTTCCTCACGCCAAACAGCGCTGACAGACCGAGGACGGCCATCATTACACATGTGTCTCTGCAACATGGGAAGCATAGTCGTCTTTTTGCTGCGGGTTTGTAGGCGTTGTACAGGGCATTCTGAAAAAATACGTTTTCAAAACCCAATTTCATAAGCTCATATCTCCTTTAATATTCCGTTTAGGTATATGGTACCCTGTATATATTTTTGACTATTTTTCATAAGGAATTACTTACCGCAGTTTAGGAGTTTAATTTCGCTACAGTATATATATGCGAGTGCATATACATTCTGTTCAGAAACTCGGTGCCCAAACTCCTAACGTAATTTATTTTGACCAATAGTAACACAAAAGCTTCATACACTTATATCCGGAAACGTATTTTTATATCATTTAATTGTGTTCAAAGTTGTGGCGTACAGCGCATGGAGAACATGACCGTGGGATCATCCGTGTAGGACAAGTTGCATAGGAAGTAGGCGCGTGACGCTGCGTATATAATAATTTAATGTCGGGTGCCTACGACCTATGCAACTTGTCCTACACGCATGATCGCACAGCCTTGTTCTCCAGGTGTCGTACGCTGTATTTTTTAATAAGGTACCTGGACCAAATAATGCTATGCTAATGTTTGACCTACTGTCATTTCCTTAATTTTTCTAGTAGACGTATGAAAAAAAATCTCAAGTACTTTTTGGTGTGTTTAGAACACAAATACATAACAATAATTGAGACATTTCTAAATTATAATGTACATAGCATTTATTTTCCAAAAGTTAACATTTTGGCCTTATTAAGAACCTATGTTCCAAATAAGGCCAGCCGTTTAAAATGTGTTTATAAATGGTGGATTGGGATGTATTGTGTATACAACTAATATTAGCTAAAAGAACACATAAACCTTTTTTGTTCTATACATTAAGAATAAGGTTATATACAGTATATAACAGCCTCTTTTTCGCAGCACATTGCAGTTGTTAGCCAAACATGTTCCCAAAAACTAAAAACATGTCTTAAAAAAGTTAACTTACTTACATACCTAATTGGAAAATTAATATATCAAAGTTTCAACAACATAACTGAACCATTAAAAAAAGTTATCAGAGCACACTTAATCTGATTCGAAGGACTCGAAGCATTCCCAAATACCTATCTTGTCTCGCTTTGTAATGCGAACGTATTTTTCAGGAAAATACTTCAGGCATGTGTTACACAAGATCATGTCAGCTACTTCATCAATTTCACAGTAGGAACAATACCAATTGTCGTTCGTTACGTTACATTAATTCCACTTGTGCTAGGAGTACCGAACTCGTCCAACGATTCTAGTTTCTTTTGAACCTTGTGGTTTGATTCTAATCTTGGCATCTTGCGTGTCCTTGGTGCCGTATCCTTACGTTCTCCTGTGACCTTGACATTGGTTTTTCCTTTGTCCTTATTGGGTATGTCTTTGGGTGTTTCATTGTCTTTGAATAATTAAAGCACCACTCTCTGGACCCGGCAGTTTATGAACTTTTTCAGTCCGCGGTTGCCGTCTTGAGATGTGGTGTTGAAAAAGTTAAAAGAAAATTACATGTTGAACTGTTCACCGGAACAGTCATCTGTATTAATTTCAGTTGATTCACACTCTCTCGTTCGTTGAGCAATGCGACGTTTACTTTTCCTCTTTGTATCACTAGAATGATTGGAGTAATTTACTTTTTCAGGAATTGCAACATCTTCCTGTGGCATTTCAGTGACCTCAGAAGGAGCAAAGGCCTTGTCCGGGATTTTGTGTGGATCTAAGGGATAAATTCCAGTCGCCCTGAATCCTCTGACGTTGTTGGGTGCAGTTACAGACCTGGCCCAGACCTTGCTAAGAATAGGGCCTATTATTGTCCTAGTCAGCTGAAAGTCCTTTTTTCTGTCATATGTAAAAAGTAGCTCATCATCCTTGCAAATTTCAAACGACTTGAAGACGGATTTGTCTGGCGGTTGAAGTTCGTGGGTTGTGTTACTCGGTAAGCCAGTAAAGTATTATCCCGCTCTGGTCTGCAGCACGCACAATGTTTACGTCAAGGTGACTTGAGGCCCTCATCAAAGATCAAAAGCGCTTTTCTGTCCACTTTGTACAGAGCAAAGTGTTCGAACCCACCAATAAACAGAGCAGATTTCACGGAGCCCTTACTGAAGATAAAAGTCACGGTTCCAACAAGCATGTCATTGTGCCATTCCGATTTAAGTCGCTGTCCTTGGAGAATAATCATCGGTAGTATGGCGCGGTGCCGATAGCATTGGCACATGTCACTACTGTTATATTTTCCGCATGCTCAGGAGCCACAAAGTGAACTTTTTCGCTCCTCTGCTAGCTAAAACATTCTGCTGATGGTGAATCGTTAGCCTCACACCTTTTTCCATCGATGTTGTAGATCAGCTCCTGTCTTTCCATTAAACCATTTTATAGTAAAATATCTCGGAGCTTTAGTAAATGATCATTAACTATGAATCGGTTCAACTTCGAAGCTCGACCGGGGTTCATACTTTGTAACTTGCTGTTTGCAATGTTAGGATGTCGTTTGAGGAAAAGACGTAACCATCTCCTACCGGCCAGGTCTTTACTGGGGTCGAAAGGGTGCGTTGCGTTGTTCATTACACATAAATTGAATACGGTTCGTCGAAAGAGTTTAGCAGCGAGATGCATGCTGATATCACACATGCGGAAAATTCGTTCACGAAGTTCAATTTCTTCAGCTACCGATAAGTAAGTTTGCCTACCAAGTTTTCTGACAGTTGAACAGGTTTTCAAATGGTTCCCTCAATGTTATTCTTGGAATGTGGAAGACAGAAGCGGCCTTTTTCACATTCAATGTCCCACTGTTGACACTTTCCATTGCTTCTTGCAGTTTATCTTCCGTCCACACAGCCCGCTTTGGCTTCACTTGCTACTCTTCAGTCGCCGTAGCTTTCTGCGATGCCATATTCACGTGAAAAGTGCGACACATTGTTGTAAATGATCCACCGTAGAGTTTTCTGAGGGTGTAGACCAATAAGGCAAACTGGCCTTGTTGGTCTAAATTCGTCCATTTATACCTTGGCCTTAATAAGAATATATACTACATTTTCGTTTTCTGTAATATTAATGTAGTTTGAAGCGAAATTCACTCACCAGGAAATAACAAAAGCCAATTTGCGCCGTACCATGAACACTACTGGCGCTCGCCTAGTGGCCACTAAAGGAAATAAAAACTAGTTTGAAGTCAAAAACAGATTTCAGTAAAAATTAATTTGCAAAAAATATGCAAATACTGTATTTTCATAGAGTAGTATTTTTCGCTTGGTACTTTTCGGTTGAAATGTGTTTTTTTTTTTTAACCTGATTAGACTTTTCTTCATAAACGTTACATTTTTATTATTGTATGTTAACTCGTTTTTAAATCTCAAAATTGTTTTATTGTAAATTATTTTACATTGGGTTGTTCACGCCTCTCCCCCCGGTAATACGACAAACAAATTTATGAGTTTAAAAGACTAAAAAGGTTTCTACTTCATAATGTGTTCTATTCGCTGGATGAGTTTTTAAAAATTTGTTATTAATAATGGACAGTTTGTGTACTAGTTATGTTTTTATCTGTTTATGTCTTAATACTAACTAACTGTTTTAGTAAATACATATTGTATACACACACGCATTTTATTTTATTAAGTGTATGAAATTAATTATTTGTATGCACGCGAATATACACCTTATTGTAAAATGTATTATTTGATTTACTCCATAACCTGATGGTCATTGTGACGCGATAATATGGCCGGAGTGTACGCTACAATAAACAAACAATATACAAAAACAGTTTTTGGAGATTATTAGGCTATGGCCAAACTAAACTATGGCATTTATCTGCTCAGTTTTCTTTTATTGATATGATAATGCTAATTTTTGTAGTATCTAAAAATAATATTTTACTCTAAATGTTTTGAGTTTTTTACTAGTCTTTATAAAAAATGACATCTGTCATTAAAAATTATCATTTTCTTCCTCTATTTCTATTTACATAATATTTTGCAACGCCCATGGGTTTCAAGCTATTGGATGCGCTCAACATCGTAATGAACTAGGCAACTTACTCTACCGCTGATCCCCCAAATTACAACTATCTGTCTCCTTACATCATCATGATAAGAGAGCAAACTGTGAACGGCCAATTAAAAAAAACCGCAAATTGCTATGGCCTTAAAGCTAATCGGTTGTAACTGACGCACGACCGGTCACAACATCGGAAGTGGGGAAAAATGAGCCGAGATAAGCAAAACAAAATCACCAATATAGATGCCTAAAATAATGGCGCAAACAGGCTCCAGGCTCATTTAGTATGTGGCAGTTTTAACTGAAAGGGACAACGTGCAATTCACTCTTGTTACTTCAAAGTCACATCCAAGATCCCTGGTTCGAGCTACGTCCTGGCATTTCCTGTTTTTGGGCTAAAGCGTTTATTTATAATTTTAATTTAATGGTGTATGTTACTTAATGTACTCTTATGTTCAATCAGAAATAAGGGCACTATCCGAAACGATAACAAAATTTCCTTCTGACGTGGTTATGTTTTGTCAACATACTACGTGGTGAGGCCGAACTTAAATACGATTAAAACATGGCATAAAACGACGCACGCTTGGGCACAAAAATAGAATGAAACCGTACCATAAGGGTATTCAAAGTTCAAGATGGCCGCCGACCTAGTGGAACGATAGAGTAAGGTTAAGTGGGGCCAATATGGCTGTGCGTATTTTAAAGTCTGAATAATGATTGAAGTTTACGTAGCCTTCAGATAATGGCCTATGAAACTGTATATGTAATTGATTTAGGCTGCCTTATAACAACCATCAAAACAGTTTCCAATCTGACAGAAAATTATTTGAAAACAAAAAGTGTTTCCAGACACTAAAAATAATGAGCATATGAGTGTTTTAGGGATTAAAAACCTTTGCATACATTCGACACCGTTCCACTTATGCCGTAAGTTGAAAAATGTCGTGAACGCCAGGGATGGTCTGCGGAGAAATGGACAAAAGATAAAGTGTTTACATACGGCAAGCAGACCAACAGTCTGCGATGTTTTCGACTGACAAGATACGGTCAAAGCACGGAGGGATTCAGAGAGCTGCTTTTTGTTCGCAGAACAGGAGTTCCATTTCAAGGATCCCCGGACGTTGACCTCTCTCTGGTAAGGAAAACGGAGGGAAGCAGGAAGATAGAGAAGAACATCCTAAACCAGGATCGGTTTCTGCAGTTGGACAGCGTCTGATTTTATAGTCCGTCTCAAAAAAGTTCTATAAACTTCTACAATCTCTACAACCATATTTTAAGATATTCGTACTTTTTTTCCTAGTAATGTGTGTCATTTATATACATAAACTCTTGGCATGGCGAGATGAGATAAGGGCTCAGTAGTGGTGCATGTAAATTCATTTGATGTTTGTGTATGTTTCATTATATTTGAAACGGTACATTTGAAACCTTAGTGGTTAGAACACTTAAACATTCAGTGTTAAAATTGAACGAAAAACGTATGGATCTATAAAAATGCCCCCTGTCTCAGTCAACATAAGTAAACACTGGAAAAAAATAAGAATAAATGTGTGTCGTCAAGATTTTTTTT
>NQII01003738.1:4860-31701 GCA_002778355.1 Clitarchus hookeri | reverse complement strand
TTTATATATATATATATATATATATATATATATATACACACACACACGTGAAACGAAGACACAAATATTTCTGATTCTTGGCTGATTCAAATAAATCAAGGGGAAAGCTACAGATGTTTCTTAGTCAATTTTTAGATAGCTTTCCATAACTTTAAACTGGAAATATTATCATACTCGCAAATTTCCTCTCTTCGAAGTGCTTTATCTGACTCATCACACTTTTACAATCACAGAAATATAGCAAAAGCAGAAAAATTTTATCCAGAGAAATGCACAAGAACATACATCAAACACATGCATCAAGGGAGTTCTTTGAGAAATTTCTACTGAAATAACACGTTTTTTTTTTGGTAGAATAACTGATAAAACTGTTTTTTCATTTATATAGAACATTTAATTAGTGTTTTAATAACTTGGTTAAGCCCTAAACATTTTTTATAATAATAATCCTTATCGTAACTTTTTTTTTACTGGGCAAACTAATTGGTCATAATTTTGTCTTTGCATGTTTTATATTTTCATTTAAAAAACATCTGCTTGAAAATTATTATTTCCATTCCATATTTCGATCTACATCATGA
Organism: Clitarchus hookeri; assembly: GCA_002778355.1. NCBI lineage: Eukaryota > Metazoa > Arthropoda > Insecta > Phasmatodea > Phasmatidae > Clitarchus > Clitarchus hookeri. The sequence goes on along the minus strand of NQII01003738.1, from coordinate 31,120 downwards.
AAGAGCGCTACTCTGTCTTGAAATCGGGTAGAAAGTAAATATACACACGCTGGTTCTGGACTGTTTATGTAATTGAATTCAACAGCTTAAGTGTTTCGCAAACGTTTATTCATGTATGCGAACCACTGGTCTGATGGACAAAGCCTATTTGTTGGGAATATTAATGTGAACTTACGATTCGAATGACGATAGGTGAAGGAGCTTACACACAGTTTAAAAACCTCCAACTTGCATGTTTGTATACGGCAAGTAAAAGAAATTTCCGTGGGTGGAACGTGTTCTTTAAAAAAAGTGGTATAATACAAATATCAAGCTAAATGGATGGAGCATGTAGACAAATGCTCCTAAAATTTTGCATAAAGAGTCTATTGAATGTTGTTAATATTCGTTACCAAATGTAAAAATAATTAAGCTAATATCAATCCTAAAGTTTGTTAAATCTCATCANTCCGTGGGTGGAACGTGTTCTTTAAAAAAAGTGGTATAATACAAATATCAAGCTAAATGGATGGAGCATGTAGACAATTGCTCCTAAAATTTTGCATAAATAGTCTATTGAATGTTGTTAATATTCGTTACCAAATGTAAAAATAATTCAGCTAATATCAATCCTAAAGTTTTTTAAATCTCATCAAATTTTTTAAACAAACTTCCTACAGTCCGAGATACGAAAATTACTTTTACATATATAGAAAATGCAGGAACCTGGAATAAAAGTGAAAATATTTATGTGCAATCGGAAAGTGTTTGACGAGACACTTCTGCTAAGAGACAGGATGGCTAACTATTTATAAGTGGCGAAGAAAAATGGTCCTATCGCGGACGCAGTGACTTCTTAATCACCTTTCACGGCAACTGTCGATCTATATTCAGTAACAATAATATTTTTAACATTACTTTACCCCACAATAGATGCGTATTTCACGACAGTAGATGCGGTCGTCTATAATTTATAATATGAGCTCAAAGAGGATAAACTTTCATGGATTTTTTTCTATACTTCTCTATACATAATTATTTATCGCTCAATAAATCTTGTATCGTTCCCATTAAAACAAAAATTTCCGCGAATACTGCAGTAGAATATTAATGAAGTGTTTGAGGCAAAGGAATCAGGAGTAGGTGCCAGGCGTGGACCACCGCCATCTTTAATTTCCCATTTTCCCCTTTTTCTCTTAAAATTTTCCGTTTCACCTAAAAATTAAGTATTTTTCGCTGAAAATTTCTCTTTTTTCTCTAAAAATTTCCCTTTCCCCCCTTAAAATTACATGTTTATCCCACAAAAAGCACAGATCCCCTCATTTTAAAAAACGATCCCCTTATTTGCAAAATGTTGATGGTTAAAGGACAAGATCATATGTTATAATCAAAGATTGCAGAAGCGATGTAATCAAATATAGTGTTTCGAGGAGAGCGCGTAATCAGCAGGCTACTAAATCGAGATGGAATGGTAGAGCATGAATAAAATCTAATATGATGGTCCGTGACTAAATCAAGTTAAAATTATAGAGAATCAAAGGAAGCGTGAGATAATATTTGCTTCGTCGGCTCACCTGGTAGCTTAAAAAAATGAAATCATAGATTGCTGACATGGAATGATAGAGCGTAAGTATGTGGGAAACATGGTGATGATGTTATGTAAGATGATGGTAGTGATTGAAATTAAGAAGGTTGACATGGAATAGCAAAGCATGGATAATGTACAAGATGGTGGATAGAGCACAGATGAGACGGGATGACTGAGCATAATGGAAAGGTGACTAAGCGAAATGGAATGTAACATGGTAGTCGATGTCAATAATGTAATTTCTCCGTCGATTTTTGGGACTTTTTTCGATTGTGTGATTTTTCTAGAGGTTTTGGATTAAAGGTCATCTAGAGTCAAGGTAAAGTTCGACAACCAACATGGTGGCTAAATCAGCAACTCATTTGGTGTCTAAATCGATAATTAATACACTAGAATCACTTAGGAGATAAAAAGTAAAACGAATGACAAACGAAAAAAATTATATGATGGGCGGACTGCATTCGACAGAATGAACATTGGTGAGGGGGATGGAGGCCTGTCGACTAATTAACTATTGAGAAACATTTGTGGTGGGTCGAACGAGCATGAGTAATCAACGAATAAAAAAAAATATTTTTGCGGAGTAAAGCGAGCACAAGTAATCAACTATTGAGTAACATTGTTGGAGGGAGTGGAGGGAACTGACTAATAAACCAATGAGAAACATTGGCGTGGGTAAGTCGTCTGCTGGACGTGGTATTGAGGTAATCTCCAGAAATGTAAGTTTTTAAATACATTTATTTAATAATTATATTTAAATAATTTATTTTTTAAATATATGGATTTTTATATTTTTCTGAAGAACTTTGTGAATTTTGGGGTTCAAGACCATACAAGATCATGGGGTCAAGTTCAAAGGTCAAGTTGAAGGACACTTGGGTTAAATATGGTGGTTGGGTGACGTGATATCATGGTAGCTGGTCAGTTCCAGTCCCCTATCTGCTCTAAGCCAAAAAATTCGAAATTAAAATTTTTATAAATGTTTTAATACATTTTAAAATAAAATTCTTATATTTTTTATAATTATTTCTAGCAGTTTTTATATTTTTTTTTGCAATTTATTACAGAATTTTGAAAATGTTTTGTTTTCAAAGTTATTCAAGGTGAAGGTCTTGGGTCAAGGTCAAGGTCAGCTGGATCCAAGTTGTCAGTTGGGTTACCTCAGTGTAATTTTTGCGAAGGTTTTTTTAATTTTTACTATTATTTGGTTTTAAGGTCACTTAAGGTCATGGGCACAGAGTCAATGAGAAGGTTACCTGGATCCAAGATGGCGGTTGTAGTCAGTAATATGAATTTTTTCGATTTTTACAATTTTTTCTTGCATTTTTGTTTTTAAGGTTATTCGGGACAATGTCACTGACATCCAACATGGTGGTCGGAGTCATCAATGTAATGTTTTCCTCTATTAGAAATTTTTTTTTTTTAGATTTTTGATTTTTTGGAAATGTTAGAATTTGTTGGCTTCATGGTCATCCAATGTCAAGACCAAAGGTCAAGGTCGGAGGTAAAAAACGATCCTTCCAAATCCTTTTAATGGATCGTTTTTGCAAACAAGGAGATCGTTTTTGAAAATGTGGGGATCGGTGCTTTTTGAGGGATAAACAGGAAATTCTAAGCGAAAAGTAGTCAATTTAGAGGGAAAACTTGAAATTTTTAGAGAAATAAGGAAAAAAATGGGAAATTAAAGGTGGCGACGGTCGGCGCCTGGATCCTACTCCTAAATCCTTTGCCTAAGACTCCTCATTTATAGTCTACTTTCTGCATCATAATGGGTGTGGTGTTACTTATATTTCTTTGTATTAGAGAAAATTAATATACGCTCGTAATGGTAATTTTAACTTATACTAGAATTGGGAATATTTGCCTGAATTTATCTTAGTCGTAATGCCTGCATGGATATGTTGAGCTATTCTAAAATGCAATATAATATGCGAGGCAAATATTAACAGAAATAAAAATATTGAAAATATTTTATGAAGTGTTGAAAAAAGACATAAGATTATAATTTGTGTATAATTTTTTAATATATAAGTGTAGGCCGTAACTCGCCACTTCCATAAAAATGTTTCAGGGATGTTAGTTTTTATTGTTTTAGGTTGTTCATTTTACTGACACGTGGGAAGTANTTCATTTTACTGTAATCTGCTTTTGACACGTGGGAAGTGTAAACTTTGTCGTGAAACAGAACGTAGTTAACTTGTTTGTTTGGCTATGCTCAACGGAAGGCGCAAGAGTGTGTATCAACTTCCAAAGAAACTGGTCCTGTGTTGGAAAGTTTTCGGGAAAACTCGTACGCGGAAACACGAATCCAATCAACATAAATTGCATTTCGCCTTAGTACACTGTTGTCGGCAAGGTAAGTGTAAAATTGAATTCTAGAGTATGAAAGACTGCGTAACCAGCACAATCGTTTGAACTGTAATGTATTTTGGTACAATATTAATTTCTTACTTATGCAAAATAAAATTTAAATTTAAAACTGAACATGTAAAACCGAGGTTAGAGATAAAAAGGGGGTAAAACTGTAGAGCATTAAATGTTTCAGTGCCTTTAAAATAAATAAATTACTTTATTTGTTTGCAGTGTAGGATATTTCATATATGCTTTATAATTGCTAACGTTATAGTTTTTTAGTTTTATTTATTATTAGCTTCCAATGAGCAAGATTGCTTGTGACATATGGTATGTGGTCAGAAGTCACCGAACACAAATTATCTCCTAGAAAACTTAACTGGTAGGATGATAAACCGAGTGTTAAAAAAATAACAACGCACAGTTTGTGATATATGACAACGAACTGAACATTTTACGAGTGGGAACCCATGTTCGGAAATGCCCACTGTGGGATGTTAAAGTATTACAGCTCTTCGTACTTAGGACACATTTTATCAGTAAGACACCTCTACAAGCACATCAGGAGCATGATATCATGGTTTACAAGAGAGGTTTGAAATGTGGATCGCCAACTTCATTAGAAAGAGTGCACCGACAGTGCAGAGATCAGCGCACTCGGGCAAAGGCACCTAGCTGTGTGCTAAGTATTTCGTTTGCGGTGTGGACTCTTGCGATAAGATGTTCCTCAGATGTCAGTAGTCTCTCGTACCCAGATTTTCTTCACAATACACCAAACGAAATACTTGGGGGTTCTGAGATCTTGTGACCGTGGCTGCCACGGAACACGCCTCCTTCTGTCAATCCATCGATCTGGATGTGTGCCATCCAGGTGGTTTCACCACATATCTGTTAAAGCACGTTGGAACTCCGCAGTGTTACAGCCACATTACCTGTCGAATCCATTGTGGCACATAATTCACTAGTGTTGGCAAAATATAACTTATGAATACGTATTATCGCTGTCCATTTAGTGTATTTAGCAGTTTATACGTTCCAATGGAATAATCTCCAATAATCCCAGCCAAAAATTTAATACAATTTGTTCCTAATTTGACCATCCCCTGCCCCTAGGGTGGCTTTGTTGGCGTTTTTATCTTGCGAAACAGCCTGTATATGCGAAGACACACATGCTCGATCATCGTACGGAAACTGTGGGTCCAAGGCATTTGCAACAAATGACCTGTTTTGATAAGTATGACATACTGCTTAATAAGATGGCATGAAAATTCCATAAAATTTAAAGGAAAATCTATTGTACGCGATTGGAGGGTGACCACAACTATTTATTTTATGAAGGTGGAATGTTTTAACGCAGGTTTCTTTTTGATAGGTTGCAGATATCGATATCATTAAATATTATCCAGAGAACTAGTAATTTCATAACACGCTGTTTCTGATCAGTTGTATTTCATATGTCTACGAAATTTTCCACAAGGAATCGCCTCCCGAAATATTTCGGGTGAATTTTCGAACAGCCTGTATTTTTAGTAAAAAAAAAAAAAAAAAAACAAAAAGGGCAGATCTGCGGCGATAGGAATTACTGAAACAAAATTAAAGGAGTTTTAAACTACGCACACGTATAGATGATGAACTTCAGTACAAACCTTTGGCATAAGTCGTTATTTATATAAGCACCGAGACGATAATTAACTGGTTCTCAGACTACTAAAATCAAGAGTTCTCATCACCTTGAAATCCTTTCTACATAACTGTATGATTTAAATACCAATATTTGAAAGGTTTACTTCAGACGTCTAACAATGTTTACTTAAAATTCAAACGTAAGCGTCTCTTTAGTAATGCATTTAATTTAACTGGGAAACTCATAAATTAAAATATGTATAGTGAAGGTTTATGATGACNCGTCTCTTTAGTAATGCATTTAATTTAACTGGGAAACTCATAAATTAAAATATGTATAGTGAAGGTTTATGATGACTTGTATTTACGTAGCAAGGTCAGTGATCTTGCTCGAAAAATATAAGTTTGTGTTGTTTCACTAGAATGGTTGTACGTGGCACTTTTAAACCGGCATGGATTTAGATTCTTGCCACACGTAGACAAATAAAAGGAATTCTGTTTTCTATTGTAGATGAATGTACACGAACGAAACTACACCAGTATTCTGTTTCGAAGACATCTTGCTACTTCTGAAGCCGGCTGAAAGATCGATTCAGCATGGCGACTATAGCTGATGGAATTAGAATNCGTCTCTTTAGTAATGCATTTAATTTAACTGGGAAACTCATAAATTAAAATATGTATAGTGAAGGTTTATGATGACATGTATTTACGTAGCAAGGTCAGTGATCATGCTCGAAAAATATAAGTTTGTGTTTTTTCACTAGAATGGTTGTACGTGGCACTTTTAAACCGGCATGGATTTAGATTCTTGCCACACGTAGACAAATAAAAGGAATTCTGTTTTCTATTGTAGATGAATGTACACGAACGAAACTACACCAGTATTCTGTTTAGAAGACATCTTGCTACTTCTGAAGCCGGCTGAAAGATCGATTCAGCATGGCGACTATAGCTGATGGAATTAGAATNAGAAGACATCTTGCTACTTCTGAAGCCGGCTGAAAGATCGATTCAGCATGGCGACTATAGCTGATGGAATTAGAATGTCTTTACCACGGCAATGCAAAGGTTATTTGTGATTCTTGACCTTCTTGTCATTAATATTAATCTACTGCTCTAAGCAGAGAAGGTTGCCGTATGTAATGTGGAAAGATAATGTAAATGCTAATAAATCTACGGAAAAATTTATTCACCATTGTTACGCAATTCAAAACACTGGATAACGTTGGTTTAATTTATTTTTATCCTAATTTCCCATTTTCGTATTGTAGATAAATTGTCCCAAAAAAAATGCTATACACTGCAGCTCCGTACCGGGACCTAAATACGCCCATCCTCTAACTATAAGTCAAGATTCACAAGAATACAGGTGCGTATTATAGCACTAAGACATCAAAGGAAAGGCCTCACTAAGCTAACAATCTCCGACAGTCGAGATACATCTGGAAAGTGTTTCAGAAGGAAGGGAAGGAAGACACGCAATGGAAAGACAGATACAACCAGCGGCAGAAATCGCGAGCGTAATTCTGACGTAGTGAGCTCGCGGCCGATCTCACCGCTCCTGCAAATTTCACAGTTCTTAAAAATATCGCACACTGTCAAGCTATGTATCTCACCATTAAAATTTCTAACGCTCAGCCAATCTAGTGGTAGTGTGGTCATTGGGTGTTCTTTTCGAGTGACAAATCTAAACTTAACGTATCTTTAAAATCAATTCGAATTATCTTCTTGCAGTGTGAGCCTTGCTCAGATCCACTTTTATTCAAGCAGATTAAAATTTCATAAGCTAAAGTTATTTCGTATTGACGATAAACGAAAACGAGAGAGCATACGATGTTTGTTGTTATTGTTTAGTATTTATAGCGTAGACGTGTACCGTAATTGTCTTTGTAGCGAGGGCACCTGACATTTCACCCTGTTCCAGTTAGTCGTTAGTTATCCTGGAATCAACTCTCGGAATATTAGAACAAGGCAAGGATGATAAAGCGCGGGGCCCGGGGGGAAGGAGGCGGGTTCGCGACAATACTGGGACGCAGAGTCAAAGCTTTCCTCGCGTGAAATTTGCGGAATAACGCCACGATGGCGGCGAGGTACAAAATGAGCCGAGAGGAAGAAAATTAGACATTCCTACCGCGCTCACAAAACTATGTGCAGAACGCATAGGGCGCGTTCACGAGAGGAGCGAGCGAAGAGATTTGGACGGCTCTTAACATCGAGGTTCTGAGAGCCGATGAGGGAAGCGGGAGATCCCCGAAAAAAAACCCCCCCACCGACCAGTGGCATCGTCCGACACGATACCCACATGCGAAAATTCGGGGGCGACCCCGCCGGGAATCGAGCCCGGTTCGCCTCAGTGGGAGGCGAGTAGCCTAACCACTACACCACCGCGGCCCCTTTTACGAGAGGAAATTTCTGTGAAGGGAGTATTTTAGGCTGTTGACGGTAAACTGAGCACTTTCAAAATGAACGTTTGAAAATGTGATTGCCCCTAGCTACGTGTGTTTGAACGGGCACACAGCCTATGTGCCCAGTGAAGTTGGCAACGACGAATGGAAAGTAGTTCCATGCCTTAATATTGCATTGTAAGTGTTAAAAATTTGTGAATACTAAAATGATTCATTTGGCTTTCAGTTTTTTAAATTCACAATAGCGTAAGAATTAGAAAATTTGTACATTATTGGGTTTTCTGGTAATTTCGTAGTTTTACTTGACCGACACATAAATAAAGTAATCAGGCTAGTGGAAATGTTAATTTTACATACGGTGGAGGAATACACAGCATGCTTACAAGTAGATCTTAAACAGGGCTTTCAAAAGTACTCAATTTACCGTGGAAAGTTTATAAACTAACTTAATAAGATCTTCACGCCAGAACAACAAAGTCGTTTCATTAAAACAGACATAGATACATCTCGTGTAGCCACAAAATAAACAAAAAATTACAATTTATAAATGTAATACTAAACATTAGAAATGAGTCTCTTATTCTGTGGTTGCAATAAAATGTGATATAATAGTGAATATGTGACCTGGAAGTGCCCACTTGCTGGCTAGAGGTGCTCAATCCCTCCAAAATTATGCTTCAAATCCCCGAATTTTCAGGACACTGAAATTTGTAATATAGCCCCTCATTTATTCACCCAACCTAAGTTTTATCCAGTCACACCAGAAACGTGGTTCATATGTGTGGGACATATGTTACTTGTTTACTTATTACAAACTCATTACTCGGCGACATTAAAACATGCCTTATTAAATGAGCCGGAAATACCCCATCACATGAAAAGGTAAGAAGAACATTTTAAAATTGGGTATATGTGAGTAAGTACTTTACAGTGAGTGCTCTTAAATCCCGCCCGTGAAATATACATATATTCGTAACTCCGTCATGGTAATGGTTCTGTTGAAATTGAAAGTAATCTGTTCCCGTAATAGTAGTATTAAGCAATTAGGATATAGTACAACAACTTTTAAGAAAATGCCAAGTCACTTTTTACAACTTTGTTTAAGTGTTCTTTGATATTACCTTCCAATATTTTCTCTGGGCACTTTGTTAATTGGCATCTGTTTCTTTGGTAGTAACAAATTCTACACGACATTAGAATACCCTACTTAATCAAACAGAGAAGAATTGTCGAGCACGATAATATTATCGAAAATATATCTTATTTGTGGTAATTAATATTTTTTTGTATTTCTGAGTTATATACGTTAGCTGGATCAAGTGGTTGGATGCATTTCCCACAGACATAGAAGAAAGCGTAACTTCGAGCGAAATAATTATGCGTGCTTTTTTTTCTATCTAACACTTGTTGAGATAAAATGAACTGCAATACTATAAAGGCACATAAATGCCGTTTATTGTTACGGTCGAAATGTTTCACGGGTAACTCTCTAACATAATAAGATGATAGGAAGTTGTCGTGTGTAGCAGTTACCCTCGTCTCCAGGGGAAAGAGCTAGGGAGAAACAGCAACTACTGTCGCCTGTTTCCGCCAAGTTTACCGAAGTGGGAGACGAGACGCGAGGTGGTAACGCAAAGTGACGCAGTTACGGGAGGGTCGGCGAGTGTCTTGCGGGCGCGCGCGAGGTAAGTGGTCGCACGGCTGCGAGTTTGCAAAGGCGCGCCGCGCCGCTGTCTGTTCCACTTTGGCGGAGAGTTTTCGGAAGACACCCCCCCCCCTACCACACAAACCCAGTTCATTAGAATGCCAAACAGCGAGCCTACTTACCGAGGCAGCTTGGCCCCGAGACCGAAGTGAACAAACATGCCATATTCCGCGGGGGCAAAGAGGAATAAGGGTTTNTACGCCATAATCCATGGTGATCACATATCCTTCTGTCACGTGTCACGCAAGTTTACACCTTCCTCGTTTGTTCTCTTCTTTCCCTTGCTCTCATTCGAACACGATCGTCCGGTTTCGCATTCGGAAGTTTCGATTCCTACCGACATCGCCGGGGGAAGGTTTGTCCCTCGCTGATGAGGCGTGGTTCCTCAATGCGACCCTATATAGTCCGTTCACAGAAAAGTGAGCATTTTAAAAATCAACCTTTGAGAAATGCCACTGCCCTTACCTCCGTATATTTTAACGGGCACAGTAACTGGCATACGGCCAGTAAAGTTGGTAACAACGGAGGGGAAGTATTTCTGCGTATTAACGTTTATTTCAAAGTGCTAGGTAAACATGTGTATTTTTTAAAATACAATGTTTGTTTTATCTTTTTTTAATTTATAAAATGTTACGAATTTAAAAACTTGTAAAATATTTATTTATATCACATTTTCACAGTTTCACTTGACCGACGCACAAAAAAGTGACCAGGTTCATGACAATGTTAATTTTACACACGGTGGAAAAATACACAACACGCATACAAATATATCTTAAGCATGGCTTTATAAAGTGCTCTGTTTACCGTGAACAGCCTTAACAATTAGGTACTACCCCATTACTTCGGGAGCCTCATTATCCGCTTTGCATAAAATACATGAGGTATTCTGTCGCATCCCTGTGTCTTTCGAGGCGGTCCCCTGAGGCATCATGCTCATAAAACGAAGACTCACGAAANGGTATTCTGTCGCATCCCTGTGTCTTTCGAGGCGGTCCCCTGAGGCATCATGCTCATAAAACGAAGACTCACGAAAAGCGACTGGTTTGTGCTCAACATTCGGCGTTTCTCAGTTTTTGTGAATCGAGTCAGTAACCAAATTGTTTGGCTTCTACCATGACCATTTCTGGGCACGAAAGTTTGACGTTAGGTCCCTTTTCCTCACAGAATGAGATAATAATGTCAAATTGCAGTCGTAACACAAAGCCATTTTACAGCACCTTGTATTCGAAAAATAAAAATAATGAAATAGAACCTAACGTTAGCACAGGGGTTAGACGTAGTACTCCGATTTATGAGGTCTTTGGTAAACCTCAAAGTACAGGCAGAAATTTCGGGACAAGAATTTTGATGTGACCAGAGGCAAAGTCATTATCCTGCAGTTTTTTTGTATCTAACAGACGCTAGATTTGTGTTAGGCTTAACTTAAAGTCACCACATATCAGAAACAGAGCCTACCATAAAACGACTATTCAGTCTCTTCAGTTCAGAAATAGCGTCTGACTATGGCCAGCCACCGATGCTGTGATCGCAAATTTTACGAAGGAAGAAACATGCTAGCATCAATTTATGTAGTTGCGTTTCGACAGCAGTCGGCGAAACTAGAAACGAAGCCAGTCTTTTCGACAATGCATCACTTTGTTTACCGTCTATACGTTTGCGTCTAATTTGCTTGCGTTTAAAGGTTTAATATACAATAAACATATTTAATGATTTAATTTTACAATAAAATTTAAAAAATTTCTGTCAATTGCGAAATCATGTAATTTAATTTTTATCCTTAATAGCGAATAGCCTACTACATGCATGTAATCAGTTTATATACTTTATTTGCACATATTTATATCCATTTATGATTTGGAGATACACATTATACTCAACTAATACTAAAGTATTAACACGATCCTCTGTTCAATATATTAATTAAGAAACGTAATAAAATTCGTGTTCGTAAACAGGTTTTAAAGTTTCCCATTTTGTTTACTATTATATTTTATTTTTTAAGGAAAAGTTTTCAGTTTCAAAAAAACGGGAAGTTTTAAAATCGGTTTGTGAACTAGAGTTTTATTGAGTTTCTTAATTAATTCATTGATGAGGGGGTCATGTTAATCATTTTGTATTACTTGAGTGGAATGTGTCTTTCCAACTCAGATGTGAATATAAATATGTGAAAATAAAGAATATAACAGGGTTACATGTATGTATAGTATTTATTATTTAGGACGAAAAATAAATTATATGATTTTGCAATTGACTGACATTTTTCATTTATATTATAAAATTAAATCATTAAATATGTTCACTGTATATTAAACCTGTAAATGCAAGAAAATGAGACGCAAAGGTATTGATGGTAAACGAAGTGACGCATTGTCGAAAATACTGTCGTTTCTAGTTTCGCCGACTGCTGTCAAAATGCAACTACGTAAATTGATGCTAGCATGTTTCTTCCATCCAATATANGGTATTCTGTCGCATCCCTGTGTCTTTCGAGGCGGTCCCCTGAGGCATCATGCTCATAAAACGAAGACTCACGAAAGGCGACTGGTTTGTGCTCAACATTCGGCGTTTCTCAGTTTTTGTGAATCGAATCAGTAACCAAATTGTTTGGCTTCTACCATGACCATTTCTGGGCACGAAAGTTTGACGTTAGGTCCCTTTTCCTCACAGAATGAGATAATAATGTCAAATTGCAGTCGTAACACAAAGCCATTTTACAGCACCTTGTATTCGAAAAATAAAAATAATGAAATAGAACCTAACGTTAGCACAGGGGTTAGACGTAGTACTCCGATTTATGAGGTCTTTGGTAAACCTCAAAGTACAGGCAGAAATTTCGGGACAAGAATTTTGATGTGACCAGAGGCAAAGTCATTATCCTGCAGTTTTTTTGTATCTAACAGACGCTAGATTTGTGTTAGGCTTAACTTAAAGTCACCACATATCAGAAACAGAGCCTACCATAAAACGACTATTCAGTCTCTTCAGTTCAGAAATAGCGTCTGACTATGGCCAGCCACCGATGCTGTGATCGCAAATTTTACGAAGGAAGAAACTTGCCAGCATCTATTTATGTAGTTGCGTTTTGACAGCAGTCGGCGAAACTAGAAACGAAGCCAGTCTTTTCGACAATGCATCACTTTGTTTACCGTCTATACGTTTGCGTCTAATTTGCTTGCGTTTAAAGGTTTAATAAACAATAAACATATTTAATGATTTAATTTTACAATAAAACTGAAAAATTTCTGTCAATTGCGAAATCATATAATTTAATTTTTGTCCTTAATAGCGAATAGCCTACTACATACATGTAATCAGTTTATATACTTTATTTGCACATATTTATATCCATTTATGATTTGAAGATACACATTCTACTCAACTAATACTAAAGTATTAACACGATCCTCTGTTCAATATATTAATTAAGAAACGTAATAAAATTCTTGTTCGTAAACAGGTTTTAAAGTTTCCCATTTTGTTTACTATTATATTTTCTTTTTTAAGGAAAAGTTTTCAGTTTCAAAAAAACGGGAAGTTTTAAAATCGGTTTGTGAACTAGAGTTTTATTGAGTTTCTTAATTAATTCATTGATGAGGGGGTCATGTTAATCATTTTGTATTACTTGAGTGGAATGTGTCTTTCCAACTCAGATATGAATATAAATATGTGAAAATAAAGAATATAACAGTGTTACATGTATGTATGGTATTTATTATTTAGGACGAAAAATAAATTATATGATTTTGCAATTGACTGACATTTTTCATTTATATTATAAAATTAAATCATTAAATATGTTCACTGTATATTAAACCTGTAAACGCAAGAAAATGAGACACAAAGGTATTGATGGTAAACGAAGTGAAGCATTGTCAAAAATACTGTAGTTTCTAGTTTCGCCGACTGCTGTCAAAATGCAACTACGTAAATTGATGCTAGCATGTTTCTTCCATCCAATATATTTGTATTAAACTCAAATAAACGTCACCGTATCTCAGAAATAGAGCCAAACATATTACGACTTTTCAGAAACCTTGCTTAAAGTTCTTCTTCTAGTATATTACTCCGCCTCATGCAAACTAAGCTTTACCAAGTCTAGAAAATTACATCAAAGAGACAACACACTGCATTCGTGCGCACTTATTTTAATAATATTTTGCGTAAGAACTATTTCTTACTAGGCATTACCAACACACCTGTTTTCTCACTGTTTTTATTTATATTGATTATAAATAAAATATTGTAATTTATGGACAAAATATTAGCAAAAGTTAAATTTAACCTTAAATAAGGTACTTTTAAGTTGACAAAAGTATAAAACGCTTCTAATACATGGCATATTTAGAAAATAACCAAACACGTTTTACATGGGGTGACTTTTCTAAGGTGAACGGAAAAATTGAAAATTCAGAGGCAAGTTTTCCTTAGCGATTAAGCATCCACTTAGAACAAAATGTTTCAAAATTCAACCATTAAGCAGGCGAAAGGTGTACGAAAATATGTTTTCAAGTAATCCTCATATCTTCTAGCCAAATCTCAATGTAATATCGCCGATTTGTTTGCTTACTCTATGATTTCCTGAAAAATAATTCTAGAAATTTTTGCAAGTCAATCTCCAGGCGATTAAAATGGGTAAACTAAGTTTCCATCTATTACTCAATTTTTTTTTTAACACCATGAGGTATCGTTGCACATTTTGCTTCAGAAGCGTACACACACGATTGCCTAAAAATAATAATTTTTGGTTCAATTTCCAATGGGTGAATTTTGCTTAGTTTTCTCACAGATTTCACATTATCTCTTAAAAACTTAGTGACTTAATAATTCCGCGATGTTTACTTTCCTTAAAAGGTAATTCAATTATAATTATGTTGAAATTCACAATCGAAATCAATACAATATTCAGAAACAGCGAGCTTCATTATGAACTTGTTGAAGGTATAGATGTCTAAAAAAATGTATTCTTTACAAGAAGGGTTTTTGATTTAATTGATTGTTAATATAGGAAAAGTGGACAAAAAAATTAATCCAACATAAAAAAGAGCTTTAAGTGTTGACTATAATAAACTTATTTCATAGCAAATAATTTGTAATGTTATTTTGCTAAGAAAAATTAATATTCTGTTTGGATACAGACGACCACCGAATTCAAGTTTGGAGACGTCCTAGCAAGAGCGCCGTGACCCACCCTGCATGGCAGAGTGGCACACTATCCCAAAGAGAGGTGTTATGGTGTGGGGTGTCATTTCCAATGATTCCTGCACCGCACTGGTGGTGATTGAAGGAACCCTCATGGCGCGGCGATACGCCCAGGACACTCTGCAAACATGTGTGGTCCCCTTCCTGGTGCAGCTTGACAACCTCACTTTCCAGCAGGCCAATGCCTGCCCTCAAACAGCCTGCCTTCGTGATGTCTACATGCTTGCTTGACCAGCGAGGTCCCCAGACCCCTCACCCATCGAGAACGTTTGGGACGTGATTGGACGGCAAAAAAAAAAAAAAAAAAAAAAAAAAAAAAACCACGGCGAATTTGGAGGGTCAGTTGCGCTAGCTGTGACAGGCTCTTCCTCAGGAGAACATCCTACGTCTGTATGTCTTCATGCCCGACCGTATCGCCACCTGTCTCCATGCTATGAGTGGCCAAACACCATACTAAGTGCTTCCTGTAAGTGTTGGTCCCCTGCAATTCATGCTTGGTGTGATACACTATTGTGATATTTTCTGTATACAAACTTCCACGTCCTGTGCCTGTAGCCATTTACTTGCCTCTGCGATGTCACCTTCAGTGTAATTTTTTTTTGCAGAAGAGTCTTATGAACATTAATTTGAGACAGAAAATTAATTTCCACTAGAATTTCAATTTTATTTAGTTTTAAAATTGTTTTGCCTATTACAACAAAGTATTAGGTTTTGGCAGTTATATATGAAAGTAATAAACGGTCACCTAACAATTTCAATGGAATATGCCCATTAAACCTCTATTAAATCACTGAACTTCAACCTTGAAAAGTCGTTATTTCAAGAATGTTTTAACAGCGCCTGAATAACAGTTACGTATTTTTGAAAGCGGAATAAAAACAACGACAGGTGTTAAAGAAAATCAATGGGTTATTATTACATTCGCCAGAAAGTTAATGTGGTATCCGTTTATATCCGCACCACAGCGGATTGTCGGGAGACATCTTGGTGCTCACGAGGCAAAACAACAGCTGCCGAGCTGCCTATCGATATCCGCACCACAGCCCACTGTCTGGCAGTCACGACGCAAAACAACAACTGCCGAACTGCCTATCCATATCCACACCACAGCCCACTGTCTGGCTGTCCCGAGGCAAAACAACAGCTGCCGAGCTGCCTATCGATATCCGCACCACAGCCCACTGTCTGGCGGTCATGAGGCAAAACAACAGCTGCCGAGCTGCCTATCGATATCCGCACCACAACCCACTGTCTGGCGCTCACGAAGCAAAACAACAGCTGCCGAACTGCCTATCCATATCCACACCACAGCCCACTGTCTGGCTGTCCCGAGGCAAAACAACAGTTGCCGAGCTGCCTATCGACATCCGCACCACAGCCCACTGTCTGGCGGTCACGATGTGAAACAACGGCTGCTGAGCTGCCTATCGATATCCGCACCACAGCCCACTGTCTGGCTGTCACGAGGCAAAACAACAGCTGCCGAGCTGCCTATCGACATCCGCACCACAGCCCACTGTCTGGCGGTCACGATGTGAAACAACAGCTGCTGAGCTGCCTATCGACATCCGCACCACAGCCCACTGTCTGGCTGTCACGAGGCAAAACAACAGCTGCCGAGCTGCCTATCGACATCCGCACCACAGCCCACTGTCTGGCGGTCACGATGTGAAACAACGGCTGCTGAGCTGCCTATCGATATCCGCACCACAGCCCACTGTCTGGCTGTCACGAGGCAAAACAACAGCTGCCGAGCTGCCTATCGATATCCGCACCACAGCCCACTGTCTGGCTGTCACGACGCAAAACAACAGCTGCCGAGCTGCCTATCGATATCCGCACCACAGCCCACTGTCTGGCTGTCACGAGGCAAAACAACAGCTGCCGAGCTGCCTATCGACATCCGCACCACAGCCCACTGTCTGGCTGTCACGACGCAAAACAACAGCTGCCGAGCTGCCTATCGATATCCGCACCACAGCCCACTGTCTGGCTGTCACGAAGCAAAACAACAGCTGCCGAGCTGCCTATCGATATCCACACCACAGCGCACTATCTGGCGGTTACGAGGCAAAACAACCCCGGGCAAACACATCACGCCACAATCCACCACGGAATGACAGAGTCCCACGCGCATTTCACATTCCAATTTCGTTGCAACATCTTCAAAATCGAGCGCCTAGCTCAGTGTTGTTTGGACTCGGATGCCATCACATTTCACACAAAGCAAAGTAAGTCTGTTGAATATTTCTTTACAATGTCTTCATTAGTTACTAACGAAAACCTGGGTTCGGCTTGGAGTAGGACAACCTGTATAAACACTTTCACCGACTCGTGTATATTTCAAGATGGCATCCAGAGAGGCAAGGGATCTCAGCAAATTTCGAGATGTTTTGCAGAGGGGAGCAGAGACGCTCTTCAGATTCCTCTGTGTGCGGTTGTTTGGTTGGAAGTAGATTTCCCGCTGAGCTGGCGAAATGCAAAACACGCAACGGCCGATTGGGAAGGAGTCGATGTCGATTGGGAGGCAAGGAAACCAAATAAATAAGACGACGAAAGGAGTGGGGGAGAGGGTTGATAGATTGCTTGATGAGCCACCTACCTCCGTTGAAAATGCGCCCTGCCGCTTTAGTGCAAGACACACAGTTCGAAATATTTAAATATTTCTTTCCCTGTCTTCTCAGAATAAAGTTGCAAATTTTATAAATACTTACTCATAGTTTTTTTTTTTCGATTCGTCACGATAGTATATAGTTGACAGAAGCGCCCAACTCGCAGCTGGGAGATACTGGGATCGAAACTGAGCAACACCTAAATGCTGTAATGCTTTTTTTATAAAGTGTGTGTATATTTGAACTGAAGACTACTTTTCATAGATAACCGAAAGGCATAAAAGGACAGCTAGTATTTGCTTCCTTGCTGAACTAACTTTAATTTGAAAAAATATCTTGAAGCTACTACGCAATGCTAATATTTTCACAAAATTGGCTTTGATTTGCTTCTAGTCTGCAAAAACTCCATTGAAAAACCTCGCAATTACCTTAATATTTTGGTATCTCCTTGTTAAATAAGCTTTTCTGAACTCTAAAAGAGCTACAAAAAAATTGAATAATAAATATGAGACCTTGGCCCTTGTTAAAAATACCCCTCAACACACTAATAAACGAAGACGACTTTTACGTCATAGTAGCAGTGAGTATATTTGTGTTAATTTCTAGAGAAATAATGATGTTCTGCACTGGATTGTGAGCAAGCTCTTGATGCGATGCGAACAGGCAATGCTACTGACGTTGAAGTAGTCGCACCTGCGCAGTTGCGCCTGCGAGATATCGATATAGATTATTAGGCAAAGAAAAAAGTTTGCGAAGTATCGTTGAACCAACACACAGTTTGTACACGTTAAATTTTAAGAATTTAAAAAAGGCTTTTTAAAGAATGGAAATGGCTGGGGTAAAATATTCAAATTGAAAACGAATGATAGGAAACCCTGCCTATAATCTCGACGTTATTATTAATTAAAATCCCACAGTTGTTCGTACAATTTGGAGTTCGTTTTGACAGCGATTATTTATTGTCCACATAGATTCTGTCTCAAAAAATTTAAAATCTGAAATTTAAATTTTTATTTTTATCATAAGTTTTTAGTTTGTAATGCAATTTAAAATTTAATTAATTACCTAGTGATACTAGTTACATATGAAATAATATAAAAAGTATTCAAACGTGACTTTTAAAGCTATTCCATATTCTCTTAGCAGTCTANCTAGTTACATATGAAATAATATAAAAAGTATTCAAACGTGACTTTTAAAGCTATTCCATATTCTCTTAGCAGTCTAACAATTAAAGTAATGAAATAAATAATAATTTCAACAAAATTCTCAGCGTTTTAACAATAATGGAAACAGTTAACAACCATCGAATTTGAGTGATTTTTTAATGGCATGCATTCCTCTGAATTGAAAAAATCTTTGAAAAACCTAATTATACAGCTCGTGCGTGTTTTCACGACTTAGGGGAAACGCTGCCATGAAATATATTGCTCTTTTATCAAATCGCTCATTTAAATTTCCTGTAGTAAGGGCGCTGCAATATAGGCTGTTAGTCGATGCGTAAAATTCTGTAGGAAAGGCTTCATTACAAAATAGTTTACTATTTTCGACTGCGGCTTGATTTCGAAATGCATTTAAGAAACTTTTCGCATGAATTGAAATAATTTTTTTCCATCAACAAATTAAATACATTTTTGCTTTTGAAATTGCTGTTAACGTTGGGGTTCCAGATTATTCCTAATAATAAAACGTGGCAGGAACGTGGCTTAGGTACATTACTAACTTGAATAACTACCAAGATAATATATTGTTCTCGTTGCCCCCTTATTCCTTAGCTCAAACGCGTAAAATAACATCATTATAGCAAAGCCCTAAGTAATGTCAGGAATACTTTCATTTCAAAAAAGTAAAAGTTAAAATAAAACGTAAGAGAAAAATCTATTAATTATTATTTTGGTTTTAAATATTTAACGGCTGAAATAAATATTTATTTGCTGTATATTTCAAACTCTTCAATTATCGTGCTCTTACATTTATTTTGGGTCTCTCACTGAATGAGTAACAAGAAAGTAGCTGCAGAAACTGCCAATCAGGACAACACAATTATAAGATCATAGATTGCTATCAGTTGTTATACCTGTTATTTTTAATTAGTGCACGGTTCAGTTTCTGTCTTCTCACCAAAGCAGCAGTAAATGAGCCCATGTATTTACTCACGCGGAAGAAGCACAATAAAAAAAAACAGTTAATACATTTCTCGACGCAATATCCACTAAAATATAATTATAATAACTTAGGCGCCCATTTATCCACGACGGTTTGAAGGCTAAGTTAGTTGCGTGCTATGAAAATAAGCACGTACGATATTTTCTGCAAGTAGGCAGGTTTTATAGAGGCACAGAGATAGGTTTAACCCGAACACAGAGCTAACAAACATATCTTGAGATACCACGTGCATCTTATATTATGGGCCCTACCTTTATTAGTATGCTGCAGAAAAAAATTTGGTTTATACATTTATGCACAAACTAAATTTATGGAGCTTCGTTTTGTTGTTCATTAGAACGGAACTTTTATAAATGGAAGTCGAATCGTGGAACAACAAGATTTTTAACCACTGTTGCATTTCCTGTCCCGCGATGTTCACAAGCGAGGACAACAATTTCCGAGAGAGGTTATGTAATTATATCTCACAGGGTCACGTTGCTTGCTGGTTCCAATATGGCAATCCTGCCAACTATGAAAAAAAAAACTATTATCGCCTGTTTACCAATTATTCTGCTCAATTGTTCGTCGTATGTTTTTGCGTTCCTCTCTCTCTCTCTCTCTCTCTCTCTCTCTCTCTCTCTCTCTCTCTCTATCTATCTCTGTAATAGCTTAGTGTTTGTCGTGTGCCGAAGTCAAACAATGCACGCTAGCGACCGCTGTAAGCGCTTGCCAGATCAAATCTGTCCAGAAACAATAAACCCTTCATGTACGACCGCTCTAGTGAGCCGCTTGCTCATCGAATGATAATGCAAATGTTTGTTTCACCTAAATGAATAAATAATGTCCACTCTTTTTAGATGGGTTTATCTCAGGTTCCGCGGTCGCAAAGGCGCCAAATTTAATTACGGTGCTCTGGATTCGAATTGTGAGTTAAGTTATAAATGTGTCCCATTTTTAGTCGCAAGCTTAGGTTATCTTAGCACATAACCATTCCCAACCTCTTTCACCTATAATAAAACGGTTTAAAATCGGGGTGGTTAATAAGCCCAACAAAATGTTTTGTTTCGTAAGGCATTAACGTTTTCCTATACAAATATAATGTTCTTGAAAATACGTTAGTGTATTTCAAGGAATTTAATTAAAACCACCAGACGAAAAACCAACTGAACGAAACAGGAAATCAAACAGTTTAGTTTTACGCTCGAAAATGTCCCATAAGACACCCGGGGCATTGATACGGTTCAAGCATGTCGACACGACGTAACAGTTATTGCTATACCGTTCCCAAAAAGCGCCGGTTCACTGAGGTCACTGGTGAGGTGATGCGCCCTTTCAGTTCGTCAATACCGTCAGCAGTGATGAACTACTTTGTCTTTTATGCAGCCCCACAAAAAGCCGTCGCACGGAGTGAGATCCGGTGATCGTGTAGGCCACATCACGAGATGTTATTAGTGTTCCGCCGCACATTGCATCCAACGTCCTGGTATCTCAGTGGTAAAGTATTGCCGGAGATATTCATTTATTCAGTCCTGTTATGTTTCTTTCTGCGTAACAGAATGGCCTGTACACGCTTTCACGAGAGATTGCGTACAACACGTACACTTTTGGTGATTCACGTACATGTTACACAAAAACACGTGGATTTTCAATTTCCCATACACACACGTTGCGACGGTTAACTTTGCCACAGGAATAAAATGTAACTACATCATTGAAGACTATCGTGTCCAGAAAAACTGCATTCGCTGCTATTTTTTTCCCATGATCTGTACACCAGTCTTGCTTACTGACGCCCGTGAGGTTGCGATGTTTGCAGTCGGTGTGGTTCTAAGCACAAACGTTTACGAACGACCCTCCGCACGAAGGTTTTGGACAAGTTCAGTTACCTAACTGCACGTGCGGTGGATTTGTTTGTCCAACGCTGAAAACTTTTGCGAATGAGTTCCACGTCTTCTTCTGAGGTAAGCGGACGACCAGTTTATTTGGGCTTGTACAAACAGAAACCGTTTCGCTAGACTGTTTACGCTATGCAAGAATTGAATCGTCGTTTGGTGGGCGCTCATAAATTTTGAAACTAGATTCACGATGCACAGGGATCACTGACTNGCAAGAATTGAATCGTCGTTTGGTGGGCGCTCATAAATTTTGAAACTAGATTCACGATGCACAGGGATCACTGACTATGTCGCATAGAATTCCAGCATGCATAACGATTTCTCTACTCTTGCAGCAGCCAGTTTCAACACTGAATTCGCGAAGCTGTGTAGGCATGCAAACTACGGCGTGGCGATGGAAAATAAACTGTTCGAGTTACCTTTTGCAGTAACNGCAAGAATTGAATCGTCGTTTGGTGGGCGCTCATAAATTTTGAAACTAGATTCACGATGCACAGGGATCACTGACTTATGTCGCATAGAATTCCAGCGTGCAAAAATATTTCTCTACTCTTGCAGCAGCCAGTTTCAACAAATACAACACGCGAAGCTGTGTAGGCATGCATTTCAACAAATACAACACGCGAAGCTGTGTAGGCATGCATTTCAACAAATACAACACGCGAAGCTGTGTAGGCATGCAAATCAACAAATACAACACGCGAAGCTGTGTAGGCATGCAAACTACGGCGTGGCGATGGAAAATAAACTGTTCGAGTTACCTTTTGCAGTAACGCTGGTTTCTTTGCGGTGAATACAATACTTTATTAACAATCATTTATCCTAACCCCAAACATCATTAATACGCCCTGCCGTCTCATTTTTACCAACGTGTTGCAGCCTACGTAAAATTACGTAAGAATTGACAACGTGACGTGGTTTCCGTACCGTTGAAGAGTACCTTTTAGTTGCACTGGTTGTTGGCTGCCTTGGTTTGTAAGCTGTCGGTAACGGTTCGGATTTTTGGGCCTGGACATCGGGGGTATGACGTTGTTACGTGTGTGCTGTTTGAACGTTTGGTGGATTTTCTGGACCACATATTTTTCGCTTTTTCGTATTATTGACGTTTTTCACTGTCGTGTTTGTTCACGACGTATTCATCGTTTTTCGAGACATATTGTATATTTTTTAGCTGTAACGGACTTGGTTCCCAAGGCCAGGCCCATTTTGAGCCACTTTAGTTTCCAGAGGGAGTGAGANATTTTTTAGCTGTAACGGACTTGGTTCCCAAGGCCAGGCCCATTTTGAGCCACTTTAGTTTCCAGAGGGAGTGAGAGAGAGTGAGAGAGAATGAGAGTGTGTGCGAGAGAGAGAGAGTGAGAAAGAGGAAAAGTGTTCCACCTCGGTGGAAGGAGTTGTCAGATTGGCTTTGTAAACCTTGGCTGGGGCCGAGTTCCGAGTGAAGTCGACTCCTGTCAGTCAGCATGACTTGAAAGTTAAGCATGAAGGACTCCTTATGTCAATAAACATTATTTGTGTAGTCTATTCGCGGTTTATTCACATTTTTCGAAACTAACCTTTGAAAAATCACTCCTGTTATGACGTGTTTGGTTATTTCCTAAATATGCCATGTATTACAACCGTTTTACACTTTTGTCAACTAAGAAGTACATTATTAATGGTTAAATTAAACTTTTACTTTTATTATCTATAAATTAAATATTTTATTTTTAATTAATATAAATAAAAACAGTCAGAAAACAGGTGTGCCTAGTAAGAAATCGTCCATACGCAAAATATTATTAAAATGAGTGCGCACGAATGCAGTGTGCTGTCCCTTGGGTGAAATTTTCCTAGCTTGGTTAAGCTTAGTTTGCATGAGGCGGAGTAATATCCTAGAAGTAGGACTTTAAAAGGGCTTCGGAAAATTTGGAAGGAACCGTGGATGGATTATAGTGAGCCTTAAGCACTGTTTGAGGATTTTTTTTACTTAATTTGGCTTCATATTTCACGCGGAAGCGAAAATGTAATGACAGATAAGTTTTATGCTCGATATGGAGCAAGTATGTTATGTGTTTTTAGATAAATGCCCAACTGTGGAGCGGAAAATTATCTAGACAGGTTTGTACGTTCAGAGTTGAGGAATACTTTTTATGACAGTAATTTGTGCTCCGTTGCAGCGAAAATAAGACATGTGATAATTTTTATTGCTCACTTCAGAGCTGGCTTGTATATGATTTATATATATACTTATAAATATTTTGTTTGCCATTTTGTGTGAGAGAAAATATTCTCAATACATTTTTACTTACATTGTTGAAATTATATTCAGCATATCGTTGTTTATAAAATTCAAGAAGCATGTAGTGTGATATTTTATAAAAGTGTCTTATAATGTGAGAAACTTTTTTATGACGTTTTTGTGGGAAAAACATTACCACGAAAACGAAAGGTTTGCAGCACTTTTATGTACCGATACTTTTTATATAAATATATTTTTTTCTGAATGAAAATGTAATTATAAAACATTTAATAGTAAAACTGAGTGAAAATAACCCTCTGATATTTTCCTTTACTTAGGGCGGTAATTGTTTCCTTGGCAGGTGTTTTAAAATATAACTTTAGCACCATTTTTTCATCTTGCTCTCAATGTTGCCAATAAATCTGTTTCTACCATGTTGGTTATCCAGGATTTTGAGAAAAGAGATAAACTGTTGGAGGTTTTTGAAGTTTTGAAAATTTGCTAGCAATTTTAGTTGTTGACGATGCTCTTTGCTCGTGGCTATCGGTTTTATGTTGACAATTTTCCTCCAAGTGACGTAAGTGCAGGCTTCTCAGGGCCTCAACATTATGAAACACGTGGTATAGTCTATTCGGTGTTTCTTCACACTTTTCGAATCAAACATTTGAAATAATACCCCATGTATGACGTGTTTGGTTGTTTACTAAATATGTCATGTATCACAACCGTTGTGTGCTTGCGTGAACATAAAAGTACCTTATTATTGGTTAAATTGAACTTTTACTTATATTTTATCTATCAATTATAATATGTCATTCACAACTAATATTAATAAAGACAGAGAGAAAGCGGGCGTGTTGGTAATACCTGGTAGGAAATAGTTTTTATGCAAAATAATATTAGATTGAGCGCGCACTAATGCGGTGCATTGGCCGTCTGGTGTAATTTTCGAAGTTTTTTTTTGCATAAGGCGGGGGAATATCCTTGAAGAAGCAGAGCTTCAGAAAAGTTATAAATAACCGTGAATTATGTATATTTTAAACAAATTCTAGTACAATTCAGGGTATGGCAGTCCGCGAGCCACGGAACTGCAACTAAATAGGCACTTGCCGTGAGAAAAGTACTGGCGACTAAACTATCCGGGACAGTGCACCCCTATACAAGTCCAACCCCACACCTTCCTACAGCCTACAAGGGCCGAAGATGGGGTGGGGGACGGTGGACGGGACACGTACGGGAAGGACCGATCCCGTACCACGTGCGGCTAGCAATTGGGTATGCAGGGGTTGTGCGAGGTAGTCCGATTGGGTTTGGGGTGGGGCGGGTCTGCTTCCTTCCCGACACCTATGTCCCTCCCCCCCAAACCCCTCGCGTGACTAACGGCAGCTCGCGGACACGTGGTGACGGGGGTGGAGGTGGTGAGTGGCGTGTGGGGGTGGGAAAAGAGACGAGGGAATCTCCACCTCTCTTACCCAGGTGACCAACTGTCCGGCAGGGAAGAGAGGAACGTCACTTGCCGTGTCCATCGTCCGTTACCACAGTCAAGGAGGACACAGGCGATGCCGTCTACATGGTTTCAACCCTTAGCACAGTTTGTAGTAACATAAACTTTCGAAACCAACTTCAGAAAAACAAAGGTGTTTCTAACTACGAGTATTTTGACTGGTACAACGGCTTGTATGTTCCCAGAATATTTGGCAACGATGCTGAAAAGTAGTTATATGTATTAGAGGTATCACAGAGTGGGAGCACCCGCAGGAAACCCAATTGCTCCATGAAAGTGACTTTATACTCCCCTTCCTCCCATTCCACTCATTGAAGCAAAATGAGTCTTACCAATACCTCCAAGTAACAGAGTTTAGATAGCAGCGTACAAAACAAATAACGTAGTCGCAATAAATTGCGAAAATTCAACCATCCCCTGATATCAATTGAAATACCAAATAATTAACCCCCAAGATTGTGAAGAATGATAAAAAATTTTTTTAGTTTTCTTGTCTTTTATCTTTAAGATAATTTGTTTTTAATTTTTTTTTCATAAACTGCTTATATCAAAATTACAAGCATTATAAAAGTACAAATAGCCAAACAGACTTTAAAATATGTTAGAACTTAAATGTTTGTTATGCAAATTACAGGAAGTTACATTTAATAATGGGCTCCCATAGCAATACAAACTTAGCCCAAATATTATAAAATTGCAAAATTGCAGAGTATACAATAAAAAAACTTTCTTAAAATTTTCCCTTTACATGACCTATAAAATGCCTCCATCAAACATGGCAGGATATCCCTTATGCCAAGTTATGATGTTTTCATCGTGAGATCCTTATCCATTCTGTCTCCCAAGACGAAAGAAAACCCCTTTCATAGTCGGGAAACACGCTGGCAAGGATATTGAGGAACATCCAAGAAAGTTTCGTTGGTTTGAGTCCATTACCATTCAAATCTTGATGACGTCGAAGGTAGCGTCGGACGGTTGCTACACGCCATCCATTCCCGTTGGAAGTATGCCGGCATCGGCAGG
>NQII01003737.1:128057-243954 GCA_002778355.1 Clitarchus hookeri | reverse complement strand
GCTTGATATGGGTTGTCTGGGATGAATGCTGGTGTGTTTGGTGCATCTATAATATAAGTGTGCGTGCTGGCGTATCTGTGCAGTATTCTGCCATTTGTATTGACTCTCGCCTGCTATTAGTACTCGTGAAGATACTTGCAATAAATAGCATGTCTGTTTCGCCTGTGTATAGTGGTGAAGATAGAGGGATGTATGCGGCTATGATTGTGACTGGCTGATTGTGTTTATAAATATCTATGGCTATGGCTTCTGCGTGTTATATCTGTGGCAGCGGGTGGATATGATGGCGCATTGATCGATGCTTGATGATGGCAACTCCCCCTCCTTGTGTATTTCTGTCTTGTCGGTGAATATTGTAATCTGGTATTGTGTGTTCTTTGTGTGGGTAAAAGTTGTTTCTATGATGATGGCTATGCTGGTGTGTGTGTGTGTTGTGCATGTAGACAGACAACTCGTGTTTCTTGTAACTTAGACTCCTGGCATTCCAGATGAGAATGCGGTGTGTGTTCGCGTGTGTGTGTTTGTTGATGCGCTGCCATTATAGTGTGTTTGTGTTTTCCTTGGTGTGGTGCAGCAGCAGTAGTGTTTTCTGTAAGAATAATGTGGTGGCCAAGAACTGCTGTTAGCTTGTTTGTGTATGGTCTGCCCATTGTGTTATATGGTGTATGAGGAGTTCATAANCTCGCTGCTGGATTCTGCGGGCTGCTGACTGCGGATGCGTGAGGAATGGAATGCGTTGGACCTTTTGCAAGCTTCCTGCCATCAGTTTCCTGGGCCAGCTGATTTGCCATCAGGTCTGGTAGGTCCCGGATTTCACGCCAAGCTTTAACTCACACCGACTATCTGTGACCACTTTGGAGGAGGGAGGTGGCTCCCCATCATATACTTCCCCGCCTTCATGTCGGCGCGGATGTCGCCCTGATGTCGGCGTGGAAGAACGAAGATGGAGTAGGTGCCATGACTGAGCTGCCCATTTTTCCGACGCACACGACGAGAAGCAGGGGAACCCTGCATTCAATATCTGCTGTCAATATTATTGTGCCGGTATGCCTGCACATAAATATTGACAACAGTTCAACCTCAAGGGCGCTTGTGCCCGCAGATCTGCGCCTTTCTCTTCTAGATTTTTAACTCCACATTAAAGAGCATGGAATTCACACCTGCTGTCTCCTGTAGCATTTTCATTCATGCATGAATAAGTTTTGAACTTATTTCCTGTCAGGAGGGGTTTTATGGTGCCTGTACCAGATTTTCCCCTCTCCCTTTCATAGTTGTAGCTTTAGATATAGGTACACTTAGGGATGCAGTTCATGGCCCCAATTGTGGCCATGGCTGCTTTAATCCCTCTCTGCCGCGATGCACGCCTCCTTGCATGTTATTCCCTCTCCTGTAGGCGTATGGGACCTAGCCCTGAGACGCACTTAACTTACGTCCTTACCTCTAACGAAAAAAATAGTACCCACAAAGAAAAAAAAGATTACCCACATTTTGGAGATACCATTTTTTTATCATTCTGTTTAACAGCCAGGTTACGAAACGGAGTAAAATAATGTTAAAATTGTCAAAATACACACACAAAGAATGCGAATTAACATGATGAAAAATGTAGAGTTAATGTGTAATTACAATTACAGTGAATCTGCGATTTTATTTTTTTGTAAATGAAAAAAGACACATACACACTGATGAAGATACAATTGCGATGTCTGTGTCAATTAACTTGCCGTGGAGAAAAAAAAAACACGACTGATGCAGTTTATTTTCTGCCGACCTCATCGTGTTTCTCTGATTGGTTCCATACCTCTGATATTTGCATACGCACGCCTGTACCAGTTTTTTTGGCTCTCCAGTGTTTAAGGTGGGAACCATGTATTTGTTTTTCTTGGTGTGACTGCTGGGATGTGTTTTTTGGCTGTAGTGAGAATAGTTTGTTGTATTATTATGGTGGTGTTATCAATGTGTTCATACGTGTTTATTGTTTCAATAAGGTGTTGTAGTGTGTCTGCCTTCTGGGCTAGTGTTTCTTGGTAGTCATCCCAATCGGCTTTTTTTATAGTTAAATTTGTGTGTGTGTGCGTGTGTGTGGTGGAAGTTGGGGGCGAGATGTATGGTGAATGTCCATGAAAACTGGTATGTGGTTACTGGAAAGGGCTGTGTCTGTGTACAGTCTGTACTGGAAATTATTGCCCTTTTTCAGGATAATATCCAGTACATCCGGTGCTTGATATGGGTTGTCTGGGATGAATGCTGGTGTGTTTGGTGCATCTATAATATAAGTGTGCGTGCTGGCGTATTTGTGCAGTATTCTGCCATTTGTATTGACTCTCGCCTGCTATTAGTACTCGTGAAGATACTTGCAATAAATAGCATGTCTGTTTCGCCTGTGTATAGTGGTGAAGATAGAGGGATGCATGCGGCTATGATTGTGACTGGCTGATTGTGTTTATAAATATATATGGCTATGGCTTCTGCGTGTTATATCTGTGGCAGCGGGTGGATATGATGGCGCATTGATCGATGCTTGATGATGGCAACTCCCCCTCCTTGTGTATTTCTGTCTTGTCGGTGAATATTGTAATCTGGTAGTGTGTGTTCTTTGTGTGGGTAAAAGTTGTTTCTATGATGATGGCTATGCTGGTGTGTGTGTGTTGTGCATGTAGGCAGACAACTCGTGTTTCTTGTAACTTAGGCCCCTGGCATTCCAGATGAGAATGCGGTGTGTGTTCGTGTGTCTGTGTGTGTTTGTTGATGCGCTGCCATTATTGTGTGTTTGTGTTTTCCTTGGTGTGGTGCAGCAGCAGTAGTGTTTTCTGTAAGAATAATGTGTGGCCAAGAACTGCTGTTAGCTTGTTTGTGTATGGTCTGCCCATTGTGTTATATGGTGTATGAGGAGTTCATAAAACGTTTTGGTATCTGAGTGTGTGTAGCCAGGAATCTTCTGCATTATCGCCTGTAACTTCTGGAATGTTAGAAAATCCTGCGCTTTGCTTATAGGCAGGGGACCCTGGCGTGCTTGTGTAGAGGGCTGGGTATGTTGAGTGCGAATCTGGTGTGTTTTTGTGGGCTCGGTGAGTTTTGTGTGCGTGTGTGGGTGAGTGCGAGTGCGGACCGGCTCTTGTTGCGGTGGAGGTTTAAATTTACTGTTACAAAATATTTGGGTTTCTATTGACTCTGTTGTGGGTGTCTCTGATGCTGTGCTGGTGTGTGTTTGCATGGGTGGTTTGTCTTGTTCTTTTATTATTTGCATGGGTGGTTTATCTTGGTTTTTTTTAGTATTTGTGAATAAAGCTTTTTTTCCCATATTTGGCTGTTGTGTTGAGCCGGCTCGTGTTTGTGTAGTTATCTGTTTCTCTCTTGGTTTTTGCTGTGTTAGACTTGTGAGTGGTATTTTGTGCTGATAGCTGTGTCTGTCTTTGTTGTGTGTTTGTCTGATGCGCGTGGTTGGGCTGTGGCGCAGGCCGGGATCTTGTCCAGCGCAGCTTCACTGGGCACTCAGTGTAGGCCACCGAGTGCTCTTGCCCACAGAGTGCACAGGTAGGCTTGTCATGGGTGCAGTCGCGGCGGGGATTATTTACCCCGCAGCGCCCACAGCACTCTGCACACTCACACTGGTGGCTCGTTTGTCCCAGTTTTTGACATCGGAAGCACTGCACTTGGCCTATGGGAGGGAGGTGATGATTCCAGTGGAGGCGCGACATTCCTAGGAGACGTGGGATTTCCTTGAGGTGTGTCAGGGTACTCCCAGGGCTCTCCTCCACCTACCTCCACTTCCACCAACCAGCTGTTGTTTGGTGCGCAGCTGGTTATCTGCTGCACAGAGATCACCTTCACGTACTGCGCCATCTGAAGTTGGATGAGGGCTGCATCCTCACCAGCAGGAAGTCCGCCCAGGACGACTCGNGGCTGACTCCACCCAAGACTTGCTCCACCCAGGACTGAGTCCACCCAAGACCCGCACCACCCATGATTGAATTATACCACGACTGACTCCACCCAAGAATAACTCCACTGAAGACTAATTCCACCCAAGACTAACTAACCCCAGGTCTAATAAATCCACCCAAAATTGACTCCACACAAGATGCACTATACATAAAACTAATTCCACGTAAGATTGTCTAAATCCAAGATGGGACTTCACTCAAGACTAACTCCATCCAAGACTAAATCCACAGATGACTAACTCTACCCAAGACAACACACCCAATACTGGTTCCTAACGAGACTGACTGAGCCCAATACTGGCTCCTGTCGAGACCAGTTCCAACAAAACTGGCTAGTAAAACCATTAAGACCTTGCCAACTGACCAGTAGTCCAATGTACCTCGAACACGAAACCTCAAAATGAAACCTCAAAGTGAAACCTCAAAATGAAACCTGAAAATGAAACCTCAAAATGATACCTCAAAGTGAAACCTCAAAATGAAACCTGAAAATGAAACCTGAAAATGAAACCTCAAAGTGAAACCTCAAAATGATACCTCAAAGTGAAACCTCAAAATGAAACCTGAAAATGAAACCTGAAAATGTAACCTTAAAAAGAAACACAAAAAAAAACCTCAAAAAGAAACTTATGCCCCCAGAGATGATTTTATACAGTGCTGCCGGAACAAAAATCGCCATCTTACCCAATGTGATATACTTTGAGCGATTGGACTATAATTATTTTCTGAAATAATATCGTCTTAAATTACTGTGATTTTTAACCAATGTTCGAGGCACGCATTGTGCACGGGCCACTACCATTCTGTAAGCAATTTTATTCTGCTGGTTTTATATCATACATAAAATGAGGAGGAGGATGAGGAGGAGGAAGAGGAAGATGATGATGATTATGAGGAGGAGAAGTTGGAGGAGGAGAATGTGGAGGAGGAGGAACCACTGCGGGGCATTGAATCTCAAACACATGGGCTATAGCCAAAACCCTTTACATCAAAGTTTGTCTGATACACTCTAAAACATGCTCGACTAAGGGAACTTAAATCTCATTAAGTGAAGCGACAGACTACAAACCAAAGTATTGATCAAAGGATCGATCGACAGATTGGGATTGACCTAAGAATTGCTGAGGATTTTTGAGGAGAATTGGTGAGGATTGGTGAGGACGATTGGCGAGGACGATTGGAGAGGATTGATAAAAAGGACTGGTGAGGAATAAGTGCTGGGATAAGGGAGGGGGTCGCAGTCGTTGCTTTTCGAGTCGTTTAGGAGTGGAAGGGGGTTCGGTTTCATGCTCGTTGGATGGGAGTACTGAATGTCGAGGTGGGGGTCCATGGTCGTGGGATAAGAGGTGGGCTGGGAGGCATACCTCTTACATCCAATATGGCAGCCGTGTCATTAGGTTACGAAATCGTTATGACATCAGGAATGTATTCGCCTTGAAAATACGATTCCAGTGATATATAATAGTGTTTAATTATGCTTAAAAATTTTTATTATAATTTATATTTAAATTTAAATGATAAATATAATTTAAATTAATAATTTTATCCTTTAGGCTTCTCAGTGTGGCTTATTTGTGGTGGAGGGGATCAGTATACTCCAATGATGTGCGTCATAAATGTTTTAACAATATAAACTGCTTTCATAAAAAAAAATACATAAAGCGGGGGAAAAAAAAGATCCGCGGCGACACTGTTGTCATTTATTTTTCTACGCAAACATGCACTCATCATTACAGATCGAAGGTGGCAAGCCGACAATTTAAGTTTTTATCATATTATTTTTTTATAAAATATATTTTGTTAATAAAATAAATTTTTATTAAAGTAATTTTTAGGGCTACGGATTGCTTTGAATGGCCGACCGTGGGATTAGTAGCAGCGAGGGGGGAGATGAACATCCAACAATCCGCCGAGTGCGACCTTTGCCTGTAATGTCATGGCTGGTGGCACAGTATCCTGGACTCTGTGTGTCCAGACATACTCAGCCGTACTACTTTCAATATAACATATTAATTGGCACTCCTAGTAATTATTTATATTTGTATAAGTTAGACTGCCTTATATTGCAGCATTGCTTAGTGTGTGATTTAATATTTCTGATGTGTTATTATCTGGACATTTGTAGTACATTATTGATGGTGTGTTTTCAGTGCTTTTCTTCGGTACTTTCTTTGTGAAATAAACAGTTTTCGCTCACTATTTCTATTCATGTTTTTACGTGCCTTGTAACTGCACATGCCATAGAACCTTCACGC
Organism: Clitarchus hookeri; assembly: GCA_002778355.1. Lineage (NCBI taxonomy): Eukaryota > Metazoa > Arthropoda > Insecta > Phasmatodea > Phasmatidae > Clitarchus > Clitarchus hookeri. Next base: position 237,755 of record NQII01003737.1, on the reverse strand, counting down.
TGTTGTGTCACCCTATGCACGTCTTTTGTTTGAAGGTCAACAATGGCGGGACCGGCGGGCTTTTAAAGACTCGTTTGAGTGTCCCATCGACACGTTGCTATTGATTCGAACCCTTACGCTTTGAAGCTTTGTCTTTAATTGTCATTGCTTTTTAAAAATGCAATGAACAATAATTTTTTGGCCGTGATTAATAGGCTTTATGAAATAAAATAATATAGAGAAAAACAAAAGAGGCAACAGAATAAAAGGGTTTTGTGATTTTTCGGTAAAAATCAATTGATAAATGTTTTAAAATATGAACTTGTGTATATTGTGGCGTGTCTAAATATATACGTCACTCAGCCACGGCTGCGTTATCTCGAACAAATTTTTATACTTTTGAAACTGTTAAAGTTATTCGAATTGTAGATTTTTTAATTTCAGAATTCACGGACTTGTGTTATTTTGTGAGTACGCAATTTGAGAATGTCGACTTTATTACTGTCAGGAAATTTTACAATGTGCATTTTTTTAACTTCATATACCAATATAATTTAAAATATAATATCTGATACTACCTTTTGACCCTATTTTCAACAGGAACAAACACAGTAATGTAATTGTTTTGTATATTTACTTTGTATTATGTTATGCGTATATATGGTATTTGGTTTTGGGTGTCATATGACATCTCACCAAATCACAGAATGTTTTGCTGAAATTTTAAAAATCACATCCTAAGGTGGTAACCTGTAAAAATAATAAGTTATATTAAATTGTTTTATATTTAACACTGTGCTCATTCAGTCTATACGAATGAATACTTTTCTGTAACAGACATTTAGGTTTTACCTTAAAAATATTAAAATACATGCTTAGCAGCAGTTATAACGAGGCCGTATTAACTATTTTTGTAAAACTGTAAAGTAAATAATAAAAAAAAAATTATATCTTACTCACATTATAGTTATTTTTGACACCAGTTGCAAAGTTTTTTTTATGTAAATCTGTAATAAGCTGGGTTAAAAGGAAAATTTCTTCTGATAGTCGTGATTATGGCTTACATCGTAGGCTGATTATGTAACAGGGAGATTCTTTTCTTTAAAGAATAAAACATTATGCGCTTAGGTCTAAGGTTTTCTGATTAACGAAAGGTGTAACTTTGTTGTGCGTCAAACCTATTTCTTACAGATAAGATTAAGACGAATTTTAGCATTTTTTGTATAGCTACATTCTATATTAATGGTGCCTATTAAACTAGCTCTTTAAATGAAACATTGTCGACTATAAGAATCAGTATTTTATTTCGTTAACTGCAAAACCAAAAATATTATTTTTACAAAATTGATACTTACATACACTACACATTATACTATTATAACATAGTTTTATACACAAAATTTATTCACTGTCATCCTAAAACTTCGAAAAAATAAGTTTATTCGCAATTGTGAAAGATATATAATTATTATATGATACAAAATGTTATAAACTACAATTAAATGGGAAAATATTTCTAAAACGCAGGAAAAACCATAATTTTTTTTTCAAATCAGGTCTACGCGTAAATTCGTTTTTCTGTTTGATTTGATAAGTAACTACGTATATCTTGTGGTACTTAAAAAAAAATCTAAACGTAGTACTTTTTAACGAGGAAATAATTACATCATCTCTTTCATGCACGTGTCAACACTGCCATATAAAAATCAAGCAAAACCCTACATTTAAATATTTTAATTATTTAGTCATTTGCATGTTGAACGCACAAAACAACTACAATGAAACTACTTTCTAACATTTTATTTCAATTTTTTAAAACAATATACCTGCGCTACCATATATGCTCATCTTAAAGCAGTTACTATGCACAATTCCAAACTGTCCCTTTGTTTCTCTATTCCCGTTATCATTTACATTTTCGTTACAGTTAGAGGTCTAACCTAAATAACTGTTGTTTGAAGAACGTTATTCTTATTTGTAAGTGGGTGAGTTTAGTGGCGCTGCGCTGAGAAGGAGCAAAATGCGAAAGCACTTCAGGTACTGCTCTCGAACCATCTTCTGCACAACACGATCGAAACGGCCGCAAGGCCTGTGAGGAGAGAGCTGGCGATGACCTGGCTGCTGCCGGCTCGGCAACCTAAGCCCTCGTGGCTCACGAAGTAGCGAAGATTCCTCACCGATCTGCATACGGTGCGGTCTGAAACATGCGCCGCATGCGTCAGCTGTGAGTCGCGAACTTGCATCAAGGAGGAAAAAAACAAGCAATAACCAGTGACTAACTGTGAGCCACAGCATGTTACAATGGTGTTTACCCGCAACTGTTACGCTCTCGGCGCAAGCAGCAGGAATGAATAACCACCGCGGAGCTGTACGGCGCACGCAACACGCTTGAGACATAAAGTTAGCTGCACAATCGCGTTTTAGGAGCTGATGCGTTAACTAGCGAAGAACTAGTTTTAGTGAAAAGCAATCGCCAGTAACTCGCAACAGTCGAACATCCACCAGTGAAAAATGTTTGGGCATTGTTTAGTCAAGGTATGTGTGGAGAAGTAAAAGGCGGCGTTACTTTCTGATTGCGATCGGCTCCATTCGGCTCCGAAACACGTTCCGACTGAAATACAGTATATTATAGAACACTAAAATACATGTAAAATAAATTCTCGCCTGAAAAAAATCGTTCTGGAAATAAAACAAGGGGGTGAAAATTAGTGAATGTAAAAATTATAATTCGCATTGCTGTAAATAATATAAATTAACAAGTCTGACAGGATCAGTCTTGAAGACTGAAGAAATTATTTGACTTAACAGTATGTGTACACTTAAATTATAATCAGAAGCGGCAGAAAGGTAAGTGTAACAAGAAAAATTAAGTAAAATTTTTTCAACATGTACACGGGTTATATTTGATTAGAAACAGTCGGAAAGAACATATAATTTTTACTAAATTTAATATTACATACTTAAATGACAAAAGTCATAATCGTAAAACAAAGTCTATTTCTGATAATCAAACAAAAAACCTCATTCACAAACAAAGTATTTCGAGGTCCCTAACGGAAGTTGTAAAATCTTCGTAGGTTTAATTTAAAGTATGTACATCTACCTAGATTTGAAAGGAACCTGACCGTATAGGCAAAACGTAAAAACCCACCTGAAAATCAAGTTAATCATCCATACTTAGGATCCAGACACATGTAGGCCCTATACCACTACTGGCTGTGATGTTTGTCCCATTTATTGCCCTCGGTGGCAGTCCAGGTAAGGAATCTACGAACGAGGAATACAGTGTAGTATCTCGAATAATGATGTGAATAACAGAGAAATTTAATTGGGAAGCCTCGTCACTTCACATCATCGAAACATAAGCCGACGAAAAGAGACCTCACTCTAAATGAAAATTTTCGCAAATTTACATTATTTAATACACGTACTCTTTATACACGAATTTTTTAGTTTCTTTTTCCATAGATCCATCGCAGTTTTACTACATTTGTTCAGGAAAGAGTCATATGCATATTGAAGTATCCAATTGTGTATATACGTAGTAGCATTGCAGCTTTGGTAAATTTTCCATACTACATATAGTTAATATCTTCCACTGCAGTGCAGGAAGTTTACCGAAAAAAATTTACAGAATACATTTCTCGAGAGTTGAGTGCATTTAAGAACTGCGCTCATGCCCTCTTTACTTTGGAAAGATCTTTACCACCTTTTTTTCCCTCCATATTTTATCTGGATTGGAGTATCCTAGTCGTTAAAAATCGAATTTTTATTTGGTGTCTGATTAATTTAAATTAGTTCCTCATATAGAGTGGTCTACCTAACGTGGACACCCCCAAAATTTCCGGAACTGTTGCTGATGACATAATGCGGTTTTCGCTAAATTAAATTATGTACCGGGGCAAGTAATTTTCCGCAAAGTGACTTCATAACACGTGTATGGACAGAAATGATTAAACCACATATGATTTTTCCTTAGAAAGATACATTTATTCCAACGGCATCTGAAAGTACGTGCAAAGAGAGATTTAGTTATGCAGTATATGCAATGAAAAGTAATACAGAAACATTAAGAAATAATGTGCAAATATGATTAAGTTAGGACGGCCGGTAGCATGGGGCAGTGGACCTGAACTCACAGCTGTAAGCAAGCAACACGTGCCGTGACTCATCCTGGCGGGACCGCTTCCTTAATGGGGCAAGAGGCACGGAATGCGATATTGGACAAAGGAGAGCACTACAGCGGAGGGAAGACTGGCAATGCGAGTGCAAGTCGGATATCAATATATTACCTTTTATTCAGATACCAATGTAATTCTGGAGATTTGTTTCCTATTCATTAACTGTACTCAGTAACGTGTGTGTACAGATGCACAACAAAAATAGAACAAACCAAACTAAGGAGAAATACAATCGCATCCGCATGCATAGAACAAAAGAGCATAATTGCGGTTGAAACGCTTCACATTTTTTTCTCAGTATGTGCTCGATGTGTTTACCATCGACAGCAATACACATTTGTAAATGCACTTGTAGCGTGCGACGAGCAGCCTGAAGTATTTCTGGCGTAATGCCTCTGCAAGCTGCCAAAATGCGTTCCTGCATGTCTTCTGAGGTCGAAGGAACCGTGTTGTACACCCTATATTTCAGTGTTCCCCACAGGAAAAAATAGATATGTGTGACTTCGGAGGAGCGAGCTGGCCATCTTACAACCCACCACGCCCTAACCTCCGGTTTGCAAACGTTTCATTTAAGACTTTCCTCGCCACCAAAGCAAAATGCGCAGGACAACCATCATGCTGAAACCACATATCACGACATATGTCGAGCGGTATGTCTTCCAAAAGTGTTGGCAAGGTCTCACTGAGGAAATGGGCGTACGTACAGCTAGTCATTGTCCCTTGAATGAAGTATGGCACTATGATGTAGTCTCCGATGATTCAACACCATACGTTCACTTTCCACTGTCGCTGGTGCTCCACATGCCGGACCCAATGCGCATTCTCCGTCTCCTAGTAGTGCATACTTCGCAAATTTACGCGTCCATGGCTTGTGAAGTTCGCTTCATCGGTAAATAGTATGTTCTTCAGAAAATTGCTGCCATCCCTTACAGACACCAGAACAAACCTACAAAACCAAACACACTGCTGGAAATCACCATCATGTAATGCCTGATGAAGAGCCATGTGCTATTGATGGAATTTCTGTTGGCGCAGTATCCATAACACACGTGTTTTATTTATTCCTACGAACCTGGAAAGTTCTTGCGTACCCATGTAGGGGTTTGCATCGACACGTGCCAAAACATAGTGTTGATGCGTCTCGCCCATAGCAGTCTTTCGTCGCACTTGTGTTGTGTAATTCCAGTCACATCGTAACAACATACGTGTGAAAATTTCTCGTATCGTTTGCTGTGAGATGGGCGTCCGATTAGGATACATTTCACCAAACATTTGAACGGCTTGCTTGGCATTTCTGCCACATCACTATAAATAAGTCGAGATTCCAGTTTTTCCTCATTCGTGAACTTCATTGCGTATGTACAGCCACATATTGCAATACCAATTACAATAACAGATTACGGGGACTGGTGCTGCACTTCTATTATGAAGCGGTTCCGCCAGGACGAGTCACGGCGCGTGATTCTTGCTTACAGTTATGAGTACAGGCCCACTGCCCCATGCTACCTGACCCCCTAACTTAATCATATTTGCACATTATTTCTTGGTGTTTCTGTATTACTTTTCATTGAATATACTGTATAACTAAATCTCTCTCTGCACGTACTTTCAGATGCCGTTGGAATAAATATATCTTTCTAAGGAAAAATCATATGTGGTTTAATCATTTCTGTCCATACACGTGTTATGAAGTCACTTTGCGGCAAATTACTTGCCCCGGTACATAATTTAATTTAGTGAAAACCGCATTATGTCATGAGCAACAGTTCCGGAATTTTTGGGGGTATCCACGTTAGGTAGACCACTCTATATAATGAGGAACTAATTTAAATTTATCAGACACCAAATAAAAATTCGATTTTGAACGACTGCGTTACTCCAATCCTGATAAAATATGGAGGGGGAAAAGGTGGTAAAGATCTTTCCAAAGTAAAGAGGGCATGAGCGCAGTTCTTAAATGCACTCAACTCTCGAGAAATGTACTCTGTAAATTTTTTTCGGTAAACTTCCTGCACTGCAGTGGAAGATATTAACTATATGTAGTATGGAAAATTTACCAAAGCTGCAATGCTACTACGTATATACACAATTGGATACTTCAATATGCATATGACTCTTTCCTGAACAAATGTAGTAAAACTGCGATGGATTATGGAAAAAGAAACTAAAAATTCGTGTATAAAGAGTACGTGTATTAAATAATGTAAATTTGCGAAAATTTTCATTTGGAGTGAGGTCTCTTTTCGTCGGCTTATGTTTCGATGATGTGAAGTGACGAGGCTTCCCAATTAAATTTCTTTGTTATTCACATCATTATTCGAGATATTACACTGTATTCCTCGTTCGTAGATTCCTTCCTGGCCTTACCAGCCAGTAGTGGTATACATGTGTCTGGATCCTAAGTATGGATGACTAACTTGATTTTCAGGTGGGTTTTTACGTTTTGCCTATACGGTCAGGTTCCTTTCAAATCTAGGTAGATTTGCATACTTTAAATTAAACCTACGAAGATTTTACAACTTTTAAGTACTTACCCCAAACAACACAGCTAGCAGCAGACTTCACATGGCTAGAAGGATAGTTCTCTCGTTTCCGCCGGCCATCATATTTGTGGTGCCCCTAGTACGGATTGTGGTGGGGGCGAGAGCCTCCCAACAGGACCTCAGTGTCATGTCGGAAGTGGTGACCTACTTAACTTAATTTGTGTATTAGACTTTAAGAAGTACGGATGTGTGCTTATGCGTTTCCTACCGATTTTTTTAATGAACCACGGGAGTACAACATTTTAACTTACCTCCACACTAGATTTAGTATGTGTGCATGCTACAAGGGGAGAGGATGAGTGTGTGTTGTGATGTTTAAGGTCTCTTTGAAGGTCCTAGATTCGTTAGTGTACAAGAATAAGAAGAAAAGATTTACTTGTAGAATAAAAGTATGACTAATGTTGTCCAGCATTAAAAAATTTGCTGGGTACATGTATTTTTTTCGACATATTTATTTCGTTTCCCTACAAGATTTCCATTTAAAAATCGGTTAAGTTCACATGTACGTTATAAACGAGAATTTCTTAATGGTTATAGTGAAGGAAAATAATAATAGTAGCAATATTGAGGATGTAATTAGGAATTAATACATATTCGGGTAACATTAGAGAACAAAATCTTTGGAATATCTGGGTGAGGTAAGCCATGTGCTGTAACAAGCAATTTTATCTTAAATAATTTAAATAAAATTGAAGAATTTTTTTTAGTTATATGTATATTGTCTGCAGAGCATATGCAGTCTTTGCTATCATAGATTCGTAATTATTAGTACCTACACGTGCACGAATCGTGTGCATATAGAATGTATATTTGCGATTTTTAAATGCAATTTAAACAAGTTATATATGTATTATTATTAGTGAATTTTTTTCAATGCAGAACTAATTCATATTATATACGATAGTGCGAGCTCTGGTCGGTGTTTGACAGCAGAGGTCTTTCGGTGTCAATGAGGTAAAGTGAATCAGTGATGGATAAGTCGCTGAATTCAATGACGAAGGAAACAGGAGCACACCGACAAATCCCACCTGCTAATTAACGAAATCAGACATGATTCCCATATATAAGAATCGTGAGTGACCTCGCCAGGAACCGAACCTGTCTTATTGTCTTAGGGGGTGAGTAGTCTATGGACTATTAGAACATTAATTTTTCGCTGGGATAGAGCAGTCTATAGTTGTAAAGAATTGAAGATGAAGGAATTACATCACTTGTTTTTAAATTTGATTTCTGTAAGCTGTGTGTCCTATTTACGAATAGAGCTGTATTACTTCTGAAGCAAAATCGAAATGTAGGATATTTAATTGTCTGCTCCAGGTAAAAAAATGTAAGATGATAGTTTAAGGTACATATTGCTTGCCTATTTGGTTAATGTCAGATTTACTTTCTGTATGTGAGCTTGATGTGTTGTGAGGGGTACTGGACTCCATCATGAAATGCAGGTCGGGTGGTAAATATAGTTGACAAATTCCTTTCCCGAGTCCTCACAGTGGCAGCTTCCAAATAAGTGGTGCTTTGTTTTCGCTTTATAAATTCGTGACCCCTGATGTCATCACAGTGCACATATCGCCGAGGTGAAGGCCGAGCATATATTCCATTGAAAAGAAAATTTAAATAATCGTTTTTTAAAATATTTTGTAAATTGTCTCCTTATTGTGCATATCGAAAACATTAGCATAGTATAAATCTATATGGCGTGACAAAGGGAATAAACAACTCTCCTGGTAGGAATCACAATTATATTCTTACAAAGGAGTTGAGTGAAAGTGTTAATTTCCCCCGTTTTTTTAGAGACATATTGTTTTCTCCTATGATGATATTATTTTAGTTAAGATTTACAGTTGCAAAACATATGAATTTGTCATTTTTGTCAGCAATGGATGGAAAATGATTGCCAACTATGCTAATAAGAAGGATTAAAGCATAACAGACCATATCATCTTGATAGAAATCAGGACGGTTACCTATGATATGAATTTCACAGAAATAAACGAATCAGTTCAGTAATTATAGCCAACGACTTATAAGATCACGGGTGTCATATAAATACATACTTTTCTTAAAACGTAACCTGTGGTAAGGCAACCATTGTGTTGTATTTGCGGATCGGACAGGTTTCATAATTGATTTTAATGAACGAAAAATCGTGAATGTGCCTACTATATTCAACATGGCGTCGAATGTTTGCAAACGATCATATGTTTTTAATATTACTTCAGCATTCGACTTGAAAACACAAGCCCGAAATATATGAGGGTTATTCGGAAAATAAGGTCCTAATCGCCGTAGCTAATCGAATGTCGCGCAAACATTGTAACGCGCATGCGCACCGACTCCCGGCATGCCTTGCTCGTCAAACGATGCCATTTGCATTGGTGTTGTTGCAGTGTGTAAATTTACAGTGCCAGTTCAAAATGTTTAAAACAATTGATCAGCCCGCTGACTGTGAAATACGGTCAGTGATTCTGTTTTTGACAGCAAGGAACGTTTCAGCATCGGAAGTTAATCGACAGATAAGTCAAGTGTATGGCCCCAATGCGATGAGTGACGGCAAAGTGCGTAAGTGGGTGAGAGCTTTCAAGGACGGACGGGAAAATGTCCATGATGAACCGCGATCAGGCCCACCATCAGTGATCACAGAATATTTTGTCAAAGCCGTGGACGAAAAGATTCGTGAAGACCGGCGATTCATAATTTCAACTTTAGCATTGGAATTTTCGAATGTGGGTAAAACAACTTTGCACAAAATTGTCTCTGAAAATTTGCAATTTCATAAATTGTGCGCACGTTGGGTTCCCAGGCTGCTTACTGAGGAACACCAAATGAAAAGAATGGCTTGTGCTCTTGANCATAAATTGTGCGCACGTTGGGTTCCCAGGCTGCTTACTGAGGAACACCAAATCAAAAGAATGGCTTGTGCTCTTGATGTTTTGGACCGATATCATAAGGAAGGTGATCAATTTTTAGAGAAGATTGTCACAGGGGACGAGACGTGGGTTTCTCACATGACCCCAGAGTCTAAACGTCAGTCAATAGAATGGCGTCAGCCGACATCACCAGTCAAAGTCAGGGCCAAGCGGGAAATCTCAACATGCAAGGTTATGGCAACCGTGTTTTGGGATAGACATGGAGTCTTGTTAGTCGAGTTTATGCAGCAAGGGGCAACAATAAATGCAGCCGCTTACTGCACTACCCTGACTAAACTTCGACGTGCAATACGAAATAAGCGACGTGGCCTTCTGACGTCTGGAGTTTTGTTACTTCATGACAATGTCAGACCCCATTCTGCCATTCACATCCAAAATCTGATCAGATCTTTTGGATGGGAACAGATTGACCACCCACCGTACAGACCGGACTTGGCGCCGAGCGATTTTCACTTGTTCCGCTACCTAAAGGCGTTTCTCGGCGGCAAGCGCTTCGCCACAGATGACGAGGTGAAAGAAGCAGTTACAGACTGGTAACCCTCACAGGCGGCAGACGTCTATAACTTAGGCATACAAAAGCTTGTAGAACGTTACGAAAAATGTTTGAAAAAATATGGAAACTATGTAGAAAAATAGAAAAACATGTAAGGAATTAAATAAAAAAGTTTTTTGAAAAAATCTATGATGGTTTATGTTTTATAAGAAATCGGACCTTACTTTCCGAATAACCCTCGTACAACAATTGTTATATTGTTATATTTATAAAGTCTAATATTATGCCATTCATAGTCACATAATCATAATTCCTTATGACATATACTTACTGCCTAAAAAATACGAATCCACAAACACACCACTCAATACACTTGTTTATAAAAAAAAAAAATAATTATAAAAAAACATAAAATTAAATACATAAATTTATTTTACAAATTTATACTTTGCATATTTGGCTGTTGTGACAATCGAATTCCCCTTGAAAATACGAGTCTGTAGACATTTTGCTAGATGCAATAATTTTAAAATTTAATAAACGCGTATAAATTATATATGTAACTTTATTTATAAAATTAAGCTTTGCAGAATTAATGGTTTTGGCATTAACCTAATTATCCTTGAAAATACGAGTCTTTATAAATATTGATTTATAACCCTATGTCTGTAGGTTTTTAAAATGAAATAAAAATATACTAAGTATACAACTTTTATTTATGTTCCATCAATTCCAAGATTTTGGACGGTTCTGACACCAGATTCCGCAAGATTATTAGTTATGGGGGGTTTTGGCCGTTTTCATGCACCAAGTGATTTCGCAGGTTTTTTTTTATAAATTTAGCACCTCAACATTATAGCTTTTTTTTTTTTTTCAGGAGCTGTCAATATGGCGGACGCATGGCTGCAATGGCAGGAAAATTAAATTAAATTTACGATACTCTTCTACGACTTTAAGGGAAAATCCCAGATGTTTCGAGTGAAAAACCAGAAATTCGAGGGGAAAACAGTATATGCTAAGGAAAAATGGCACTTTTGAGGGGAAAATGAAAAATTTTAAAGGANGAATTGATGGGGCTGACAGCTCAATGTCCAGTTCAAGGTTATGAACATCAAATACGGCCGCCATTACATCATTTAAGTTGGCGGAGCTGTGACCTGCCCTATCCGCATCCCTTACATTGTTGTCTGAGCCCAATTTCCTGTCTACTACCTACATGAAGAAATAAAGTTTCTATGTTATATCTCGGGAAACAATCAGTCTTTGCTACCAAATTTAGCAAAGAAGTTGTATTATGATATGTCATATTTATTCATATGTTTTAAGTGGGTCAGACACTAATTTTTAGAGTGGCCGTTATGCAAACACTTTAGCTTAGTATGCTATATCTACGAAACTATGTAACCTTTTATAACTTAACTTTGCATGCATTTTGTTAGTATCGATGGCACTAGTTGAATGTGCTAATATACAGAATTTTTGTCCTCCATTTATGAAGATGTCACATTAGAAAAATGGATGTTTTACGCAACATTTAGAGAACCAATCAACCGATCAACCGATTCATAACAAATTTTACACTCAAGTGGTGCTTCAGCAGGGTATGTAAACTTACATGTTTTAGTTGCACAAGTTTTTTTTAATTGCATTATTATAAATAATTTTGATTAATAAGTTATATACATTAAACAATTCAACAAAATTCAACGAAATTTTGTAAGCTAAGAGTATTCATTAGGAGCATTAATTATGCATCCAGAGATCCTCTTTTCCCAGCATTTTTGTCAAATTGTGCCACATAATAAAACTGAACATTTTGCCAAATTTCCAAAACCATAAAAATTATTTTCACCATATTTCGCCCACCGCTGATACAGAAATCCACGCAAACCTATACTATTTAAGTGAGTTTAGAAACAGATTTTGAAAATCATGCGATAAAAATAAAATATATATGTTTGTCATATACTTTAACAAATTTAACCGAATTCAACTAAATTTTGTATGCTGACAGTATCTTTTAGAAACGTCGTATACATAACCTTTTTTGAGGCAATATTAGGTAAAATAGCACCGAATAAGAAAATCAAGAATGTGTGCCATATCTCGGGAGCCAATTAATGGGATTTCCCAAATTCCTCACACAAGTAGTGCTATGTTAGGCCATGTATATTTACGTATTTTAAGTGGCTTAGGCATTTATTTTCAAAATGTTTGTCCTGTACATATTTCAGGTTAGTGAATCCTATCTTTCAAAACATTAGACAGATTATATACGAATTTGATCTTCGGAATCTTACCTCCGTAGTGAGTTGATTGCAAGCGAGCTTATGGTACGAGGTTTTCTGGGTTCAAGTCCCGGGCAAGACAAGTGTGTATTTGTAATTCTCACTACTGTTGCATATGTTTCTGGTTCCATCTCTATAATAATATTGCTGTCAACGGGACGTCAAGGCCTTCCTACCCTCTAAGCTTTTAAGAAAAGAACGACATTAAAATTACAGAGGAAAGTGTGTTTATTAGTTATATCAGTATATTCTTGCTTGTTTACAGTTAACTATTCTTGTATGGGGTTATTACTATTGGCTATAGGCTGTTCACGATTATCTGAGCTCTTTTAAAATCCCTGCTTAGGATATATTTTCTGCCAATTTTTTATTCTTCCGCCATACACAAAATTAACATTTCCATAAGCCTGATAATTTTATTCATGTACCATCGAAGAGAAGCAGTGGAATTGTTACAAAAGCAAATGTGTCACTTATATACAAATTCGTAATCTAATGAAGCCTTCATAAAACTATAAAACACAAACTTCAGCGGCCATAAACTGAAATATTACACTCGCAATTCAACGTAAAGTTTGAGAACTGTTTTAATTAATTCCCTACCAACTTACGTAGGAGAGTGTATGTCAGAGAGTACTGTAAAATGTACGTAGTTATTGTCAGTTATTACTTTAAAATTTTGATTTCAAAGCTCACTGTACGGTGAACAGACTATACAACAAAAAAGCCATGATTGGCTAAAACGAAAATTATGTGTGTACAGAACATTGTATGTTATTGTTTCCTTTGTACCTGTATTTTTTCATAACAATAAATAACTTTATCAACTAATGAGATGGAGTGCTGACCGTTGCAGGTGAAGCTGGTGCTGTCGGAAGTGGACTCGATGGAGAGGTAGAGCGGCGGGCACTCGGACACGCTGTAGCCGTCGCACGCCGACGCCAAGGGGATCTCCTGCGCGTTGCTGCTGATCGTCTGGCAGGACACGGAGTTGCTGCCCGCCGACGCGTTGTTGGGGAACTGCGCGGAGTGGGACCAGCACACACGCAGTGAGCCCGACGGTGAGCCTTGCACCTGCCACACACGCACCACCGTCCTCACAACCACCCGCATCGCGACAACACCAATCCACGTTCTATCACCCAAGGCTGAGTGTACTCTTTATAATGGGTGGCGAACTGGGAAGGTTCCTGTTGGGGCTCTTCAACATCCAACTATTTTGTCTAGGTTTTGAGTATATTAAACATTTCCGTGGGATGATATTAATTATATCTTAATAAAAATGTCAAATTATTTTAAAAAAATAATATTTATCATGTTCTTTAAACACACGTGCGGGAATCTTGTATTAAATATTGATTCATACAAATTTAAAAACAGTTATTTTTACATAAAATTTGTTTTCGACTTAAGTATTTATTGATGTTGCAGTAATAACATGTTGCAATTTTTTGAAATGCGACACCTGGATTGCATGCGATAAGATATTAACTTATAAATATTTCGAATATTAATTTTATTTGAAAAGTTAAAATTGTAATACGTGCAAACTGGGAAACAAATGCCCAAGAATAATTTTTCACTAACGTATTAATTTTGCTGATTTTGAGTTTTGTACGATGAAGGGTATTAATTTATATTTACTAATACTATTTCATTCGTTTTTTAAAAATATTTTTTCTCCACTGTCATGCTTTTTCAGTCTATTAGTTATATCACAACGAAAAATTATGTAATATGTTATAAATCTAGGAAATAATTATAGCCTCTTGAACGCCCTTAAAAAGTGTCCTATGGCAGAAAATTCGCCAAATATTCATTAATTTTAGTAATACACATTACCTAAGTTCTTATTCAAAGAAAATAGGGGATTCTTTCTTCTTACAGAATTCCTAAGCTAATTGCATATGAAATCGTCCTGAACTTGTTGAAATTATGCGTTTTATACTGATTAAATAACGCAATGAACGACCGCGATACAAAAATGTAATGACACAGAAAGATATTTGCATTTTATAAAATACTTTAATGTGGCCAAATTATTGCGTGTTTCAATCCGTAGCTCTCCCTAATTTTTATAAACTCCTTTCTTTTACCAATAAAGGTCAAAATTAATTAAGAGAATGTCCCTTGTGAAAATGATAGTAGATTATTTTTGGAGACGCAAAAAAACTGCTATCTTGCGTTTGAATCATGATCATGGAGGCTTCACGGTCCCCGAAAAGCCTGTCCACGGAGTCCTGTCTTGCCCACACCAGACAACACTTGGCGGGGTTCCGTTACGGACGAAGTCAGTCGGAAACAGAACTGCCGGAAAACAACCGGACTGCGGGATACCGAGACAGAAGCGTTATGAATTATCACAGAAGATTTTATCCGCAAAACTACTCACTCAAAATTGCATCGCATGCTGCTGTACTGCAAAGACGATGGTGCTTATGTTGTAATTATTGACTCACATGTTCAACGTACGTTTTAATATAAAACAGTGTATGCTGCAGTTATGCTGGCACGACAAAACCGCTCCGACAAGTCAGATAATTTGTAACAGCCAATAGGAAGCAAGGTTAACCGGACAAAATCCCAGCCCCGACAGTACAACAGAAGTAGATTAAATTTTTACTTCTCGACGTGTCGGTCTAGTCGGGGTGCGGAAATAATGGAACACCACATCACAAAACAAAATTTCGTGTATATTTTCCTACTGTAGTAAATAATAAATAAACTAACTTGGTGCCAACATCCCGTTTCGCTTTGTTTTTAGATGCTTTTTTGTATGTATTGTAATGTAGTCTAAAGTAAATAATAATTTATTTTATCGTGAGTTTTATGTTTGAAATATAGGATATGATAGGGGTAACTTGCCGTTTTAGGATTTCCCAACAATCAAGTACAACACTTGTCGTGCAGACATCGTCAGGCGGTATAGTGATCACAAAAAAACATATAATATGACATTTCGTCGTGCTCTGGCGTCGTGTATGACTGTCGTGCCGTGATAGTCGTGCTATTGTGACTCCAACATAAGGCATGGGATTCGACTAACAGCTAATTCTGTATAATGGATGGAATGGTTTTGCACATCTATTAATCTTATTTCACTTAGTCGTTCAGTTGTAGCTACGACTGTTTAATAGGCGCTTTCTAATGTGATCTTTCCGTATTGAAGCTTCGTTCGACATAAAATATTTTTGTAGTGGTACCAGCAAATTCGTTATTTTCGCTTATATTTTAAAACATATTTTTCATTAATTTCAGCTTATGTTGTAGTTTGCCACATGATATATCACCAGCAACATGAAAATTCAATGCGTACGGTAGAAATTTATAGAAAATCAGTCAGCCATTCAACGGAAGTTTATAGGGAATGTTTACATGGAGAGCACTTACACAATTAGGATATTACCACTTTAGTCTCAAGTATTATTCAAACCGTACCCAAACCTCCATTTTGAGTGCAGGTAGTGCAATGGGCTCTCATTTGGTCCATATAATGTCACAAACAATGCTACTGAGAATGCTTTCAACAAGTATATAACTGAACGCTATAGTGAATAATAGTAGTATAAACATACCTGGGTATTGTCTAAAAAGACTGTGATTACTAGTAAGAAACTTAAAAACAAAAAAACACACATATCTTCTCTCGATTGGAACACTCGTCTGTATAAACTGGTAGTACCAATATTACTGTGTACACATTTGTTACACTGGGAAGTATCAAAATCTAACACCAGATGTCAGTTCGAGTCATTCATTTTCTGTAAACTAGCAGTATTGCGATTTAAGCACTAGTGCAATTTATGCTACTTTCCCCCTATTCACATGGCTAATTGTAAATTGAATATAATATTTGGCGCGAAGTAGACGTGCACCTGTTACTTACTAGCTGCATGAGTGAAAACATTCGTTTCCCCAAGTCTTTTTTTTTTGTACATACACTGAGAGAAAGGTTCGGTTACGCCACCAGTTTACTTGTTTAAGTGTATGCAAATTAATATTAACAGCTGGGGTAACAAAATACTTTCTTCAAGCAGATTTTGTTTCTCCAAGTAAAATGTTTATATTTTTTAACTGGACAAAATTATTATAAATTCATTTTAACCATCAAAATATTTTGTATTAACGAGTACATGTCTGTTTTGCCATTATTATATAAAC
The DNA here is from genome assembly GCA_002778355.1 of Clitarchus hookeri. Classification (NCBI taxonomy): domain Eukaryota; kingdom Metazoa; phylum Arthropoda; class Insecta; order Phasmatodea; family Phasmatidae; genus Clitarchus; species Clitarchus hookeri. The sequence continues at coordinate 221,183 of NQII01003737.1, read as the reverse complement.
AAGTGAAAAGTGAAGAGGTNTCATCAAAATATTTTGTATTAACGAGTACATGTCTGTTTTGCCATTATTATATAAACAAGTGAAAAGTGAAGAGGTTTGGACGGCTCTTAACATCGAGGTCTTGAGAGAAATAAACTAGTGTGTTGTTGACTGAACCAAACGTCTATCTCAGCGTAGATTAAATACGAGATGAAGTGTCTCGCTGAAATTAATTTTGTGATGATATGTTTGTCCATGTAACGACCACACTCTGCGCGAGATTATACTTTCCCTTTGCGTGAACTAATTGATGGGTTGTGGAAAAGTATCGCAGTGTGCAAATTCCCGCAACATGAAAAAGGGCAGAATTTGAATTACTTAATATATTTAATGGATTTTGAAGATATTTGAATGCTGTTTGCAATCACATACAGCAACAGTTGAAACAGTCCATTGATTTATATTTAAAAGTTGCCAACATTATGCGAAACATTAGGTGTACAAACCACAATATAAGTTAGTATGCTAAAATAATTAAATTGTTTTAAATTTAACCTATTATATTACTTACAACTCTACGGTATATAAATTTTCGTATCTTGAAGAAGTATACTTCTTCCAAACAAAATTTTCTAACACGTGCTTTTAAAAAATAAAGGTGCTTTAAAATTGCGTTTTTATTGTTCTACATAATAAAATGTTATAAATTTCAAAACAATTATTATTTGCATTTATACTGATTTTTTGTTTTTCTATGTGTTAGTATTCGAAAAAAGTCAAATTTTATTTATTCGAAAATTATGCTGTATATCAGCTGTTTTCAAGTGTGATGGTTTTGTAAATTCAAAAATATAATTGATAAAACAAGTGCCTTCGAAATGCCTATATTAAACCGTTCAAAATCAGTTCTTGATTTGATATTTGTGAAATCCACGCATAGCGACACCTTTCCAAGACCCGGAATGATGTGGGGTGCGAGGAGGGGCGTGCCGTTCTTAAGGCGGATTTACAATAGCTCGTCGCATATATCCGTCATATCTTAGTCCGTCTTACGACCGTCCGTCTCCCAGCCGAGTTGATTCACAATCAGACTCCATATGTCCGTTGTCAGTCCATTGCTGCAAACTAACACAAAACTGTTTAGAAATAGGAAAAAAAAAANATCAGACTCCATATGTCCGTTGTCAGTCCATTGCTGCAAACTAACACAAAACTGTTTAGAAATAGGAAAAAAAAAATTCTGCATTAATAATGAAAATTATTGGCGGTATTGTGTGTGTGAATAGGCAAAGTGCAAGTACACGTAAATAGCCGAAATTTGTAGATGTTAAAAATAATTAAATAACATAACTAGAATAATTTCAATAATTTTACTATTGCACAGAAGGAACTCGTGTTTCCGACATGTTATCATCTCCCCTTCAGGAAAATGTAAAACATTTGNATCAGACTCCATATGTCCGTTGTCAGTCCATTGCTGCAAACTAACACAAAACTGTTTAGAAATAGGAAAAAAAAAAATTCTGCATTAATAATGAAAATTATTGGCGGTATTGTGTGTGTGAATAGGCAAAGTGCAAGTACACGTAAATAGCCGAAATTTGTAGATGTTAAAAATAATTAAATAACATAACTAGAATAATTTCAATACNGAAATTTGTAGATGTTAAAAATAATTAAATAACATAACTAGAATAATTTCAATACTTTTACTATTGCACAGAAGGAACTCGTGTTTCCGACATGTTATCATCTCCCCTTCAGGAAAATGTAAAACATTTTCATTTCACAGCTACACAAACAAATATGTGAAAACAAAATACTGCACACACTAAACAGCTTCATAATGAACTCGGAATGAACGGGTAGCGAGAAGGAAATGTTTAAAATACTGTTATTCCATCCGTCTGATCGCTAAGTGTTAAAGCATGCCAAAGTTTTGACGGACGGACTTAAAGCATTAATGGACACCTCTTATTGGCCTCGTGATCGACGGATGGATGACGGACGAGCGGACGCGACGGGTTGTTGTAAATCTGGCCTTTCCCGGATATCCGGCGCCGGGGTGGGGCACCGGCGCTCGACTCACCCGGAGCACTCCAGCGGTGGCGGAGTAGAAGTAGTTGGGGTGCAGGCGATAGTAGCTGACGGTGAAGGGCTCGATGGCGGCAGCGAACTGGGTGCTGCTGTACGACCGCTCCGTCCAGTCGGAGCCGCAGTTGGGGTTCAAGACTCGCTGGTGCACTGCAAAACAACAACATGAGCTGGGCGAGGCCTCGCACTTCCCTCAAAACTATAGCCTCTTCGTAGTCACTTCCAACTTATATGATGACCTTCTGAAGTTCTACTTTCAGGCTATTCGCTATATATCCTTCCGAGACGTGTAAACAAAGCGTTAATAAGTCTAGAAAAAATGCCGAAGAGAAACCAACGGACAGTAGTTGTGCTACGAACAAACAATACAAAATAAATATATTAATAGAAAAACAATTTAATTTATTTTTCATCACTGCATACCTGGAAACTTAAATATGGTAGTAAGTAAGAAAGTGTAGCAGAGTTATTTTAATAAATACGAGGGCTAAAACTGTAGCAAATAAATGCTGAGTTAAATACGAGGGGAGAACGTTTATTAAATTTATGTGATTAGGTTAATTAGTTATGGAGGTACTGTATGAGTGCATATGTTTATGAAAAAAAAAACGTATTGATAGTGTGGTAGTAGGAAGGTGCTGCGGTCTGTTGGTAGATAAGGTAAACTACAGCTGATTTGAAAACTCTACTGCTAGAGTGCGCTCGCGTTGAGTTGCTATTGCATAACAAGTGTTTGTAGAACCACTGGTGTCGTTTTCTATGTGAGCAAAGAGATGGCAACTGAGAGAGCCATGGCACAGTGACCGATGTTGACAATGTGTTTTCTAAAGCGGCACGCATATTTTTTAATAGTAGATGCTTCACGGCACTTACATAATGATAATTTTAATTTTTTTGTGTTGCTTCTATAGTTCAATAGTTTTATGTGCATGCTAATTGTAAGCTAAATATATCCAGGAATTATGTTTGCTTAAGTATATTATTGTTTTGTAATATTTCTAAGTACTTACTTTACTAGTGACGTGTAGCATAGTAAGTTGGACTGCCCATATTTTAAAGCAATTTGTGGTGAAAAAAACGCTATAAAGGATAACTGAATTATGAGGAGAATTGAGATGTGGGTCAATGGGTGAGATTCCACTGGAAAATACTGAGGGAAAATGAACGAAATAGGAGCCTGGTGTTACCGTACACCTGAGATAGGCATTTTTGAAAGGGAACCCGGACAGAGGTTCACGGGTTTGACTCCCAGGGATGGAAAAAGAACAGGAGTTGATAAAGGGATTTTAAATTTAAACCATGTGTAGGTGGTAAGAAATTGTTGCTCATAAATATTAGAAGGAGACCTGTTTCGTGTGTAAGATATTTGTAACCTGTGATTATTTGTTCTGTAGAAAAACAAAAGGGTGTAATGAATGTGTTCGTTTTTGAGTTGATCATTTGAACGTCAGAGATTTTAGACGCAATTTCCAAGTGCTGTAAAAGAGGGAATGAGTACGGAGCTTTCGGCAGGAGAGATGACAGAAGCCTGAATATGTTTGTCGAAAAGATTGGTACCGCAACACCGAGTGCTGCCCCCAGCCCCCCTATTTGACAGCCGCGCTTTTCGGTGGAGCAACCCTATATTTCGAGAACAGTTAACAGCCTAACAATTACAAAATAAAAGATCAATTTAAATTTGATTTAAAAAGTTTATTTATCTTAGAGAATTTGGAGCTGTTTACCTTTTCGCCTAGGAGAGTTTGAGAGAATGTGTTTTTTTTTATTCGGTGTTTATTTTTTTCTGTGATTGTATCCCCGAGTAGGTGTTTTAGGGCATGGTGTTAAATTTAGGCATAAGTTGACGAGTCGGTGATGTTGCAACTGGAGACAGGCCTAGACCATCCAGAGGGATTGGCTAAGGGGTGCGAGGTTCGTAGATGTTCATTATTGCCGTGGGTGAAGGTGCAATCGTGCTCAGAGCGAGTCAGCGACTACNACAGACCTGGACTATCCAGAGGGATTTGGCTAAGGGGTGCGAGGTCCGTAGATGTCCATTTATTGCCGTGGGTGAAGGTGCAATCGTGCTCAGAGCGAGTCAGCGGCTATGGAACCTCCCACACGATAGCCGAGGAACAGGAGCGGTGTTTTCTGGCCGAAGGGAGGCAGATGGAAAGCGATTCCATCCCATAGCTAGTTCCAGGCCAACAAGTGGAGTTGCTTGTGTTTCCGCCAGAAGAAGGTTGCTGGTTGGTACTAGGGTCCACTGGTGGGGCCCCTTCGACTTCCATAGCTAGGAATAGCCTTATACACAGAACCGACGATGGCTGAAACTAGAGCTTGCTACTGAAAATTGTTAATTTAAATTTATTTTTAATTTATGGTCTGTTTTGGTTTATTTTGTTTCAGACAGGGCTAGTGTCCTGGAAATGTGTTAGTTTGTTTACCAAGTGTTACAGGACCCTGACAACTGGTGTGGATCTCACACCTCTCACCCACCTTCAAGCCATTAAAAAAATAAAAAATCTAAAAAAAATTAAATCGAGGAACATATAATTTTACCTCACCCTACCCACCACTCTCCCCACCATCCTAACCATTTCTAGGGATACGGGTCTGGGTTTGGCTCACTTCCTACTTCTTAAAGATGAAAATACATTTTTTTTAAATTCTCAATTCACAGAATAAGCAAAAAAAAAAATTTCTTCCCTTTAAACATGGCTACAGTGAAATTCCTTCACTTCAAAGCTATGTTATTCATTTTTTAACATAAATACATTTACATATTTTTTTTTATGAAAAACAAACATTTACAAAAATAAAATATCATTATATCCAATCTTCTTGGCCTGTCTCACAACATTTTATATTTCTTTCTCAAAAAAATACTAAAGCTCCCAAAAGAAAAAATACAACCATGGTTGGCACTTCGTGTCTCTCTCTCTCTCTCTCTCTCTCTCTCTCCCTATATATATATATGAGGGTGTTGGCTATGGTGAGCGGGGGGATTGTATGGTTAGCATTATATATTCCTTGATTTTTAGAATTTTTTAGATTTTTTATTATTGCTAGGGGGTGTGATGTAGTGTTAAGAGGGGTGTTGTGAGGGGGATGGGTGGATGTGCTAGGTGTAGGATTGGTGAAGGTGGAGGGGGCCATGCCGGCTGGTCCTCCCCGGGTCCACTGGAACTGACTCGGAGCCTCGAATTCTCTCTTTTATTGATCTGATGATTGAGTGACTCATTTCGCTAATTGTCTCAAATCCTCTTGCTAGTCTGAGGATTTTTCTGTTCTTGCTTAGAGGAGCTTCGAATCCGCTTTCCTCATTTTTNGAAAACTCCAATGGTGTGTATTCCACAGACACTACAGGCAAACACTAATTACCATATAAAATAATATCAGATTTTTAAAAAGAACTTTACATTGCTTATAAAATTTCCCTTTCCTTTTCTTTTAGTTATACTTGGTTGCCAACATGAGCATCTATCTTTTACAAGATAATGTTTGGCTTCTAGTTTTACTGAATTTTCGTTTCTTTTAGTTCACCTTTTCTCTCTGCTTGCTGTTCTAGTTGCCATGTACACACGAACGCAATGCATTTCGTACATTTTCGTGAGTTGTCGGCATTTCAGACAAAGTCCCGCTGAGGCCACCACAGCGCACCATATGGAGGGCTGTCCGCCACGCCTCCGGCTGCTTCTTTACACCTTATTCTTGTTATGTGTATAAAATGAATTTATTTCTTCCAAAACAATGCTAAAATGTGTTACAAACATAAAAAGTAATCGTGGGATCAGTTTTGTGTGCATTTTAGCCCTGTTTGAGTACATTACAGCATTATATCCTATTAAATTTAGTGTATCAGGTATAACCGCCTCTGTATGAGTTAAGGGTTCTGCCTGGCTGGGTCATCACACACTGTGCAGAGCTTCAGGAAAAAAGTGTTTATTAAAAAACCTGTGTGTAAGGCTTGACTTGATTTGTTGCAGTTAGTATTCTTGGGTTCGTGATGTTGGCTATGCGCCTTCAGGAGGAGGGGGCTTGGGGATGGAGTCTGCAGCGCTAGAGCTATTGCGACTGATGACTGTAACCACCTGAGATGTGGAGAAACTGGTTTCGTCCGCTCCTGTTTGTGAGGTATCCTAGGGAACAGAGCATCTCCGGAGCAACTTCTTCAGGAAGTCGTACAGAACCACATAGCATACTTGTGGTTGTTGTGGACTGCTTGTTAAATTATTTCTAGGGGAGAAGGAATACTGTAGCAGATTAATTTAACTTATTTGGCAGAAATTTAATTTTGGATATTGCATATGAGAAAGGTAGAGTGCTGTAGATCGTGGAGTCTGATTTGAGGTCATTTGTTTGACATTTTAAAAGTTTATCAGGACTGAGGCTTCTGTTCTGCAAGCAGCCCGAGGAAATATTTCTAACACGGTTTGTAACACTGTTATTTTAAAATTTTAAACACTAATACATCAGTGCATTCTAGAGCTGCATGTGATTGGCTGGGGATTAATGCTGGGTAGAAAAATTTGCTTCTGGTTTTGTTGCTACTCTGTGTTTGGTTTTTTCTTGGGCGTGACTAGGAGGCCACGAGTTTTGGGTAATTTACAGCAGAAGGGCGTCGCCACGAGGGTTTGGGATGAAATTTCATGGAAGGCCACTATCGTCCATGGGTAGTGTTCCACTTACTGTATGTGAAATGTGCAGTTTTCGCTGGCGGTATGCGCCCGTCCTGTTGTGAAATGTGGGGATAAGTGGTCAGCCATAGGTCATCAACCGAAATCTCGTCCCCTCTACAAATGTAGCGACAAGGTACACATGGCGATGTGTTTACAAAGCCGGGGTGTAAATCGCTGGGCGCGAAAGAGTGTGGATCTCGTCCGCGGAGAGCACGTGTTGCATATAGGAAGGGGCCCGGGGCCAAATAGGGCCGGGTTGTAACTGACGACAGTGAGACAATGAAGTGCGAAATTAAGACAGGAGTTCGCCGAGACGAATGGTCCAAGTGTGAGATGTTCTGTGTTCCCAACTAGTGATGGTTGTTATCCCTTACCCTGCGAAGCCCTGGATCGTCCGAGTGTACGGAGAGTCTGATGTGATTCGTCGTGGGATGTAAAACCTGTAATACAGTAGTTCGGTTTAGCTTAAGAATAAGACAGGGATCCATAAGTATGATTATTATGGAAATTAACTCGTTAAGTAAATTTTATATTGGCTCCTCTAGCAGGTCAATCAATTTTAGAATTTAATTATAATACGTTGTTAATTGAGCTCAGTAAATCTGAGTGTGAAATGATCTTTGTTCTGAATAGATAAAAAAACCTTACACTATAAATATGGTAATTTTTAATGAGAATCTGCTGTCTTGCATTTTATGATTTCAAGATCCCCAAGTAGAATTTAAGGTGTGGATGAAGTGTTGAGAATTTATCTAAGACTTTTAATCTGTTTTTCTATAATTTTCGGTAGACAGTCGACAATCATGTAGAGGGTGGAGACTAAATAGTTTAAGATCCTGTTATTTAAGAGAGTGAGTATCTGCTGTTTATAATGCTCCCTTATTTATTTATTTCGCTGCTCTGAGCTACGACCCCCATACATATATGTTGCAGTACAGGTTGCAGATAGGGAGATGTCTAGAGGTTGCGCTGGTACCGTGACAATATATTTTTTTGGAGTAAACTTTATAATTTGCTTCTTGGGCTCAGTAATTATTTTAAAATTTTAATATTATTAAATATCAGAAGAAAAGATAAAATAAGTTTAAGGCGAAAATATTTAGATTGGAAAGACATGTCAAAATTTTTATGCTTCTGGTGCACATAGCTAATGAGACCTTTATGATAGTGGAAGGCTGCTTAAAGTTTACCCCAGTCGACAGGCTTCATCACCTTGCAGGGATTACTCCACCCAGTATTATAAGAGAAATAGCTGTAATGCAAGAGTGGACTAGATTAGGACGAGAAAGTACTCACCCTATGCACGGGCATGTGCCTACAGTACATAGACACAAGTTCAGAAAAGGCTTCCTGAGAACATCATGGGAATTAATTGGATAACATTAAATGGCGAGAGCAGAGTTATGGAAATTCAAGTTCCCTAACATCCCAGGACAGATGACAGAAGCTGAAAATTTACCACCTGGCCACAAATAAAATTCTATTGTATGGAAATCTTTGAATAGACTGAGGGCAGGAGTGGGTAGGTCTAAAGCCAACCTAGCAATATTGGGTTGCATCGAAGCTAAAAACATCATGTGCGAATGCGGTGAATACCAAACCATTAAAGATATGCTCCAATGCCGGGCATACCCATGTACTTGCATCGAAGATGAACACTTCCACGCGATGCAGAATGCAATTGACATTGCAAAGTACTCGTCAAAATTATTGTAACATACTCTTTGTGTTTCGCTGTAATATTTAGCTGCGTAAGTAGATGTAAAAGGTTGATTCTGTACCACTTTCAAAAATCTCAGAAATGTAAAAAAAAAAAAATGTAATATCCTAATTTACTGATAAAATCTTCAATAAATCAACAAACTTAAATTACTAACAAAATAATCAAAATATCAAGAAATATTTTCTAATTTTTAGTAGAATAATTTCCTAACTATTTTCTTGCTTGTTTTATTTTTTCTTCTTCTAGTAATAAAAATTTATATTCTTCTTGTATAGATAATTTTTTCTATATAATTAAATTTTATTTCATGTATTTCTAAATGTTCTATTGCTTGTCCTATTATTGTTTAGAGGATTGTAAATACGCAGAATTTTATGGATTTATTTCTTTAAAGTTATAAGGAGATAGTTTCCTATTTGTATTCATTCTTTCTCATAAAAATTGTGGAATAATCTGTTTTGTTTTTAACAATCCAAATTCTTCTGTATTTATATTCTTTGGTATAGAAGAAAATTAAGTATTAGATTTGGTAAAATTAGTTTCTCCAGATTTAATAAAAACATTTTTGGTATACAATTATACTTTTTAATTATTTTCATGTATTTTAACTTATATATAGTTGATTGGAAATTTATTAAAACTAAATGCAGATAAAATATCATTTATAAATTTATATCTCTGTTATTCTTCTTCTGGCAATTTAATTTCTATAACTGTTAATTATTTTATTCTTATTTCCCCAACAAACTTATTAGAATAAATTTTTATAATCAACACAACAAATGTTCTGTAAACTATTTGTTAATTTTTCCCACATATCAGATAATGGAACAGAATAAAATGTTGCATTTTTGAAACTTTTAAAATTATTCTCTATTTCTTCTAAACAATCTTGTATTGGATCGAATAAATTATCTTTTTTGGAAATTTTTATTAACATATTTATAAATAGTATGTTATAATCTTGTAATTTCATTTTATTTAACCAAATTAGATGCGAATGTATTGTTAAATATTTTATCTGGACAATTAACAAAATCTACAACATGGTATCCAAGAATTTTATTAACTCCAGGACTTGTTAATAGGCTAATAAATATATTATAAATTTTAACTCTAGAAATAAAATTTCACCATGTTATATAATCTATAAAAACTGTTTTATTATTAACAATTGCATTACAATTATCTGTATATCCTCCTTGTATTTGAAAGTTATTTTTTGAAATTAAATATTGGCTCATTTATTTATTGTTATAAATTCCTTCTAGTCTTGTGTTGTATTTAAATCCAATAAAAAAAAAATGTCGTTTCTTTAATTCTTCTAATTCTTGGTAATTCTTCTAACAAAATATTTAATTTTACATCTGCTAGTTTGAGTTAATAAGGAATAGCAACATGATTATTACATTTTTTCTCTATAATATTTATATCTTCTTTTATAATTTGTTTTGTACTATTTATAATTTTAATATTATAATTTAATAAATATGGAATTTTTGCTTTTACTTTGTGCTTTGCTAAACTAAAATTAGAAAATGTAAATGTAAGAAATTAAAAAAACTACCAGTATTTTTTAAAACTAAAAAGTTCTATTCTGTGCTTTTCCTTCATTATCTATAAAATATATAATTTTTTAAAAGCCATAATATTATTGCAAAATGGTTCTGTAATTGGTTTAAATTCTTTTAACTTTTCTTCACTGCATGTGTAAATTATATTACCAACATTTGTAACGAAATTGTTTTTATTTAAATTTTCATTGAGTAACCAGAACCCAAATCTTTTGCTACTTGGATTAATTTTATTTCCAAGTAATTCTGTTAGAGAATATAGTTGTGGAGTTGTCGAGATTGTTTTTTCACCTTCCATTTATTCAATATAAAATTTTAATAATAATTTCTCAAATTAATTGTAGAGATTAAAAATAGTTCTAATGTAAAAAAAAAATATTTATTTTAAATAATAATTAAAAAAAAAAAAAATGTTAGTGGTAGTTGGAAAAAAAGTATTTTAAAGTAATGCATTTTACTAATGTTACCTACATGAGATATCCAAATTTAAAAATTCCTTACACAGCCTGTAAAGAAAGAGAGAAGTGGGGAAGTGAACCAGCTGGGCAGGCTGTATAAGTAATTTCCCCAAGTGAGTTTTGCTACTTAAAAATGGCTGGTAAAAAAAAATGTATATATATATATAATCTGTATGAATGGTTGACCTGTGGAGCAAACGAAAGTCTCGTTAGTCACGAATGAATAAAGTCCCTGGCCTAGTAGGAATAGTGGTAAACTTGTGTGAATGTTTTTTCTATGGGATAATAATTTTTTATTTTATATTCAATTAAAAAAATTATTTTTAAGAATTTTAATTTTTTTGATATTTTGTCAAACCTTTGAGAATTAAATTTTCTTGATATTTTGTTAAATGTTTGAGTTTTGTGAAAGTGACCTGACTAAAAATATTTTTTAAATCATTTTTTATTTGTTAGTTTTTTTATTTAAAAAAATAAAAAAACAAAATAAATAAAATGGATCCTCTTCTAAGCAGTTAAATAACTCAATCGACTTTGTAAAATTTAAATGAGTTAGAATTAAATAAAAATATGAAACGTCTAATTTTCAAATCATAAATACAATGTATGGTAAAAAAATTTAATTTAATTTTGGAAATAAGTTTTAATATTAATTTGCCTGATAGATATGTCAAAATTTATAAAAATTAAGATTTGAAAATTATGAATGGAAAAGGTTTGTTATAAAGGATTTGTTTAAAACTGAAAATATCAATCAATGCATAATATAAAAGTTTTTTGTAATTTAAATTTGTAATTTGTTATTTTTTTTAAATTTTTTGATATTTTGTTTGTATTAATCAGTAAATTGAGTTTATTTATTTGTTGTAGATTTCATCAGCAAATAGGATAGGATATTTGGTTAAATTTCTGAGATTTGTGAAAGGAGTCCAGATTCAGTCTTTACATGTACTTGAGTACAGAATGTCTCTGACACGAGAATAATAAATCAGAATAGTTCTGCACAAAATGTCTCTATGGCAATCGAAATTGTGTGAATTTAGAGCAACTATGGGTGTGTAAATATATATCTGACTTCTGCCCATCCAGATGTGGATGTCAGTAATACAGTATACCAGACTCGCATTCGAGAGGTACAGAAATGTGTTTGATCCTAACCAGCTACATTTGGAGCAATTATTACGCACATTCATGAGGCCAGGATCTTGTTTAAAAAGTTATGTGATTAAAATGAAACATTGCTTTATTAAGCCTTCAGTTGTAATTCAACAGTGTGTAAATGCAACTAAGAGACTCAAGACACTGCCTGAAGAGAGTGCTATGCAGATCTGAGATGTATAATTATCTACTGTTTGTGTATTATACATTATTAATCGGATTCCATGCATACCATTGTGACCTTTCCAGAGCACAAGTACTCTTTCGAGTTTCTTGCTGCCAAACATTCGAACAATTGAGTTAAATTAATTGGAAACAAATTTTTATGTATGAGTAAGTATTTCTGCGAGATCTCTAGTAATGTGATTCTGCTATTTATGAGTCTCATATTCATTCGAAAAAAAAAATCAGCCATAGGCAAATGGAAGGATGGCATTTAAGTCACCATTTTTCTCAAGCTCTGCACTGAGAGGTGCAAAGTGACACACTAACTTATTCTGCAGGTGTTATTATTACATTCACATTATTATAGGAATAGAGTCTTTTAGCGATTATCACAACGCCTGCCTCCCAGAATGTTTATTCATGTTCGATCCATTACTGACTATAGTCGAGACTTTCAAGGAGTGAGAAGTGAAGGGATACTCGCATTTACCTCGCTGTATTCCGTCGCCTCTCTAACCACAACTCGGCTTACCTAATCCACTCTCTGCGCTGGTCAGGAAAGTCCAATCTGCCCTTCAGCTATAGCAGCCATCTCCACTAAGCTTAATGCCTCCCTCGTCATACCCATGATGACATTGCTTTAATATCGGGAGCAATGCCACAATAGTATTCTGATCTTTCCCCCAGTCCTGGGATTCCCTAAAATTGTGAACACATTCATTATGTACACTGATGCTAGAGATGTAGGCATCGGAACTGTGTTATCTCAAATTCAGGATAGAAAGGAGATATCACTAGAATACTTTAGTAATGTATTGCACAATCCCGAGATAAATTTACTGTGTTGCACGCAGGGAGATTCTGGCCATGGTGAAGGCAATTTCACACTTTCACCCCTACCTTTACAGTATACATTTAATTCTACGAGCCGTCAATGCTTCATTATGCTGGCTACTTAATTTCAAGGTTACCGATGATCAAATAGCCTGATGAATACACCATTTTCAAGTATACGACATTGAAATACAGCACAGATCTGGAATCCTTCACATCAATGCAGGTTCTGTATCTCGTAATGGGTCATTTACATCGAGTGGAGAGGACATTAGGAAAGATCAGCAAAATGATTCAATTTGGCATCAATTACTGAATTGAAAAGTAGCTGGCAGTCAGTCAAAATGTGAAGATATATCTATCCTGAGCACAGCAGTCAAAGCCTACTGGGTGCACTGGAATTCCCTCGTACTGAAGAATGGCATGATTTACAGGAACTGGGAAAATAATGATGGAAAATACACATGCTAACAGTTGGTATTTCCAGAATGCAGGGTCCCCGACGTTTTAAAGAAACTGCACAACACCGCAGCTTGTGGTCGCTTTGGTGTTAATAAGACCCTCGACAGAGTTCGACTGATATTCTACTGGCTTCATTGTCGGGAGGACGTTGAGAAATGGTGTCGAATGTGCAACACCCGCACAGCGAGGAAGGCACCAAGGACTAGGCGACATGGTCAATTCCAAAAATACAATTTTGAAGTCCCATTCCAGAGGATGGCATTAGATATTATCGGACCCTTGCCTGTTACAGAGATAGAGAGGTAATCGGTATCTCCTGGTGGCCCAAAATTACTTAAGTTAGTAGCCTGGAGTCATTCCCCTCCTAAATAAAGACGCGCATACTGTGGACAACGCACTCGTAGAGCATGTATGCTCGAGATTTGGGTTGCTACTAGAAATTTATCCGGATTTTGGACGAAATTTTGGAGCTGCTGTGTTCCAGGATGTAACGGAGATTCTGGGGTTGAAGAAGATTGGGACTACAGCCATACAACCTCAGTCCGATGGAATGGTCGAGAGGATTAACTGCACTCTTGAACAGTATCGGTCTATCTTCGTGGCAGACAAACAAAAGTCTGAAATTTAGAGGTGTCACTGTTTATCCTTTCTTGCTACTTGGCAGTTCACGAGTCTACAAGGGTAACACTTTCAAGGATGTTGTTTGGTAGATATATACGCCTNTTTCTTGCTACTTGGCAGTTCACGAGTCTACAAGGGTAACACTTTCAAGGATGTTGTTTGGTAGATATATACGCCTCCTTAGTGTCCTGCTGTTTGGTCGACCGACAGAAGAGGAAGTGGTTGCCCCAGATTAAGCCTGCGAATTATGTAATAGGCTCGTTTGCATTAATAATTTTGCTCGACAGCGTCTAGGAATAAATAGTGACAGGATGATNGCGAATTATGTAATAGGCTCGTTTGCATTAATAATTTTGCTCGACAGCGTCTAGGAATAAATAGTGACAGGATGATAATGCGGTATAACAGGAGAATGTCGAGCGAGATATTTCAAGAAGAATGATTGGTGCGGCTGTACAACACACAGAGGCGAAAAGGATACTGTCCGAAGCTATATAAATGTTGGAAAGACCCATACAGAATTATGAAGATCAATGATGTGGTCTCTCTGTTTTATCGCAAAGGTTCTCGGGCGAAGCTTAAGGTTGTCCACAGCGACCTGCTGACACTCTACAAAAGTCTGGATGTATCAGAGTCTGTTCGGGACGAATAGACTTGAGGAGGGGGCAGTGTTACGTGTTGCTGCCTTGCATCACTTCCTTTGCGCCCTCTCGCTCGAGTGTGCGAAGGAGTGTGTCAGTGGTATTGCTGGCAACCTGAAGATTGCGCGGAGATTTACAAAGGCGAGCCTACATTCGGACCACGATAAGCCTATCGGGCCTTGTGTACTCCCGTTCATGAGGAGATAGAATTTCTGGGGTTATCATTGCAAGAAAGTTTTTATAATCACCGTAGCCTCTCTCGGCGAGACTCGGGGTGCGGGGAACATTTTATATCTGACCAGCGATACTACTTTACCCCCGACGGACTTCCGAGCCAACAGTTTTAGAGTTCGGAGGATTGTGCGACCTTAAACACCAGGTGTGCGAAGACAGCGAAGCGACGAACCAGAAAACGACGAGTGGCGGCGACAGCGAGCAGCGAAAGTGAACTCTGTGGATTGCGAGCATAGGTGCAGTTGATAGTGAGATGAACTGGATGCATGAGTGACAGATATTTGGAATGGTGGCAATGTATATGTATATGAGTGAATGATTGGTGTGAATTAAATGAGTAACCAATATAGAGACAATGATATAAGCACTTTAATTAAAATTGAGATACACATTAAATATTGGGCTTACTGAGAATAACAAGAGTAATAGTGGAGCTAAGGTAGTTAATTTTGTTAGTAATGTTTGTGTGAATAAATCAAATAATCAAATTTAGTTCCTTTATTTTTTATTAAGACCTCTGTCCCTCACGAACTCGGATGCATCCCTGGAATTTTGTAATTGTAGCATATATGTGGTTAACGAGCACTGATTTTTCTTAGTGGTTAGTTACAGATGTGCTCACTTTACCGTAAACAGTTTATATACACTCAAGGATACAGCAAGATGAACTGCAGGTAGTGGGCGTTTGGCAAGCGAGTGATAGTCTTGCATGAGCACAGCTGTATGAGACATAACCCAAGATATCAATCCAAAGTATTCATCCAAAGCATATACAGAATTACTTGTGATCCTTTAGGCTTAGTAGTCAGGTTCATGCGACAAAGATGCCAGAACTACGATAGTTGGGTGTTCGGAAATAAATGTTTGAAAGACATTATTGTAGGCATTCAACACTCTCTGTATACTAATGTCCGGGATTGATGGATATATGAGTAGCAACCGCTGAAAGTCACAATAACAGGAAGCCTTTACACCACGCATCACAGTGCTTTACGAAACATGTGCGAACGTCATGATATATGGTAACTTTGTTGCATAAGCTCAAACTGGGTCATAAGGAGGCAAAACGTATCGTAATTTGGTGAGTTCATGTAGCGTATGTTCAGCTTCAGAACAGACAGTGCTTCGCTGCTTTGAAAAATTCCGCACTGGTGACCACATTCCCCAAGTTCAGGAAGCTAGAGGACGCAAGTCAAGAGTGGATAACGACGATTGAAAGGCATGCATCGGAGTTAAATCCACCTNATAACGACGATTGAAAGGCATGCATCGGAGATAAATCCACCCGTATTGCCATGAGACAACTTGCCTGATAGTTTGATATTTCCTGTTAAACGTTTCCCGGTCATATAGAGCAAGGAAACAGAGTTAAAAAATATGGAGCTGGTTACCACATAAACTGACAAAACAACACAAACAGCAACTGTTAAGACATCCGCAATGAAATGTTGCTCTATCACAACACTTGAATGTATCGTGGCGAACGATGATAAGTATATCATGTACGACAATCACAAGTTAAGTGGTTAGTATTTATATGTTAATTAAACTCCCAAACACTTTCCAAAATGAATGTTAGTGCCACACAGTATTTTGCTGTTAGGGTGTTGTACAGTACTGGGTGTTTTCGTTTTAAGAGTAATCTTCTTCAATTTACCAATGTCTCGTACTGTGCAGAAAATGATAAAATGCACCTACAGTTGTACAAAAATCAGCCATCGAAAGTCTATAGGAAGTGCTAACTGTTATTGCTAGATANTATAAAATGCACCTACAGTTGTACAAAAATCAGCCATCGAAAGTCTATAGGAAGTGCTAACTGTTATTGCTAGATAAAATCAAAATCCATATGACAAAAATTACAAATTAAAGGCTAAGTGACGAATGAAATCATATTTTTTATGCTCAGTACCATCAAACTATCTCATTTTATGTATCTACACCACTTCCTAAAGGACAGGTTGTTTAATAACGAGATAGGTCATAAATTGCCTTCTGGGTCTTCATTGAATCATAGGAACCTAGTTTTCTTCAAGGACTGTTTTCAGAGACCTGGAAATCTTTGGTAGAGGTGTGCCGTGCAAGTTATGCCCGTTTTTAATATTGCACATGCATTTATTACAGTCAAAAAATCAGTGAACTTGTGAACAATAAAAACAGTTTTTATTTCCGAATTCCATGCTAGCTTACATCTGCCATTGGCTATGACAGTTTACCAGCACCGAGTTGTTATTCAAATGTTTTGGAGACCATTATAATAACAGTAACTCTGTCGTCTTTGACCTAATAATTCAATGGAAAACCTTAATTTTTAACTTATGTTTCACAAGCATACTTACATGTGGCGAATCTGGCAGCAATCGGCGTTACCGCAGCGTCTATAGCAGTAACTCCAGTCGTTAGAGTGAAAATATCTCGGCTGCTGTCATCTACCAAGGTCCTGTAACGATCACTGTTTCCAGCGATCAGGTAGAAGAATTTTACGTCTGAAACAAAGTCAATATATCATTAGAGTCGCATTTTAAATTAAAAACTGTGACGAGTGTATTAGATTCACATATTTGTCTCCAGTGAATATGGTATAGCTGTTTCCGTCCAGTAGATGGGATAAAGGCAGATAGAGATAAAAAATTACGAAATTTTTGTTAAATGTAAATATTTTATTGTAAGGATGTTTAAATATTTTAAAACAATGTTTTTAGTAAAGTGTTTTATTTTANTGTTAAATGTAAATATTTTATTGTAAGGATGTTTAAATATTTTAAAACAATGTTTTTAGTAAAGTGTTTTATTTTATCCATCAGTAATCAAATTTAAATATTGTAATAATCAAGAACATGTGTGTTTTAATTTCCATAAATAGTATATTTATAAATTTTAATATGTTAAATTTAATTTATAGTTAGTTAATGTGAAAATAAATTTTGTCCTTTTTATATTGTTTGCTTATTTATCNTTTTAATATGTTAAATTTAATTTATAGTTAGTTAATGTGAAAATAAATTTTGTCCTTTTTATATTGTTTGCTTATTTATCATTTTTGTAGCTAATTTACCGATCACGAAAGAAAAGTATGACAATTTGCAAATTTTGAAGAACTCCTGTACAGTTCCAAGGGCGGCAGACCACTACGCTGTTCTACCACATAAGTGAATGTTTGTTACTTACTCTTTGAGATAATAATTATGAATTATGTTTTATTTAATGACAATGAATTGTTTTAAAAATATTATGTTAACAGTGAATATTTATGTGCAACTGGCACCTCATGAAAATCTGTACTTATTAGTTGGCAATATATATATATATANTGTTAAATGTAAATATTTTATTGTAAGGATGTTTAAATATTTTAAAACAATGTTTTTAGTAAAGTGTTTTATTTTACCCATCAGTAATCAAATTTAAATATTGTAATAATCAAGAACATGTGTGTTTTAATTTCCATAAATAGTATATTTATAAATTTTAATATGTTAAATTTAATTTATAGTTAGTTAATGTGAAAATAAATTTTGTCCTTTTTATATTGTTTGCTTATTTATAATTTTTGTAGCTAATTTACCGATCACGAAAGAAAAGTATGACAATTTGCAAATTTTGAAGAACTCCTGTACAGTTCCAAGGGCGGCAGACCACTACGCTGTTCTACCACATAAGTGAATGTTTGTTTCTTACTCTTTGAGATAATAATTATGAATTACGTTTTATTTAATGACAATGAATTGTTTTAAAAATATTATGATAACAGTGAATATTTATGTGCAACTGGCACCTCATGAAAATCTGTACTTATTAGTTGGCAATATATATATATATANATAACAGTGAATATTTATGTGCAACTGGCACCTCATGAAAATCTGTACTTATTAGTTGGCAATATATATATATATATGTATAAGTTGTAGCATTTTATTTTCCATTCATATTACAAATTACCGAAGAAAAACATGCCAAATCACAACAGTATGTTCAAAGTTGTTAAATTTTTCATGGTATGCAAAGGAAAACATGTTTCATCTTCTAGATACATCTTAGTTACTGCAATATTCTATAGGAAGTGTTTAAAACAATCACTGGTAGTATGTAGGTCCTATACAAGTATATAGACTTTAAAACCGCTCTCCTGAAAAAAATGCAAAATTGACCTAGCACCTTTCCCCTTGGAACCCTCCATTTGACTCGTGTTGGCTTGGTAAACTACATTTGCTGTGGTAGGACATACGTTTCCAAATGACAGGCTAACGTAGTTAGTGGTGACAAACCACCATTGCTGTCCTGGAGAGATAGCAAGGGTGTGGGGTTTGCTGCGATATGATCGTGGGTGTTCTGAATTGTTAAGGGGCATCGGGACGAAGAAGCAGGTATTATAAAAGCGCAGAAATGCGCCATAGAGGGGACAAGTTATTTAGCCACCTGTCGGGTTAGCTGCGGATAACCGTGTTTATCGACCATATTCTCGAGTTGTTGTCAATGGAAGCCGAAGGGCGGTAGGGTTACGGCTAGGCTCGCTGCGTACAAATACCACGATCTGTTGCTTGGAGGCAGGGTCCGGAGACGATTTGCCTTGGTATTCGCACTGTGTTTCTTTCCGCAAAGTATAAAAATTAGCACTGCTGTGAAACTAATCATCAGAATGCATGCTTCGGTGAAGTGGCAATGTGAATATGTTAGGAACATACACTTGTTTCGTGCCAGATCTTACTCACATGCTTAGAAAANTCGGTGAAGTGGCAATGTGAATATGTTAGGAACATACACTTGTTTCGTGCCAGATCTTACTCACATGCTTAGAAAAGAAAAAAAATTACATTTAAGGGGGGTACCAATTAAAATATTTCATATTTGATGGCGTTAAAACATGAAACTACAAAATGCAGACACCAAAATGCTAGGTACGCCAATCTGATGTTAATTACAAAATAAACACTATGCAAAAATGGCGGGTTGTAAACACTGGGGTTACCTAGAGAAGTGAAAACTGAGGAGAAAATATACAGATAATTTTTAGCCTACTCTCCGAAAGAAAGAAAGGCTTATGAGATCACTTTCCTGNTCGGTGAAGTGGCAATGTGAATATGTTAGGAACATACACTTGTTTCGTGCCAGATCTTACTCACATGCTTAGAAAATAAAAAAAATTACATTTAAGGGGGGTACCAATCAAAATATTTCATATTTGATGGCGTTAAAACATGAAACTACAAAATGCAGACACCAAAATGCTAGGTACGCCAATCTGATGTTAATTACAAAATAAACACTATGCAAAAATGGCGGGTTGTAAACACTGGGGTTACCTAGAGAAGTGAATNAAAATGGCGGGTTGTAAACACTGGGGTTACCTAGAGAAGTGAATACTGAGGAGAAAATATACAGATAATTTTTAGCCTACTCTCCGAAAGAAAGAAAGGCTTATGAGATCACTTTCCTGTCTGCGTGTTGTGTGTATATGCGCGTGTATGTAGGTGTATGCATGTGTGTGTGTCTGGACGTGTGTGTCCTCCTTTCAATTTTTGAGCGCTTCTACCGAATTTCACCAAACTTGGTACACATATAATACTTAGTAGGACACATAACCTTTCATAGTTTTCGACCACGTGGGGCACTTACTTTCAAAATGGCGGTAATTAAATTTTTTTGGGTGATATGTCGTATCTCGGGAACCATTAAAGCGATTTAAACTAATTTTGTATGCTGGCAGAGAATTGTAAAAGCATTATATTTTGATGTGGATATTGTTGTTGGTATGACATTTTGCAAGATGGTGCCAATTGAAAAATAAAGATTTTAGATTATATCTCGAAAACTATTCAACCAATTCTTACCCAATTTGGCATGTACGTAATGATATGATAGTACATGTAAACGTAAGTGATTGAACTGGATTAGTTACATATTTTCAAAATGGTGGCCATACAAATATTTTAAGTTTATTTTGTATAACTGCCATACCATTTAACCAATTTCGACCAAATTTTGTATACTGAAGTATTTATTACAAGCATGATATATACCAACAAATAACAACTTTTGTCGGCCATTTCGGAAGAGAGTACCATACGAATAAATAAAGTTATTATGTCAAAACATGGTAAATAATTAACCGATTCCTACCAAATTTGGCAAAGAGGTAGTACCAATGCAGATGATCTTAAGTCATATGTTTCAAGCTTGTCAAACACTTATTTTCAAAATGGCGGCCATATAGCCGGTTTTGCTTAGAATGCTATATCGTGGAAACTATGGGATCAATTGTAGCATAACTTTTATGCTGGCAGTGACATTACAAATATCAACTGTATCTACATGGAGCATCTTTTGTGCGCCATTTTGTAAGAAAGCGCCATGCGAGTTAAATAATGTAGTTATGTCATATCTCGGGAAAGAATTGACAAATTCCATTCAAATTTGGCAAACAAGTTGTACTGAGGCAGATGATGTAAAGAGAAAGTTTTAAGCAGGCCAGATATTATTTTCAAAAGGGCGGCCATATAGCTATTTTAAGCTTAGGATGATATATCGCCGAAACCATGTAATCAATTTCAAACAAACATTGTATGCTGGCAGTAGATATTACAAATATTTACTTCATGTACATAGAAAATATTTTGTCCGCAATTTTGTAAGATAGCATTATGTGAGTAAATAAATTTTTTCTGTCATCTCGGGAAATAATTTACGGATTAATTCCAAATTTGGCAAACAAATAGTACTGCAGCAGTTGGTGTAAACTTTATATTTTATGTAGGTCAGGCACTGATTTTCAAAATGGTGACTATATAAATATTTTAGCTCAGTATATTTTACTAACGATACAAACTACAATTTAATTTTTTATGGTGGCAGTTCCTATTACAACTATCAAATTTGTCTATGCAGAGCCTCATTTCTCTACGATTTTGTAAGATAGCCCTACCAACAAAAAATAATGATATAATATCGTATCTCGGGAAACAATCAACCCATTCGTACATACTTTGGCGAAGATGTTGTACTGTGGTAGGCCATTATAATAAATGCATTTTTTAAAGTAAGAGACAGTTATTTTCAGAATGGTGTGCATGAAATAATTTTAGTTTTGTGTGTGACACCTACAAAACTATGTAATCTATTATATCTTAACTTTGTATATTGGCAGCATACGACCATCGAAATTGCTATTACATTCGTCTTTTGTCCTCCAGTTATGAAGATCGCCACATGGAACTTATGGAGGTTTTATGCCATGTCTCGAGGACAAGTCAACGGATTCCCACCAAATATTACACTAGAAAATTTCAAATAAATTTGTATCGAATTGCACACACTATAAATTCTACAGAAAACCATGCAAACTTTCATGATTTAAATTGACCAGACAACGATGTTCAAAATAGCCGCTTCATTATTAATTTAGGTAAGTTTGATATATATATATATATATATATATATAAAGCAATTTAACCAAATTTAACCAAAATTTGTATGAAGACAGTATAGATTAGAAGAATCGTATACACAGCCTCTTTTTCGGGCAATTTTGTATGATAGTATTAAATAATAAAATAAAGTTTTTTATGTCATATTTCAGGCACCCAACAACAGATTTCCATCAAATTCTTCACACATGTAGCACTATTGTAGGCTAATTTAAACTTCGATGTTTTTCTGTCTCAGTCACTTATTTTCAAAATAAAGTCCCTATAAATATTTCAGGTTAGTAAACCCTATCATTCAAAACATTAGACTGATTAAATCCGAAGTTGATATTCCGAACCCGACCTCCGTAATGCAGTGGATTGAACGCTGGTTTATAGTACGAGGTATTCTGTGTTCAAGTCCCGGGAAAGGCATGCGTGTTTTTGTAATTGTCTCACTACTGCTGCATAAGCTTCTGGTTTCATATCTAAAGTTATTGATGTCAAAGAGATGTCGTACTCTGTGGTAGGCCATTATAATAAATGTATTTTTTTTTAAGTAGGACACACTTTTTTTTAGAATAGTATCTATGAAATCATTTAGGTTTTGTGGGCGATATCTACGAAACTGTGTAACAAACTTGCCACCCTCGCTCATGTGTTGCATGAGGATCTTCCGTCTCTCACGCGTGGCTTTTGTGTATATTGAATACGCTGTCCAGGCGAAAGTAACTTCATAGGTCCACAAAATGTTCTGAGAAAAGAGCGGACCACGCTCAAGTTCATGTTGGAGCCACTCAGAGAAGTGTACGCGAGGAAAGTGGCCATGTAGCATGAGGTTTTGAACATGTATGTATTGGAATTGGTGTAAATCCCTATCTCAAGTGATTAAGTGTGTCGCGCACATGTAAAATAGCAATGATCTAGCAACTGTGCAGTTACTAGTGCGGGAATCCTTTTCGACTATTCCCAGAATCATGTTTTCCCCTTGAGGCGTGTGGCGTGTGCAGGCTCGCTCTCTATCAACATATGCGTTGCCAGCACGTTTATAGTCTCCCTGATTCTTTGATATAGGCGGCGAAACACGTTTTCATTCGGATGCCGCCGCGCCGAATAACAGTTTGCATATTCTCTGGCTGCAGCAACACCTCTGTTTCCACAGCCACCAAGCAATGAATGCATATCTGCGTATACATCACGTAAATTCTCCATGATACGGTCAGAATGTAACCAAAAACTAGTACAATATCTTGTTGCAACAGCTTCGAACTATTCTCAAATGCCTGGCAGGCTCGTGAAGTTGTTATTTATTAGCACCTCTAGTCACATACGTTCTCGTAGAACAGTTAATTTGGCCTGTACGTAATTTTGTTCCCAAATCGATTGCCTCACTCGCCCAACCTCTACATGTGTACTCGCCGGTAGCGTAAACATTAGGGTTCAACAATTTCTTTGTGTAGTGGTAGCGGTAACCGTAAGCTATATTCATGAGGCCAATGCGACGAAACAGTTAGCCGTAATGCAAAATTACATGTATATTTTCTTCACAGTTTTAACTTCTCTACACTATTCNATGCGACGAAACAGTTAGCCGTAATGCAAAATTACATGTATATTTTCTTCACAGTTTTAACTTCTCTACACTATTCCGGTATTGCACCCCATCATTTTTTTACACGTTGTTTACACACTAAGAAAAAACTAATTTTTATCGTTTCTTCTTCCAAACCATTATTACTGCACCGCTGAAGTGTAAATGAGGCTTCTAAATACTTCTGTGTAGTCATTTATGTACATATATATACATATATATTTCTGAGAACCAGTTAACAGAGACAGTCGTCACAGGTAAAACGTGACATCCTGGGAAGTAATAACCTCGGTAAAGACATTCACCTATAAGTCTCATAATACTTACCTGATTCTTTAAAGTGCAGTGATCGCTGTATTTTATTAGTCATTATGTAGTGATATTGCTACTCTTGTAAAATTGCATACATAACCGTTCATAATAATAATTTGTGTGGCAGCAGAAATGTGTATGATATTAAAATTATATTCTAGATTCAATGAAATTTTTCTAATGCATTATGAAATTCAGTAGTCCTACATCTTCCAAGCCGAAGTGTAGCTTCTAAATTTAGTCAGTAATAATACTAAAAATATTGCGCAAATACCTTAAGTACACACTCTTCAGGTCTTATCCCAACTTCAATTTTAACTTAGTAACTCATTACACTGTGAAAATCTTCTATTTGGATGGCTGGCAGACTGTACTTCACTAAACCTCTTTNATAACTTAGTAACTCATTACACTGTGAAAATCTTCTATTTGGATGGCTGGCAGACTGTACTTCACTAAACCTCTTTATACAGAATGCACTGTTATTGATTAATTGGCTACTGCTACGGAGATGATTTAATTTCTCTAGTACTAACTCAGAGTTCTCCAAGGCGTTTCGAACTGTGGTCAAATTGCAAAATGCGCATGAACCCCCAAAAAACTCAAAATCTTAACTTTCACTTAACGAATTATAGAATTTTTCTGCTACCTGCAAATGGGGTACATGCATGTTTATATATTGAGTGGCAGAAGTATTTTATTTGATGATTGGTGCGGTTACCTGGAAGCCTCAACTTGTACCAGTTGAAGGACTGTATGCACGCTTGTAGGTCGTCATCAGAAACAGAATAACCCTGGGCCGGTATGAAGAGTACAGCGTTTGCATGTCCGCCAGCAATGTTTGTTCTTCTCTCCTCATCCAGCTTGTTTTGGAAGTGCCAAACCAGATTAGAGCCCAGCAAAGCTCGGAGGTTCATACCACGTGTCACTGGAAACATACAAGTACAGTTGATTTACACTCACGCACACTCTATCTGTCTTTCTCTACTCGACTTAATTTAGACACCATGAACAACTACTAACCATTTTTGTGTACAANCGCACACTCTATCTGTCTTTCTCTACTCGACTTAATTTAGACACCATGAACAACTACTAACCATTTTTGTGTACAATATGTCTATAAAATAAGTATCGAGTTTATAGAAATAGGGCAGTTCGTTGCACAATGTGTATGGCAGTGCACTGCTGCCACAACGTGGGTACAGTTTCTGTTGGAGTTCACAGTGGCATTTAGCATTTGTTATGTTGTTACAGATGACTGACATGGCATGGTAGTCAGCATGCATGAGAGGTGTGAGGGCTGGAGGGGTCGTAGTATAGTATTATTTGGATAGAATTTCAACGCCGACCCCATAAAACTGGGCCCACAAACAAAACAATTCAAAAGCTTGTGAACAAGTTTAAGCGCAATGGGACTGTGGTGGCATCGCCCGTAAAAGAAGGTCGATCAACCGCAGACGAAAGATTGAGCCATCATATTGTCCATTGAAAGAAGTCAAAAATCATTACGACGTTTGTTACGGAAATTAAACATTCCACGTATGACAGTGCATGAGTTGTTGCAGGTCACTCAGAAGAAGAAGCCTTGCCATCTGGAGATTCTGCACACTTACATCAAGGGGACTTGACAGAGAGTGTGGCAATGCGCACCGAATTTCTTGCATCAAATGAAGACCGCAACATCCTCGCACATGCCATATTCAATGATGAGGTAACTTCCCACATTTTTGGAAAGGTTAATATATATAGTGCTCCATCTAGACAGGCACGCCACCAGTGGAGTATGCGGTATTACCGCGAGACTCTTCCAAGACTTGTGTGTGAGTGGGGATAACCACAGAGACATTTTTTCGGCCTATTCTTCTTCGTCGAATGAACCATCAATGGGACAACCTACTTAGAAATGTTTACACACTTTCTGTTGCCACAGCTTGTCCAGGATGGGCGTAAAAACACCGTTTACTAAGACGAGGTAACACGCAATTGTGCAATCGATTTTCGCACTTTTATGCGTGCTGAGTTTGCTGGGTGATGGATTGGATGCGGAGTACCTCTGCAGTGAGTGGCGCGTNTTTCGCACTTTTATGCGTGCTGAGTTTGCTGGGTGATGGATTGGATGCGGAGTACCTCTGCAGTGAGTGGCGCGTTACAAGCATGACCTCGCACCCATGGACTTCTCCGTATGGGGATTCATCAAAGCATGTATGCTCAGCCGATGCATTACCACTCTGATGGAGTGCCGAGACCACATTATGCAATTTGCTTCTGTCACATGCAATGCTTAGGAATATCTTTCGTGTTACTGCCGACGGATGGGAGATGTGTCAGGATTTGAATGGTGAAAATGTAGAATTCGGTGTCTAACGAACATATACTATATTTTCATATACACGCATTCTTTCAACAAAATCGATAATTAACTTATGGACACTCAGTATTAAATGTCTTGCAAAAAAATTAAACAGTGAGTGAATCATGTCCAAGGTATTTCACATATAATTTATAACTTTATTTAAAATCTATACCATAATATAAATGCACAGTGAACTACAATAAACGTTTTTAACGAGCAAGTGATGTTTTTGTGTTAGCTGTAAAAAGAGATAGTAAAAAGTTTAAAAACGGCAATCTTAAAACTTGAAAATTATCCAAAAATATTAAAATTTATGGCAAATATAAAAAAGAAGTTACGAGGTATCAAAAAGTTAATATTAAATATCTAGTTTATATGGTTACATTCGACAAATGATCATGAATGTTACAAATATAAAATTCATTTAGGGCTGCGGTACTGAAAATTAAAAATAAGTCGTTTCATTGCCAACAGAGAATATTGTTACTATGGAAGATATAACTTTAAACAAATATATGAGGGTGAGCTTAAAAAAAATTCTACCGTTGGTGAAAACGAGGTGCGTAACACCACCAAGGCCGATGGACTCCAAGTAAGTATTTTCGTTCTAGTAACATACAAGAAGCGACGAATTAAAAAGTTGCCTTTCGCTGCAGATAGCCATAAGTGCATATGATACCTCCGCGCTGGGACACTGGCATATTTGCGCAATGTCGGCCACGAAACTGCGAGTTGACGCTCAGTAGTTGTTCTTTCCCCACGTGGTAGTAAAATGAAACTGCAATTGGCGGAAGTGATGAGAGAAAAACAGCGAGTTGTTATGCGTTTCCTTCATGTGGAAGGTGCTCGACCAGTGGATATTCACAGATGGATGATCCTTGTTTATGGCTACTAGTGTGTATCGGTGAAGACAGTAAAAAAGTGTAGTGAGCAGTTTCGTACTGGACGGTATTTCGTTGAGCGACATGTGTCCTGGGCAGATGACTAACTGGATTCTGATAAGAACATTTCTGAGATTTATTCATTGATCATGTAAACTGGAGGGTTGTTCTGGCATACATCAGTAAGACAGTTGGCTTGTCCTATGGCAGTGTGCAGTACATGCCAAAGGAACGACTATGCTACAGGAAAGTGAATGACCAATGAGTTTCAAAAGTTAATTTATGCTTATATGTCCTTACTACATAAGAGCGCTACAGAAGCGCTGGCCTGTATTGATTCTTGTTTTTTACTGTTCCTGTAATTATTACTCGATGTACAGTGTCATTGTTATAATAAAAAGAATATAAAATCAAATCATATTATGAGTGCCAAAATGTTTGTCAGCGGAGCAAAAACTGGGGAGAATGGCGTTGTATCTGATGCTTCCCCCCNTCTTTTTAATGGTAATTGCTGTCTATGGGCCAAGGTGTCCCCCCCCATTCCAATTGGAATTTAAAAAAGGAACAGCTTGCAATTGAGTAAACATGATTCTGCCAAAACTGATGTAAATCATTTCAACTCAGTCAACTGACAAGGTCATACTAACTGTCTTCTGCTGTCAAAAGTGTCCCCTGTTACTTAAATTCCTCGTCAAATGGCGAAGATTCAACGCACTCGCGTACTGTCTAACGCACCGCGTTGCTTGAGAATGGCAATGCAATACCGACGCGTTGTGATCAACAAGGGCACCATTCTGCTTTGTGATAACACGTGGCTCCCATGTTGCCAGGATTACGGCCGAATGGCTTGCTAAGAATCTTTGGAGAAGTGCGTAGTCACCTAACCTACCGCCCGGACCAGAGTCCTTGCGATTTTCAAGTTCTCAGTGCTCTGAAGAAACGTCTCAAAATCACCGTCCTGTGTCGGATACGGAAGTGACTTCTGCTGTGACAGTCTGATACTGTTTACAACGCAAGTATTCCTACGATGGCAATCATCACTTGGTTTCTCAGTGGGACAAATACATTGACGCAAATGGAAAGCATACTTAAATATATATCTTGCAAATATTTTCTACACATACTTTAAGAAACTTTTAATTAAGATCCTTATATTTACGTTCCTAAATTTTTAAATTATCATTTGTTCAGAAGATAAATTTTAGCCTTTAGATCCAGCGAAATGTGAGTTTTTACACGTGGCAGTAAAATATAAAATTGAAAGAAATAAGAAACAATTAAGGCTTTTAAAAGTGTCCCATCGTTTGGAAATCAGTTGTAATCGACCTGAACTGATAATGAAATTACATATATAACCAGAAGTTTAAATAAAGTATTTTACTTTACTTACCATTATTGTAGGCATTAAGCGTAAAATTAGTGAAGAAATCAGTCTGTCTGCTGGTGGAGTTAAGTAAATACTGGGGTTGCTGGCCCGCCAGAATCGTTATGTTGCTGAAGTATGGACTGACCTGGAGTCTTTCTATTAGAGTCCTGTAAAAATATTTATCACTTAATAGTTACCTGAAATGTGATGTGGCGATAAAATATCATATACATTAATAAAAATCTACAATATCAAAATAGATCTAAAATATTGAATTACAAATATTAGATATTTTTAATAGGGAAATTATTTAATACATGAAATATTTTGGGACATCATGAAAATCGTATACGAAATACATTAAAAGGCTTTAGCAATGCTAATTGGTGTGTAGAATTAGGTAAATAATGAGAAAAATCAAATTTTTTAAATTTATTAATTATAGCAACACAAATGAGAAATAAGTAGTTTAGTTGCTTATAGCAATTCACAAATATTTATAAAAATGTCAGAATTATTATATTCCTCTATCGCTTTCCTATCTGTTCATGTAAACATTTATGAAAGTAAATATATCAAAATCTTCATGGGAGTGGGTTCTTTTCAAAGAATCAAATATCTTACGGCCTTATACATAGCGAGGCAAAACAATGAGGACAAACTTCAGGAGGTAATTGCTGAAATGGAAAGGGACAAAAATTCCAATCAACATTTGTCCAGAATTGTACACAAATGTTCAGAAACTATTTTTTATAAACCTTTCGTTTATGTAGGATAAAGGGCGAACATCGAAATAAATATCACGAATTGTAGTAAGACTACCTGTATTGTTTAACCTGAAGGTTAAGTCATGTAACCTCATTTTCCTGTAGCAACTATGACATCCAGTATAGTTAATAGCTTGATTCTCACATGTGCGTTAGTAAAAACCTACATTTTAAAAACACAAAAAATTTATTTCCGGGAGCTTTGAAACATTTTTTTCCCTGGAAGAGAGGTCAGCATATTTTGTTTCATTTGTGCTCAGGACTCGAGAAAGTAAAACCGACAAAAAATAACACAGAAGACTTTCGTAACCAAAAGGCACCGTAAGATAGAAAATGGATTTAAAGTTATACTGTATTGCAAGGACATTTAATATTTACTTAAAATAATGTTCATGTAATTTTTGGCTTTGAAGAAATCATAATTTCTGTTTTATTATTTGTTATAAAATTACTAGTATTTTCCGCTGATGTGATATTAGTATCAATTTATAAATCACTCCGGTTTCTTTTTTGATGTGAACGTTACTGGTTCCACACTGGTCGCAAAAATATATGTTATTGCATTATTTAAAAATTTCTGTCGGGTGTTTTTTTCCTGTACAACTAATTCAATTATTTTGCTTGCCTGAAGCTGAGGTCAATTTATTCCTGTGGAATATTCGCTTACTGCGGTGCTATAACCATATTTTACAGTTTAATTTCCGCAAGTTAAAAACTGCTATGAAGTTATAGGCAGAAATTTGAGGCGTTTTTACTTCTATTACGAAATTAAATGCAAATGAAAGAGCATATGATTTCATAACACAAAGATGACATTTGACAACATAACTTAAAATGTCACAGCTAAACCAAAGAATGTATAACTATCTTTAATTAGAAATTTTTTCCAGCAGCAGTCAAATAATTCCAGCCATATCACACAGTATGCTGATAATAGAATTTTGGTAGGTGGCCATTTATATAAAAGAACATTGAGTGTAATAATACATATCTAAATTGGTTCAGGGTAACTCAAATCACCAAATGAAATAAATTAAATTTTACTTAATTGTCAAATTCAAACAGTTCCTTAAAATACAAACTAAAGGTTTATCTTAATTTGGCTTGCAATTTTTCACAAAATAGCCGTAAAATGAACATAAAACGTCAAAAACTCCGTGTACTACAAATACACTGTTAAAAATTTATGTTGCCATTTCAGCTTAGAGATTTCATGTATTATCAAAAATAATGAAGTCCGCTTTTTTTGAAAATGGTAAGTGATTTCGAGACAAAAGACAAAAATCTTTCATTCTGTTCCACTGAACAAATTTGACACAACATTTCATGAGGTCCTTAATAATAATCTGGAAACAGTATAAAAGGCTTTTTTTTCTGCTATTGCTGTCGAATGGGGGAAGAGAACATTTTTCAGTGGTTGCTACTGCTATAAAACGTTTAGCTCTTTAGTTGAACATGGAATCTTTAAATTTGAATAAGCACTATTTGGGATTTAAATGTATGCCCTACTGAAACATTACACATTTTGGTTATCTTATTAAAAGAAAAAGTGTGTACATATTTTGATGGAAATCAATTTAATTGTTTCTAAAATACAGAAATTATGGACGACTTTGTAAAAATCAATTGTAAATAGCAAGTGATAGCCATGTATTGTGGAATTTTAAGTCGAGAGTATTTTCTTTGTAGTGTTAGTAAATAAATTAAGAAATTATTATTATGAACGTTTTTATTTAATTAAAACCTCCATACTTAAAAGAACCTGGTTAAGCCCACTGACTAAGAAAAATTGTAACATTATTATGAGATTCTCATTGCTTACAATGACTGGGAAAATATTAAGCAAAAGACGAAGAACACAATATACGGATGAGAAGCACAAATGAAATGAAAATGTAATAATATAATGAAGTATAATTATGGAACTAGAGACAACTATCCAGTTATACAAGGCGCGACACAAAAATAACGAGGGTAGCACAGCAATGACAATACGAAAACAGCAAACCCACAAGCGAAATTCACACTCTAGTGAGTCAAGATAATTAGACATATAAAAGGACCAAAAATGTATAATAATCCAGTTTGACAATTAACGAAACAAAAAAAAACATACAAAGACAGCATGAATGTGACTAGACAGCGTCAGAAGAATTTACATACAAAAAACAAAACAAAATACCAGAATTATAAAAGGACCAAAAAATATAATGATCCACTCAGACAACCAACAGCACAAAACCCAAAGGACAGCACACGTTAAAAAGAATACATACAGCCAAATATACAGTAACCAGATGAAAATAGTTAAAAATCACATCGTTTCGAAAGCTGCGATCTGCTCCCGTCCTCAGGTGATTAAACAATTGTAGGCAATGGAGATCCTAACAAAATTCAAATTCAGTTACATCACATCATTGCCATTAAGCTTCAGAGACAACATGAGATTGTGACTACGTTTTTTCAAAATTGCTTGACGATTTGCCTTTGGATATACGCGCAGGAATATGGTTCATGCTTGATGATACTCCAGCACATTTCAGTCCTGTTGGAGAATATCTGG
Source organism: Clitarchus hookeri (assembly GCA_002778355.1). Classification (NCBI taxonomy): domain Eukaryota; kingdom Metazoa; phylum Arthropoda; class Insecta; order Phasmatodea; family Phasmatidae; genus Clitarchus; species Clitarchus hookeri. The sequence goes on along the minus strand of NQII01003737.1, from coordinate 189,340 downwards.
CTGCTTATCATTTTAACACGATTTGTCTAGAGTGTCCAGTCGCGTTGCCTCCTCGCTCACTTGTTGTCTCCGCTTCACATAAGAATTTTATTGGAGTGAACACCTATAGGGTATTTTTTTTGCAGCTTCGATTTAAAGCGCAGAAGTGTTACATTAAAACATTATTAACGTATGTGATACTATTCTTAATCAACCCTCTATATTCGAGAATGTGCGCAAGTCTATGATAATCTGTGTCGATGCATGCGGAGCTGCACATCTATACCTCCATAAACCATCAGTAATGCAACTGCTGAAGTTATTGGAGAATAGCATCCCAAACATAACGAACCTTGAAGAATAAAACAAATCCCAGAAATGCACTACTGGTTAATGTCCCGTATTATAGTTTGGTGTTCTCCCTTGTCACCGTACCATAGGCAGCAGGATGAGGCAGAGGTGGTACTTGCTTGTACCCTGAATGCTTGTACCCATTGTGTAGGAAATTGGCCGCGGGACTTCATATTATGTGCGATATGACAGCAAAATAGATTGTTTGAGACTAGTAAAGGTTTCAAGACTGGCCGGGTTTAATTTGCATTGTGTGGCAAGAGAAGATGCGAGCTGGGATCAGCTGGTGGCAGTAGGTGACTGGCAGGGCACGTGAAGGTGGCGGGGATGGAATAGGCAGGGATAGAAGCAGGCGCGCGCTGCTCCACTACATCGCACCTGGCAACAGAAATGTGAAACACCTAGTAGTCAAATGACGGTTTCGGTACCAGGCACCAAGAAGAATTCCCTACGCCCAAGCAAGGCACGGCGTACGCTTTGGTGGCTACTTCCAGGCGCTCCTGCAGTGTATTCGAACAGCTCTGTTGTCATCTTGCAGCACTTAATAAATAACACATCATAAAATTTCCTTTCGATGTTCATATGACATTTTGTGCTTGATTTGGTGTGTTGAACCCACTACTCAGATATGGTGTACAAGTATTTATGTTACATTATTTTAGCCACCAAAGAAATGAATGTTTAAAACTGGTTAGCATCAATAATACAGTAGGATGCCTGTGGGAAAGGAACTGGCTGACGCGGATACTATCCACTTACGTTTTACAGTGCCGGTCATTTTTCCTTCCTGTGAAATACAACTGCGACTGTGGACACAGGGACTGAACGATTCAACAAATACATACATAATACTGTACTTTATTTTAACGCTTACTTCTATTTTAAATTAATTTTGCAGTCCAGCTGCATACTTTTCTGTGTACGTCTGCCCCGTGACTCCCATCATCTCGACTGTGATGCGTGTTGACTACGTATCCAGGAAACGCATATGTGGTTTTGAATCTTATGCACGAATTTCTCGAAGACTGTTAGGTTAAGGGAAGTCACACAAGGTGGCGGTTTTGTTAATTTGTGCTTGTTGTTAATAATCTATCACTGAAAAATAAACAAACCTTTGGCGTTGTGATATACTATGCCAAATAGGGTTTCCAACCCCGTATATTTTAGACGAAATAATTTAATGATGCTGATATTTATCTATTTACACATTATTTATAAGTTCATTGTTGATCGCAAATACCTTTTTTGAATTGTGCAATAACCTCGTCTTTTTTCTCCACCTTCAAGGGCGTGAACCCCGTGATTTTGCCATATTTTGGTGACAAATACGCAAGTAGTGTTCGTATATGTAATTACTTTACACTCTGTGTAAATATGCAAACTTAAATTTAATGTTGAGGCCTGTCTTTAATTGCTTGCTGAAAGAAGTAGTTCATAATAACCCAATTGGAATTACGTTTGTATTGATTTCCTTTACGTACTTGCAGTGATGGCAGTTTTTTCGACCATTAATTTACTTGTAGACGGTATACATTTATTGCTGGTACTGATATTGCAAACGTGTAGCAGCAGCAGCTGATTTTCCGAGGAGCAGTTACTTTGTACATACCGTAAACTGGGGTTACTTTGCACCTGATTGGGGTAACTTTGACCCACTCAAAATATTTGTTATGGTGTCATTTAGCAAAGGGAAAGAGAACTGTAGCTACGAAATTAAAATTTTAATGTTATCTGCCTAGGTAATGTGCCCTTCACCAAATGGCACCAAAATAAGCATTTTGAATGGTGCAAAGTTACTGTAGCTGGTGTAAAGTAACCTCGGTTTACGGTCCCTCTGATAACTAAGTGCTCCTGTTTATACTGGGAAAATTCAATCGCCGATCTAGCTAGTAAATTTTTATTTAGGAAATGTAATTATCGTCTAAAAATAATTTTAGCTTACACTTACGCCATTAACCGCGTGATGTAGCTGTAATCCCAGGCAATGTCAAGGACCACCAGGAGGTCAACAGCCATGTTAGATGAAGTAAATGTGCTGGTATCTCTAACTGAAGAACATGTTTGGTCCACCAGTCCGGAGGCTTAAACAAAAAACGCAATTTACCATTAATTTAAAAAAGGGTCTCAGCACTCATTCGTTAAAATAAATAAAAAGTTCTCATTATAAATATTATATATAACATATAAACATTAATACTGGATATCAATAAATTGAAACGAAGTTTAGCTATATTAGCACGTTATGTACTCAACTGCTGTACTGAATTAAATATTTCAAACATATTAACATTTTTATATCAATAATTTTCACTGTAAAATAAATCAGTACACTTCCTAAACGATAATTGAAGTTTTTAACCTGTACACAGTATAGCACATTTACTATACACCAGACTGCAAATAAAAAAATACCACTTTTCGAATTTAGAAACTGCATTACGCCTTTATATTCCCTTGATAAATGTAGGAAAGCTACCATGGATGTATAAAAAGTTCTACTGGTCGTGCTTTCTCAGTACGCGTACACATTGGTATGGTAAATATTGCGAACAATTTCTTACTATATTCAAGCGTTTAATTTCAACTGTGATTGTGGTATAATAATTTTTTTTGATTGAAAATATTATTTGGCTTTTATGTTTAAGAAATCCTACATACTACTGGTTTCAGACGACAATGATCGGCAAAATAGATAATACTAAATTTTTAAAACGATTCATTGTATAAAGGCGTGCTAGTGGTCATGTTTATGTACTTGTTCTCAATTTTGTTAATAAAATTAAAGTCAAGAATATTTAAAAGCTACCTACACTTTTTCTCTCATGATAAAAATAGCTAACAAAGCCATTTCAATTAAAATTTTCATTCTTCAATGACATTTCTGTAACTTCATATAGAAATTATTCGACATGAAAGTAACTTTTTTTTTTAACGATTTTCCATTATCAAAGACAGTTGAAACCAAAATGGCTTGTTTTGTATTTCAGTAACATTACCACCATCGAGCCCACATGTTCAACACTACTGGATTAAAATTAACAGAAAAGTTAATTATTCTTGGACATAAATAAAACACGCGCCTGTCCAAGTGTATGTCTTGAAATGAACAATATCACTTTTTTCAAAATTACATATTTATATAAATTTTGTTTTCATTCACTGAAAAGTTCTTCGTATTAGCTGTACCCGAGAAGTATTAAACATTACATATTATTCGAAAAAGTAGGAATTATAGAAAAAGCATTCTAAGTGTCGAGGCTTATTTCAGTGTGATACTTTGTAGGACAACGCATCGTTATTAATATAAAGTTAATAATTCATTAACTCTGGAATATGGTAAGTAAAACAAGAAAGAACGCTATTGTATCCAAAAAAAGAGTGTTTAAGTTATACAACACCGCAGCGTTCAGTCGCATAAAATGTCGGCCTGCTAGGGTCACATGAAAACGAACTGATGATATGTTTTTATTTAGATGCCACAACTGGCAAAGTGTTTGTGTTTTGATTATAACAAAAATACAGGATTTGCTGCTACAGCAAATAAACAAAGATACATTATTTTACAAAATGCTATAAAACAAGATGTTTAAATATAATATATAGTGTTGGAAAGATAGAGATTGCCATACTGCCAGTGAGGTAAATGTGAGTATTTCTTTCTTCAAGGGGTAAGGTAAATAATTTATTTAATTTATTTCCTTATAACAACAGTGAAGAATTTACATTTACCATTTTAAAACGCATTTGGTTACTAATTAACACGCCAGAAACGAACTAAACGTGTGAGATATTGAAGAGTATCGTGTATGTTCTGCTAGGAATCCGAAGTGCGATGGACATGTTTGCTAGTTCTCATTAAGTAGAATGAGAACGTTTTGTTTACCACTGTAAAAATCTGCATAAACTTGGATGGTTTTATTAAAGATACATATTAATGCGACAACACATTTCGATATAGACATTTTCTAAAATTTGGCTCTGGGTTCACCTTATAAAACACATATTGTCCAAACACTATCTTTAAATATCCTCTATTTCTAGGTGTCAGAATGTCCTCCATCTCATTTCTGGTAACTACCTCACTGAACCCAACAGCAGTTACTTACGAACATAAGATATCAGTTGGTTGGAGGCAATTTGGGAGTAGTTCCAAATGGCGTTGTAACTGAGTCGAGCCGGTGAAATGCTCTGTGGATCCAATATCACTGCGAAGCTGGCCGTCTGTATAAAACAAACAGATTTTGGTTGTTAATTAAAGAAGTACTTTTTTATGTCACCTGCCTTATCGAGTAAATATTGTTAAAATGAGTGCTTATAAAACAAATTGTCGATCTTTGCTAAAGATCGAGTCAAGAAGAGTTTATCTAAAGATCTCAAATTATGTATTGATATGAAAAATAATTTACTTGCAAATTGAAACTAAAGCCACAAGTTACATTTTAAGCACTACTCCCGATCATGAAACCAAATGTCACGGCATGTCTCCACTCTGGTAGAAACTCTAGGTCACGTATAACTAAAGTATCTATATTGGTGTCTTAAAAGTGACATTTTACTNAGATCTCAAATTATGTATTGATATGAAAAATAATTTACTTGCAAATTGAAACTAAAGCCACAAGTTACATTTTAAGCACTACTCCCGATCATAAAACCAAATGTCACGGCATCTCCACTCTGGTAGAAACTCTAGGTCACGTATAACTAAAGTATCTATATTGGTGTCTTAAAAGTGACATTTTACTTGCATATTTTTGCATACTCGTTCCAATATTTNCTTGCATATTTTTGCATACTCGTTCCAATATTTTGGGTGAAAAAAAAACTAACTAAAATAAGAACACTGGAAATAAATTTTTCTGTGAAAATGAAAATTAAGGACGGAAATGATTTTAGAATCATGCCTCACGCCAGCCACGGAAATTATGAAGCGTGAAAATCGTAAGAGCTAACTAATAATCAAATATCAATTCGTTATATGAGAATTTTTTTGATCTGGCATTACAAAGTGAAAGCGCTCGTGCCCTGAAAAAAAAACATAAGCCTGATTGACATGTTAGAACTTAACGGAAACGTAAGAGAGTTGTATACCTGTGTGACCATCTCTGCACTTGGAGCTACGCCGACAAAGTTGTCTTTCCTCTGGCAACCGCGGAACCTGGTCTGGAACAGTCCAGATTCCGAGTAATACATCTCGAGGACCTCCGACAGCCTCAGTTCTTGCGCTTGCGAATACCAAGACCTGATGTTTCTTGCCAGGGTCAAACCTTCAAAATCACAATAAAGTCTGTGATGAATGATGCCACATCTCTTCTCTAGTGTGTGCCTGGAGGTGACGAATATGGCGCCATGCAGTGGCTTAGCTACGAGGGGAAACGCAGGTGACATGTACGTACCTCCAAAGAGACGAAGTTTCGTTTTCCATTGTTGAAACTAAGTCAGAATTTTATTCTGTCCAAAAACTCACGAGCATTCTTTCTAGAAGTGCACGATAACTGCAGTACAAGTTATGTTCATTGTTAAAACATAAATCATCTGAAATTCGTCGTTCATATCACTTATAACATCCAAAGTTTTCGAAGATGTATATTTCTAAAACATTTTAAACTATAATTCTAAGCTTGTTACTAATTAATTATTAAATGTTCAGGGCGACATACTTGAAATGAACTTGTCAACAAGTTTTGTTCTTATGTCCACATCCAGGACAAAATTATATAACTACCTTACAGGTAACTTAAAATGTGTACCTTTTGCAAATATGTGCCCCAACGGCGAAAAGGAACCGAATTTCCTGGCATTGCCACAGAGCTTAATCTTTTCAATCACACCAGGAAACAAGGCTTAAAAATAAATTAACCTAAGTTATGACAGTCCTCAAGTTGTGAGAAATGTAGAGCTAAAGAAGCAAATTAAATATATGCAAAGTCATAGTTATACCTCTGACACTTTGGAGTGAAGGATATAGGTTTAGTAAACAGCTTTTGGGCTGCTTTACTAAATGTTTTTTTATGCTTTTTAAAAATAATTTAAGAGTGCTGTTGACGAATTCATAAAGTGACAACGACAGAGCAAGCGCTGCGGTCCTGCTCTAAATATAATATTGCGGACCAAGGCAGCGTGTAGTGCACACTGCAGTGTATGCAATAATTTAGACAAAAAAGTTAGTTTTCAGTATCGACATTTTTCAGGTATAACTTAAAAAGGATTTCAAGCAAAATGAAAATAACTACTCACTTAGATTAGCTTAAGCTTGATTTTTTTTATTTAACTAGCTGCTGATTTCATTGGAAAAAGTGACGTGGCAAAATAATTATTTCAGGGTTTACCGATTATCTTTGGCTAAGCGAATAATATACGTGTCTCGCATGTTTATATTACGACTAACCGCTATTGTTTAAAAAATGTCCTCTATATATGCAGCATCTGTAACTTATTAAAACAGGTTTTTGCCTACTTATGCTAAAGCGTGAGAATATTTTTCGTAACACAACGTAACAATAATTTTATGTGCGAGTGAGTTTAAAAGAAAACACTCCAGGGCAACTGAAAGAATAATAAATTCTGAACACTTTCACTTATAAGAAGAAAATTTGCTTGTATTGCAACGTTATATACGGTAACTGAAATACCACCGAAATTGGTTAAGTATATTCGTAAGTATAATTATATTAATGGTGTTCAAGAAACCAAACTAATTTTTCACAATTTAAGCATGCTGCACATCTGCCTCAGTAAGCCTACAAATTAAAAAAAATTTAATAGAAAATAATTATTGATTTCGTAACNAGCATGCTGCACATCTGCCTCAGTAAGCCTACAAATTAAAAAAAATTTAATAGAAAATAATTATTGATTTCGTAACGAATGTTCATAGTTATAAAATATTTGGTTTCGTTCTGGTGTAGAAAAATCGGTACATTTATTTCAATAACCTGTGTGGAAGCAAAACATTTATATATGTGTAATAGTTCTAAATGAAACTAACAGTTTTGCAAACTGCGATGCCTTACTAAATAAGGCGCGTTGGGAGGTCGCGGCGCTTGGGGCGTCNAGCATGCTGCACATCTGCCTCAGTAAGCCTACAAATTAAAAAAAATTTAATAGAAAATAATTATTGATTTCGTAACCAACGTTCATAGTTATAAAATATTTGGTTTCGTTCTGGTGTAGAAAAATCGGTACATTTATTTCAATAACCTGTGTGGAAGCAAAACATTTATATATGTGTAATAGTTCTAAATGAAACTAACAGTTTTGCAAACTGCGATGCCTTACTAAATAAGGCGCGTTGGGAGGTCGCGGCGCTTGGGGCGTCAAATGATCCTAGTACCCCCTCCCCCCCCTTCTGTAACTACACCTCTGACTAAGCGTAAGAGAGTGGAGTACTGGGTTTACACTTTGGAGGAAGGCACATATTTACTGGGACTAAAGACAAGCTAAAAGCGAGTTGCGTACATATACAACTACAGTAACGTCAGTTCTATTGGCCTCTGCCTTCCCAATTGCCATCGTGCTGTTGGTATGCACCACGCCGGGTACTACACTGTAAAGTACAGCTTTCGTTTCTGGCTGGCTCTCATCCAGTACAGTGACGAATTGATTGATTCCTGACCATCGTGCCCTTAGGTATGTTAGTACATGTACAATACAACACGTTAGTTTTTCTTAAAATCACGAACTTTACTTTTTGTTGATAGTTCTGATGTTGAAACGTACCGATAAGCACAAGAGAAATAACAAACTTTAACTCTGCGAATTTTTTCTTCAAAAACGAAAAAACTTAATAGTAACATATCCCGAGAAACATTTCGAATCAGTACATAAACGGTTAAGGTTTATTTTACTTAGGTTGGAAATAAAACGAGATTCCCCAGGGGAGAGATTGTCATAGGGGAAATTTCCGCCTTATGATACGTTGGTGTTCCAAAGAAGCAGTTTTTAAACTGGCGGAAAATTGAGAAATTCTATTTATTTTTGCGTTGGTTTGAACTGTAATGCAGACATTTCCTTGCCCAAATATTGAGTATTAACTTGATTTTGTAATTGTTATGCACTCTCTTCAATGGTGTTTACAAACGTAAGGAGTAATAATGTAATTGTGTTCGGCATTGAGCATTTCTAAACACGCTAATTTTAGTAAAAAGAAAGATAAGAATATAAGGGCAAAATTAATGTAGTTGTAATCATGAGGAATTTTCCAATTCTGGTGTCATATTTAAATAAAGTAGTTGGGAAAGCCAACGTTTTTAAAATCAAGTTTTACGACCGAATATAAAAACCACCAGTCGACGTATTTCGTTGGATTTACACTCGAGTGCGAAGAACAAAGTTCATTCTTTATGTAGGTTCCAACACAACACAAATCAGAAGATTAAATATATAAATATATATACATATGCATAATGAAAACGGCAATTATCGCACGTGTTTACATACAAAACTGAGAAAATTCAGTAGAGGATGTTCACACAAACTGAAGACATTTGAAAGCCTTTCTTAAGATTTTCTAGTATGCACATCATATAGTCTTCCACAATATGTATGAACAATTAACTTTGCCATGAACCTGATCACTTTATTCATGCGTAGATCAAGTGAAACTGTGAAAATATTAGAAAAGTCAATATTTCACAAATGTCCTTATTCTTACACTTGTATGCGTTAACATAATTAAAATTAAAATAAATTATTTTACTATTCACAGAAGTTTACCTAACGACTTTAATTCGGGCGAGTATAAAAGAATACCCCAAATTTGAAGGTTTATAATATCGAAACCATCAACCTACAACCTTGGTTGACCAATCAAATGAACCGTGTAACTGTGAAGTTTGTTTACCATATCTTCATAAATGCTCAATGTGACCACCACGAGCGGCCCGAACGACATCTACGCGATAATCAAACTCGTTCCACACTCTTGTCAGCATGTCCGGTGTTACGGTTTGGATGGCGTCCGTAATTCTCGTTTTAGGTCGTCAATGTTAGCCAGCAATGGTGGACGAAACACTTGATCCTTTATGTACCACCATAGAAAAAAATCGCGAGGTGTAAGATCTGGGCTTCTTCGTGGCCAGTGATAAAGAGCCTGGTCACCAGCTGCTCCTCGATCAATCCAGCGTTGCGGCAACGTCTCGTTCAGGTATCCGCGAACAGCTAGGTGCCAATAAGGTGGCGCACCATCCTGCTGGAAAATGAAGTCCCCCGCCACCTCTTCTAACTGAGGAAACAACCACTCTGTAAGCATGTCCAAATAAGGAATTCCAGTAACAGTGGGCTCGTGAAAAAAGAAAGGGCTGAAGACAGTGTCTTTAGATACAGCGCAAACACGTTCACTTTGGGGGAAGCGCGCTCGTGTTCAGTGGTGGTTTCATGTGGAGGCTTCTGACCCCATATCCGCACGTTGTGCCAGTTCACCTTAACATTTGTATGGAACGTCGCTTTATCGCTAAAAACCAGCTTAGACATGAAGGCATCGTCTATCTCATTCTGGGCACATAAAGGAAACATCAGACTGTCCCCTTCACATTGACGTGACGAATGCGAGCTCGCTTCCCCCTCACCACCTCAAACCAAAAGTTACGAACGCCATCGAAACCGTAACACCGGACATGCTGACAAGAGAGTGGAACAAGTTTTATTATCTCCTAGATGTCTTTTGGACCGTTCATGGTGGTCACATTGAACATTTATGAATGTATGGTAAACAAACTTCACGGTTCTACGGTTCATTTTATTGGTCAATCCAGGTTGTAGGTTGTTTGGTTTTGATATTATAGACATTCAAAATTGGGGTATTCTTTTATACTCATTCTGTATAGAACTACTTTCGCTCCGTTGCATTGTTACCAACTTTACTGGGTACATGCAAATCAGTGTGAATTTTAAAATAAGGACCGTGCCATTTTTGAAACGTTGATGATAATGGGAGTACTTAATCAATCTCGAACATCCAACACACGTGCATTTCCAATGCCAGCTGGCGGAAAAAATTTTATTTGGCGCCGCCAAGCTGAGCAGACGAAATGTGAGGTGGGATCACTCACCGTCGATGCCGCCGCGGATCTCGGTGTCGGTGAGGTGGCTGGAGCGGCGGCTGGCGTCGCTCAGGAAGTACCAGNTGCGTGTTGTTCCAGCCGCCCGCGGCGCCCGCCTGCACCGTGCCCAGCGGACCCTCGAACAGCGTCACCTCGGCCAGATCGCCTGCGCACAGCACGCACTACGCGTGACGTCACGCTCGTACCACCCCTTTTTGCTAACACGGCTCGCGACTAGGGCTGTAAGGTATATTTACACAACACGTTCGGCATATCGGTATTGGTGCGATGTATCCTTCCAACAACGAACTGGAATACCTATAGCGGTATATCGCAATACCGCTTTATCGATATCGAAAATATCGGTTACACTGATATCGTAAATATTGTATATCGATAATGTGCGCTATATTGCTCTACACTGTAGCGTCATATTGCAGTTGCGATATTTCAGAAATGTTGGTTCATGACTGAGTGAGTGAGTGAGTGAGTGAGTGAGTGAAGCGATTTGGGTGGATCTTAACATCGAGGTCTTGAGAGCCGATGAGGTAAAGCGAGATGAGTATGCGGCAGCGCCGAAATGCAAGGGTGGAGGAAAACCCGCCGACCAGTGGCATCCTCCGGCACGATTCCCACGTGTAAAAATCCGTGGACGACCCCGCCGGGAAACGAATCCGGTTCACCTCGGCGGGAGGCAAGTTGTCTAACAACTACACCACCGCGGCCCCTTATTGTTTCGTGATCGTTATACCTTCATATCGCACAGCCCTAATTACTATGTGGGCTTGTCTGACTGATAAACCCGTTACATAAGTGTATTCGCCCAATTTATTTTTCTTAAGGTATAATGCTGGCAGGAAAGGACACGAGACTTGGGTGTGCGTTTAGCAGGCAAAGCGCTGCTGCAGTGCTCAACGATTTATATCGTTCAGCCGTATCGCTGAAAGGCAGCGTTCTTGCAACGATTGTAACCGGAAATACTTGCTGCATCTCCGCTGCAATTATGCGAAAAGACACTGTTGTTGGTGAATGGGAGAAGTGTTTAGAGGCTATTAGTGCGTAGGGCATTGCACATTTGAATTCTGTATCTGAAACAGTTGACGAATTTCGTATGGTATTACGTTTATCGAGTATGAAACCTGAAGGAGCATATCAAATAANGGGGGGGGGGGTGCGGCAATAGAAATGGAAGAGGTGACTTGGCGCCAAGTATGAATTTCTAGCTTAAACTATTCAGTAATGGAAAATGACAAGTAAAAAAATAGTAACTAGGGTGAATAAGTGTGGGAGTAATGTGAAGAGGATATAGCTGTTATGACAATATAAGTGGTCAAGGAGGGTAGAATACATTCAAAATATGAAAGTTGAAGCTTAAACGGTTTAAGAATAATGAAAGCGTTTTATGAAAGCGAGCTGGCTAAGGCAGGGAAGACAGAGCAAAGAGAGGAAACAAATCTGATCTTTGTTAGTATGGTAAGGCACATGCAAAAATAATATACAAATATGTAATGGTTAAGGGATAGTAATCATGTATGCGCCAGTGTATGAGAAGGAGGAAGGGAATCGGTAATGGCCTGTAGTAACGAACCATCTTGACATTCTCCTGCAGTATTTTTGGAGAATGGTCGGAAACGTTAATAACGATGGTTGGACTAGGAATCGAACCCGATGTGTTAGCACTGTGCCACCTCGCTTGGTTACGAAGGTGTCGAGTGAACGGCGAAGCAACTATGGTGGCGGGTAAGTGAGTGAGTGAAGAGATTTGGGCGGCTCGTAACAGCGAGGTCTTGAGAGCCGATGAGAGTGATTGAGGTGAGTATGGAGCAGCACCGGAATGAAAGGCCGGGAAACGGGAGATCCCCGAGAAAATCCGTCGACCAGCAGCATCATCCGGCACGATTCCCACATGATAAAATCCGGGAAGGACCCGGCTGGGGATTGAACCCGGTTTGTCTTGGTTGGTGACGGACAACGCTGGACTCAATAGTTCGTCGCATCCGTCAGTAATCCGCCCGTCCGGTGGTCACGTAATCTTCAACCAATCGCAGGGCAGGTTTTTTTCTATCCGTCCGTCCGTCAAATATTTACCAAACTTCAACTTTCCACGGGCGGACGGATGAGCCACCGCATTCTCACGACATTTCTTAGAAGTGAATAAGCAAGTTAAAATAAAATGCAAGGTGGATCTGTGTTTATTTATATTTGGTAGTAAATTCAGAAATTTAAAATGTAAAAAAAATTCTTATCAAGTAAAAAAATTATTAGCCCAAAATGTCTCTCTCTCTTTTTCTTGAAAATGTATTCCCAGCCAAAATATACCTCCAACTAAAGAATGATCGCGATGTTAAATTGTCACACTTAAATTCTGCCTTACTTAAGGATTGACGGGACGGACGACGGATTGTTGCGAATCGCTTTCAACTGACGGATGGAAACAACAGACGGATGACTGACGGGTGCGACGGACTGTTGTAGGCGGAGACGTACCTGCGAGGGTGGCGGCCCAGCGGTTGTCGATGGCCGTGGCGCTGGACGAGACGGCCTCGATGAGCGCGTTGGAGCGCGTGCTGGTGGTCGCGAGGTCGACCAAGGACACGGTCTGCGGCTCGAGGCCGGACACGATGCCGCCCAGCACGCTCGCGATGGTGACGGCGCCCGAGCTGGTGGACACGACGCCGTTCTCCACCGGGCAGTCGCTCAGTGCCACGGAGCTGAGGGCGCGCGGCGAGTAGCTCACGTCCGCGACGCCGGCCGCCAACGCCGCCTCGTCGTGGATGTTCTCCGACTCCTCGCCGTCCGTCACGTCCAGGTAGCGGCCCGGCGCGCCGCCGTACAGCCGCAGGTTCTCGTGCGGGTCCAGGAACATGTCCCCTTTCTTCTGCGTCTCGTCTCTGTGGACAGCACGCACGCCACTTATCGTACTTATCATTCCTGGGTGCTTTAAATAAAATTACTTATGAAGTAAACATACAAATCATCGATTTTGAGCAAAACATAAATAAATCATCAGAATAAGAGCAATTCTTTCGATAACCCCGCCACCAGTTAGTCATGTAGGTAGAAAGTTATATGAATGCGGTTTTTTTTTAATAAAAAGTTTAAAACCAGGGCACGGTGTATAAATTTTGATTTTCAATGTAATAATTATATATATGAGAGTTAAAAAATTGGGAAAGTGATATTTTTAAACACCAACTGGTGATACTGAAGACCTACTGTGAATGTTCTCTTAATGTATCTTAAAATTTCAATAATATTTTTGATACAAGACCTAAAGGAATTTAATTTTTTGTCATGCATTATGTTGTATTATTTTCGAGTATTTTATTTACTTCAAAACATCTCAAAACTCTAACAATATAGACATAATTAAACTTTATATGTATTAATGAAATACAAGGTTACTATTTCTGAACCCCACATTACTAATAACAAACTAACCAATACTTTTAAGAACAGAAGGCATAATTGATACTTTCCTCTTATTCTTCAGATAGAAAACATTATTTAATAAAACATTTGCGTTTACTGTTTTAATAACTTGGGAGGCTTCTTCGACATCATTTTTGACCCTTAATAGAAGGTTTAAAACATTTACACTTAGAAAATTTTTATAAATCTCATACATTTTAGCAAAATTTACATAAATACTGTTTATTTTTTGGACCACCTTTTTTTCTCTTAAAAGAATGCCACAAATATTTAGATGCTGATAATACTAACAAATTTCATAAATTCCAATAAAATATACATAAATACTTTTTCTTTTTGTTCTTTAAAGACAAATATAATTGCAAAAAATATCTTCTTATCTGAAAAACTTCTCGTTAATTAAATATAGATATTTAAGTTTTATTTGAAGATACAGCCACAATAATGCGATTTTTACAAGAAAATTATATCGAGTAAGATTTAAAACATTTTCTCTCTGTTATTAGAATATATAATTATTTAGTATATAGCCTTTACGATTAACTTGGCATATATTGAATTCCCATTTAACGGTCATTTTTTACTACTTACCTTAATTTTCAGAACGATTATATATCCTTATCTTTTAATTGAAACGATTTTGTAATTTCTCGTTGGTTGTGGTTTAGCATAAGGTCTACAGCTGGATAATTAGATATGTAACCAGTGGCTAGGACAACCACGGTCGGGGAAAGAAGCGGCCATGGTTTGTAGTAAGAAACAATCACAACATTCATATTAAGTGAATTCACAAAACTAGGGATAACCGAGATCAGTACTTATGTACCTGGAGTTGAATCCGCACCTTCCAGAGTGCCAGTCCATTTTTATTGCCTCGGTCACATCTCGCTAGGTAAAACTGTATTTTCTAACTTATTAAGATGTTGTAACCACTTTAAACACTTACTCGTTCCTTCGGATCTTTATACTGCTCAAACAGTTATCAATTTATTATTTGAAGTCTACCTTTTTATTTAATTTCTCGGTTACTATTGAAAATAAAACTTAAATAAGTAGCTCAACGTCTTAAAAATATTTTTCTGAATATTTTCTAGTCATACGTCATGACACACAATCCATGTAAATATTTGTGTTGTACTTGTATTGATTTGTATCGTCTATTACAATAACAAATAAAACATTAATGTAATCTCTTTCGAACTGCTTAGGCGGTGTGAAAACTGTTTGAGAAAAATATTAAGCATCAATGATGCATGCCTTACTTTAGGAAAATATTACATAATAATAATTTATACCGGCAGCAAGAAAACTCAACCAAAATGGTTCATCACGCTCCTAAGATGGGCAAACTTGAATTTAAAAAAATCATTTATACCAAAAATACGCAAATACTACTAAAGAAATGTTTTCACAGACATCTAGATGAATGACCAGCTGATTACTCTAAAAAAAACACTTATGGTTCTCAAATGTATATAATCAATTTAAAAATCGTCATATTAACGATTAAACTTTGAATGATTTAGTATTTAAAAAAAAATCAAGCTAGTAAATTTTCTAAATGATTTAACACACATTCAGTTTTTAAGAAAATAGTTATTGTACTAATCAGTTTATCATGGACGCCCTTTAGCTTTAATTAAATTCCGCACAGTAAATTTAATTACAAATATAAAAATTAATGAATATAACTAACCCAATCAAGTCAAAAATTAACTATTGAAAAGGTGCCATGATGCAGAATTCTTGGCAAGAACAAAAAACACTTTTGATCCTATACAAACTAATAAAGCAATGCAATCGCACGTACTATGGGTAGTTTTGACTCAAAAGCAATTTTTTGTTTTTAGATATTCTTGACAATTTTTAATAAATTTTAATGTAATTTTTAATGACATTTTTTAAATAAATTTTTTGTAATTTTTAAATACATTTTTTTATAAATATTTAATAGTTATATATATATATTTGAGATTTTTTTTAATATTTTGGGGTTTTAATGTCATAGGTCACCAGGGTAAAGGTAAAAGGTCAAGGTCACCTACATCCAACATTGTGGAAAAGAGGACCTCTGGCCGACCGGAATGACAGAGCATGAACAGCTCCAATGCTCCGCACCCCCACACTGTTGTCCCAGAATCGGCATAATCATACTACTTATTTATTTTGCATTTAAAACAGTTGTTTTACCACTAATGAGAAACTGAGATAGGTAATCATTGCATGCTAAGATAACTAACTTGAATGTAAAATAATTAATGAGCTGGATACAAAATAAAATATTTTGTTTTTATTTCTTAATTATTCATGCTATTGTTATCTTCTTTGTCAGTCAAATAAAAATTTAAAAAATTGTTTGCAACATATATTAAAAATATATTGAAACTTCTGATTTGATGTTTATATAATAGATTTATTTATTTGTTTACAAATATATACAAGCATAAATAAATTGCAAACTGGTCAGTTTACATAATTTCTAAAAAAAAATTAATAATTTACCCCTAATATAAATATTGTTACTATTACAATAATATTTTTCTATTAATTTTATATCATACATTTCAATATTTAAATTTAAATATTTTTTATTATTCATTTTGAGTAACTTTATATGTACTTTGAATTTCTGAGGTATTATGGTAATAAATATTAATTCTTTATAATAGATATTTATTAATAGTGATGCATGGTTTCAATATTTTAGGAGAAAACTAATCTTTAAAAAATAGGAACTAAACACGCAAATTTATACGGTCGATTAAATGTGTTACTTTGTGCTAAAGAGAAACTTGTATGACATCTTCTCATTAAAAAAACTACGTTTTAGCGAATATGTATACCAAATAACTCCTGCCCCTCTTCTCCTAACATGGAACTTATTATGAGGACGAATAAAGCAGCAACACTGGTGGCAAAAGTGACAACGATGATGGAAAGAGCTCCACTGTGCTAAAAACACCAGTGTCACGCTGTTCTCATTGGCATTGTGCAGTTTATTAACTGCAAGAAAATTTATATTTTCAGAAAACAACAATTTACAAAGAAGTCTGCTTTGTTTTCGATTGTGGTACTATTTACATTTCTGAGATTCCACAGGGAAGAAAACGTAACATCCAGAACCGAACTGTGTACGTACTTTCCACGTCAGTGGCATAGTTAATGGAATGTACTTGAGTGACAAACTCGCTCTGAAAGGTCTTAGTAAAGTTCTAATATTTGTCTTGAAATTAAATACACTCATGAGATTAAACTTATATATGGTCATGAAACAGGTTTTCTGCATAGGTTTGGTGGCCATTGTTCTTGTGCTTAAGCAACGGTATCTTGTCTAGATTCATGTAAAAATGTTACTATTCCTTTAATTTTTAGATTATATCCTTTTACAACAGCTAATGCACTTTAAAGGTGTAATGCATTTGAATATTAAAAATAACATTATAAAAAATTTTAAAATATGTATGTAGTGACGAGTTACTGTTAGTGTTAACTTAGTGTCACTTGTATCATAACCTGTGATACTCCCCTAAAGAAAAAACTCGGTGTTCATCGTTAAAGTTAATGTAAAATAAATATGCACAGTATGGGCAGCACACGTGAGAAGAAATGGACTACAGTGGCGACAGAATAAAGATTGCTACGAGAAAATCCACTCTCCAAGGGCCACTTATGCAATTTTCTGGACAATCACGGTACACCATAGTTATAACCTTCTGCTCACACCTGTGCCTAATTGTTTATATTGGCTGCTGTATTCCAGATAAAATATTTGATGTGTTTTCAAATAAATGACCTTATTTTTCCACGTAATAGCAGTTGTATACACTGCGACCATCTACCGTGCACATTTAAAGAAAAGACCGGGATACAAATAAAATATTTCGTATTTTTGAAATAAAACATGGTAGTGCCCTTGGTGTAATGTGAACCCGAAATTATAGTAATGGCATTGACTAATAGTAAGGGTTGTATTTATCGAAATAAGTGTAGCTTTTACTATTGCTGGTATGCTAGTTATTTCCCACATGGGTTGTAGTGTAGTTTGTAAATTTTAGGTATGGAATTCAGCAGAGAAATGTGTAGCGTGACCGGGCCAAAGTGGCGGACGCAGCTGAGCGGACACTGCGGACACTACTCACACTTGCTTCACCAGCTCGACGTCGCCACCCGGTGTGGTGGTGATGGTGGATGTGCTCGGAGCGGGCTCCTCTTTTACAGCTGGTGTGACGGGCACCTCTTCCACAGCGGGTGTGGTGGACTCCTCTTCTACAGCAGGAGTGGCGGGCACACCGTCGGTGTATGTCCAAGCGAGCGAACTGGCCTCGCCGTCGGCCAGGCCACTGCCATCGTCCTCAGCCTGGGACATATGGTCGGCGACGGCGGGTGCAACTGGTACCTCCGTGGACGTGCCGTCGTCCTCCTGGCCGGCTGCACGCCTCCTGCGATACACTTGCGATGACAATGAGGCCAGCCCTCTGCAGGTGGTGCCCTCGTCCCCCCGCTGGTACCGCTCCACCGACTTGGACAGCATGAAGTGCAGCGTACACTGCGACAAATACCACCACGAAACTTACCTATTACATCATCCCCCACTTATTTCGACGCATGCCGGCATGCCGTAGTTAGTATAGCTACAATAACCTCTTCATCAAAATAGATTAAAATGAACTCTTTATTTATTACAAATTATTTTGTTCTTAATATTACATAAGCAAATGTAACACAAAATGAAATAGAGGGTCATCGAAAAAAGTGTCCGTGATTCAGATATGAATTGAACGAGCAATAAGCAACTGATCTCTGAAACCAACAAGAAACTGTACAAAAATCGTGTGAATTTTGATATTTGTCATGTCATTGCGGTGACCGTCATGTCGCTGGGAGCATGCGCGGACGCCACGCCGCCAGTCAGTCGCGTCACTGCAATCATAGCGAGTGTACAGCAAAAAGCGCAGTGTGTGCTGTGGTATGCAGAGTTTAAATCGATTGTTGCAGTGTAGCGTCATTTTCGGCATACGCACGGAAAAAAATCTTCAGATAAAATCATTCTTCGTTGGTATAAACAGTTTAGAGAAACTGGAAATGTGAATATTAGGAAATCACCATGCCGACCATGCATATCGGAAGAGAAACAACAATGGACAATGTGCTTCATTAACCTCTAATTCTCCATGCATAAAAAATCCAAATGAGACATGCTATTACGGAAACAGACCGACGCAAACAAGTCAACTTCGCTTTACCGATGCTGAGTGCAATAGACGACGGTGAAAGTTACCTCAAATTATAATTTTTATTAATGAAGCATGTGTTAACCATCATAATTGCTGAATATGGGGGTCTCAGCAACCCAATGAAGTATTACCGTACGTACGTGATTCGCCCAATGTATATATGTGGTGTGGGAAAATTAATGCATGATTGTGTTTAGGCCCATTCATGTTTTCTGAGAACATGGTTACAGGTGCCACATATCTGAACATGTTAGATCTTTATGTTTTTTCTCAAATTGATGAAATTTTTTTTATTATTTTGAGAGGGTGAGACGAGGTACCATAATGGCACCCATAATACATTTGTCCAAATCTTGATGACATTGAGAGGCCAAGTATGTGTAATCTTTCAGCCCGATGAAGCACCACCTCATTACAGTCTGAATGTGCGTGAAGTTCTCAATAACAAATTGCCCGGGCATTGGATTGTATGAAATGGTTTTATTTTGTGGCCACCTAGAAGCCCTGATGTGACTCCTATAGACTTCTTTTTCTGGAGTTATCTAAAGAACACTGTTTACGCAAAAAAATCCGGAATCTGTGACATTTGAGGGAGAGAATCAATTCAGCGACAGCAACTGTGTCTACTGACATGATTCACCCCACCAGGACGGAGAATGACTACCACCTAGACGTGTGCCATAAAATAGGGGGAGCTCATATTGAAACATTCTATGTATGCTGTAAAACTTGGCGAGTTTCTATATAGTTTGGCATATGAATGAATAATTTACCTTAGATACAGGTTTAGTTATATCAGTCAGAAATCACGGACACCTTTTTCGATGACCCTGAATTATCGGTGGCAAATGTTTGTAACTGTTTTATGCAATTTCTGAGTTCTTTCTTAAAATAGTCATTCATAAAGATGGGATGTAGATAAACAAATGGGTCACTGTTGCATTATTAGAAAGAAAATATCACGCCTGTATTTGTTGAAGTGTGTATTATGATTTGCAGACTGCTGTAAGTTTTAACAACTAACGACCTCTGCAGTGATGCACAAGCCAGTTTATCTGGTTACAGCACATGTAGTTTGCGGCACTTCATTATGCTTGGCCTTTTTTGCAGCATTCCGATTACGATGCACCCATACTTCATATTGTTGTGACCATCTTTCTTATACGAGGGCAGCTGTTTACTCAATAATCCATACGACTAGGTCAGGCACACCATTCCAAATTGGACCTACCTTATGAGTGTCATTTTGCATATGTGTAAGTACACAGTTATTTCGTAGTCGGCGATCTTTTTCATTTGTGTCTACTGCCGTAGTTTAAAAGTTTATGTATATACGAGGCTGATTCAAGAAGTAAGGTAGCAAGAGCTCTCATGGACAAACTTTATTCCACAGGCAGATACGTAGATAAACAGTAGTGTGGCACTGGTCCAAACTACGTTTCAACATATTCACCATACTTGTCCAAACATTTGTTCCAAAAGTACACTAAGACATCGATGCCAGCATAGAATAAATCTACGCCCAGTCCCTGAAGCCACGCCATGTCGGCTTGCTGAACTTCCATGTCGGTTTTCTGAATTTTCATGTCGGTTGTGAATCGTATATCATCAAGGTGCTTCTTCAATAGTCAGAAATTATGGAAATCTCTAGGAGCCTTGTTTGGGGCTGTAGGGAGTATAGTCCAGTACCTAGTACCAAAAGCACCATAACAATTTATGTGAGTATGTGGCTTAGTGGGGTCAAGCATTGTCGTGCAGCAGCACGACGCCTATTGCAAGAAGTCCGGGCCATTTTCTGCGAATTGCCTCCCACAACCACCCCAGCATGTGACAATTGTTCGAAGCATTCACTTTCGCTCCCCTGGTGAGGAAATCAACCATAAGCACGCCCTTATGGTCCAAAAGATGTGTTCACTTTGCAAAGGCTCCAAGTTGAACGCAATGTTCGTCCTGAATCAGACCTTCAATAAGACATGCATTTTCATATGTGATGAACATGCTTAAACGACTTGATCTTTTCTCATCCTGCGTAATATGTCTTGCATTTATCGAACACTGTCCACCAAAACCACACCTGTCTGAGTGATATGACATCACTACTGTGTACCTCAACATGTTGGAGATTAATTTCGACTGGTGAGGTACCCTTCGGACGCAAAAACCTGACCACCCCATAAATCCCACATTTGACAATGTTTCTGCGAATGCAGTCATCTTACAACTGATATTTCTATAGTCTGGCGCAGCGATCTTCTGATGCGACCTGGTGGATAATTCTAACAAGAGGAAACATACGACACACTTGTGAGAACACATTTTACCTCACATTTTGAATCACCCTTGCAAAAATGTTAGCACTGTCACATATTTTTACTTAATGACCTGTCGACGAACCCACCTCTGATACCAATGGGTTCAATAGCATCATAGGCCATCAGTATCACTGTTCGCTAATGTTATAAATATACAGGATTATTCTGAACACCTGGTGCAAAATTTGTGAGATGACTGATCATAAAAATGGGTAGAAAACATAGTACGACCATGACCTCTCATAATTATTAGGGAATACACAAACAATAGAAAAATGGGAATTACAAGCAGTTATTGACAACATTTCAAAAACTATTTGAGATGAAACAACAAATTCGTGACTAGTTGAGTTGACATCTGCCATCTGTGAACATTTGGCAGATGATATCAACGTTCATCATTAGGAAACTAGAGGATGCCTGATTAGTGTGAAGGTCCATAAAACTTTTATGTTGGGTGAAAGATAAAACTCCAACTCTGTATGGTTATTTGCAGTGCATATGCTCTGCTTGCTACCTAGTGATACATCTGTTTATTTTAAGTACTTCGGTAAATTGCATAGAATATTTTATTTTGTTGGTGATGGTGCTAATATATATTTACATTGAAGTTAATATTAAGTTAATTTTACATAATGCATTATAATTGTTAGTATATATACATATATATTTATCACACTATTTTGTCTACTTTTCGAAGGAAAGGAAGGCTTATGATATCACTTTCCTGTTTGTGTGTGACTGTGTGTGTATGTCTACATGTGCGTATACCCCTTTTTCAATTTTTAAACACATCAACCGAATTTCAGCAAAATCGGTATACATATAGTACTAAATATGGACATCTGGCTTTTATATTTTTAGACCACGCTGGGAGCCTACTTTCAAAGTGGCGACAATTTAATATTTAGGGTTAAATGTCATATTCGGAAATCATTCAACCGATTTAAACCAAATTTTGTATGTTCACAGCGCAAGGTGTAAGCATTGAATTTAGACTTGTATATTTTGTTGGTCGGCCATTTTGGAAGATAACACCACATGAATAATAAAGCTTTTATGTCATATCTCAAAAATTACTCAACCAATTCTAGCCGAATTTGGCACGTATGTAAACTTGTGCACTCAAATTGCTGAGGCACTTTGCAAAATGGCGGCCATACAAATATTTTAGGTTTATTTCGTATAACTACCATAGTGTTTGACTAATTCAAACCAAATTTTGTATTCTCGCAGTATATATTACAAGCATCCTTTTTAAAAAACACTTGTAAGTCATTTTGTGAGATAGCACCACATGAAATAACAAAGTTTTCGCGCCGTATCTCTGGAAACAATCAAACAATTAATTTCAAATTTGGCGAAGAAATTGTATTGTGGTAGGCCATATTAATTCATATGTTTTAAGTGTCCGAATGGCGGCAATAAAAACATTTCAGCTTAGTGTACTATATAAACAAAACTATGTAACATATTTAAATTTAACTTTTCTTATTTTTAAAATTGTGACACATAAGGTTTTTTTTAATATATCTACTAAATCAATATACATATTTAAACCAATCTCAATATTCTGGCTTCGCATGTGGGAATCGTGCTGGACGATGCCATTAGTCAGCGAGTTTTCTCAGGGATCTCCCCTTTTCCCCCGCCCCATCGTTCCGACGGTGCTCCATACCCCGCTTCACCCTCGGCTCTAAAAAACCTCGATGTTAAGAGCCACCCATCAATATTCTGGCAGTACGTATAGAGAGCATCACTCAGAGTAATTCGCAGCCTCTTCTGTCCACCAGTTCGTTGTTAACACTACCTGAAAATAGGGCTTTTTGTATCTTAACTCGGAAGCTAAACAGTCGATTCCAATAATATTTGGCATAAATTACTGCTTCGTTAAGCTACATATCATTACATAATTTACGTATAAAAGAAACGTACGTTTAAAACGGTGGCATTATAAATATTTATGGATAGAGTGCCATAAATATCTAATTATTAGGAAAATTTAAACCATAACTGCTGTGATTGCAGTATATATTACAAGTATTTAATTCACTTAGCTGTGTATACTTTTACCCGCCATAACAATGCTGGAAAATAAAGCTTTTATATAATATTTTATTTAGTGCCAAAAAATAACATACATTTATTATTACAGTGGGCACCTGTCTAAAATAAAGTATTTTAAATATGCTTGAAACTAAAATATCTGGCAGTACTTATTGTGTGTACTTAATACAATGGTATCCTGTTTAATCCGTCATGTTGGAAGTTAGCATAATCGGAAAATTTCATGTTAAATATACCTTCGAAACTTATCAACACAATGCTACATATATGCTATGCAGATAGTAATATGGAAAGCCACATAAAATTAAATCAAGCAGTCATTTATTTTCAAAAGATTTACTATAGTATTAATTTAGTGTTACATGCTATAACCTTGGAACTATTAAACTTATTTAAAAACAGGTTTTGAGTAGGTAGGAGGCATTAGTGCATGATGCATAATGGGTATATTTCCTGATGAACACTGAAGAGGATAAATTATTCCGGGAAGTTGCCCCTGTCATCTAAGCCTTATAAGCTCCAATCACCCACAAGGTTTAATCAACAGCTAGAAATAAAATAAGATGGGTATTTGAATTCGACATCGCACGATAATGCACAAAAATGCTATTGCGACCGGGATTCCTTATTTACATTGGGATTAAAACCACTGTCTCCCGACTCAGTGCTCGTAAATTGAGCCAAGTCTGGGGTTATGACAGATCTTTTTACTACCGGTCCGGCAGTTTCGCCACACTTATCACTGGAGACCAATTTCTTTGGTTGAAGTATGCAGTTTTTTTTATATATTTTACAGTGAATAATATATGTACATATTAATCCTATATGATAATGCGTGATGTAAATCACATAGATGTACAAAATTTATTAAGGCGATAAATAAATACTTAACTGAGTTTAAGGCATTATTATTGCTGATGCTGAGGCAGGGTTTACAAGCATTTAGCAAACTTGGCAGCACAATTGGAAATAGTTTAAATTTACACCAATCAGTTAGGTGCGGGGGCCAAAAATAGATTTTCACCTGGAAACACCTAACTACTCGGTCCAAGACACCAAAACCTGAACTTACCTTGTTTTAAAATCAATGGTGTCCACAATGTTTGCAATAATTGCCAATGTCGCGAAAGTAAAATGAGCGTGTATTTACCCTCTCGACCGGCGTGAGCGTGTCGTTGGGGAACGGGTAGTTGTTCTGCGGTATGAGCATGATGAGGAGCAGCCTGTGTTTGTAGAACTGGGAGCCAACGACGCTGTAAGGGATGACTCCATCTTGGTCTGGGACATTCGGGTTCCGCTCTATCCCATCCAGCTTGAACCTGTAACCAATTATTTGTTGTAACTGACGACCGTTTAAAATTTTACACTGACACTGTGAGACTCTTTTGTAAGACTCATGTATAAAGTTGACGTTTAGCCTTTATTTTAATTACAGTAACATTAAATATAGCATTTAATGTTTTGCAACACAGCAATTATATTTCAATAAGAATACTGTAGTATCCTTGGTATGCAAATTGTAAATACATTTTCTTTTGTATATATACCATATTTTGAAATATATTTGTATATACATCTGACTACATTTTGGACAAATATGTTGTCCCGGACCTTCTTTGATTTTCGTCTGTGACCAAATTTTTAACAAGCATTCCCACAAAATTACGTTCTCCTGTAGCACACTTCTATCATAACACGAAGCTCATATTAACGCATAAATTACAGCTACCAAATAATATAATGGTGATATACGGGATGAGTCAGAACGGAGTGTGATAATTTATGGAGACGATTCCTTACGAGAAATTAAGTCGGAAATGTAATTTGGTTTTTGTCGACAAAGACAAAATCTTGTCAATTATGTGTCCCTGAAAATAGAATTTGAAATCAAATTTCATTAGAAATACCAGAAACAGTGTGAGATTACACAACAAATAATTAAAGAATGTTAAAGAAGCTGGAGATCTTGACCGTGTGGGAATATCATTCTACCTTCAGTACCTAAATGCGGTCGGCACTCTCTTTTGGCCTTTAATTTATAAACTCTGTGCCGTACGTCATATTTCGTAACGATAATGCAATCAGCATATAAAATTCAACAAAAAAAAATGCAGTCTTGTTGGAACTCGCTCAGGTTAACCGCCTTCGAGATATCAGTATGTGTATATTGAAAATTGTGCATACTAATGCCTAAGAGGTATGCAGTATGGACATACAGTAGCTATAAACTGACAACTGGGCATTTTTCATTTGTACATACATGCAAACCCATAACCCCATGGTTGCTGATTTAGAAAGTTGGTTGACTAGCTACTACAGACGTGGAGGACTGTCTTGGATTATTTGGATTACAATCATTGCACCATCGCATTACTAATTGCTTCTAACGAAATAATCATGAATTTTTATTTTAGTAATAAAACAACAATTCTATAACGCGGGGTGTGGTATCTAACTGAATTTGCTGCAAGCAATTTATCGACCGAGATAATACAGAAATATTATGCTACTGTTAAAAAAAGGTAACGAAACTCCGAAAAGTGTAGTCCTCTACCTTATTAAAACAAATGTTTGAACATTACATTGTAAAAATTTAGAAAATTTGTTTGCAGTATAACGTTACACGGATAGTTAAAATGTTTGCTGTAATTACCTGGCAGGTAGACTCGGCCGCTTATACAGTAAAAACACTGTATATTGCACGGGAGTATCTAACCGATAGTAACTTCATTACATAAACTTTCTGGTGAGCAGTCAGTTATGATGAGCACTGAGACAGTGCCTATTTAGACCTGCCGTCTTATTACAAAGCTCAGCAAATGGCAAGCCTTCTAGAGTCGTGCTGACACGTGTACATTGCGATACACGGGACTCATGATGGAGTGTAGTAATGCGGCACTCAGTGACATTGTTTCGGCAAATAGAGAAATGTTGTGTAATCCAGCGGCTGCGCGTCAGATACACGCAGACAAATTCTCAGTGCGACGGTTAAATGAACAGACATGCATTGCATTGAATCGTCTCTCGAGCAAAACCCGACGTGTGCGTGTAAGAAGACACGCCACTGGTGGACGCTAGTATCGAGGACGATGATTTAAACTGCATAGCTGACAACCCATGCATCAGTACGCGACGTATTGCTGGTAGGCTGAATACATCACATTCTACGGTGAGTTGCGAGCTATGTCTGGGGAGACTACGTGCATTCCACTTCCAGCCAGTGAAGTCACTTCGTGCATCAGATATCACGGCTCGAGTGCAGTATCGTGAGTGATTGCTACATCAGGAAGCAGGAAACGCTGGTTTCTCTAAAATCATCCTCTCCACTGACGAAGTGTCATTCACACAATATGGCATATTTAACTATCAAAATAAACTTGTGTCGGCACACATCAATCCCCATGTCGTTTGTAAATATCGGTTCCAACATCAGTTCTCACTGAACATTTGGGAGGGCATTGTAGGTGACATGATAATTGGCCCATCCATTCTTCCTGGGCGACTCCCACCAAGACTTCTTGGAGTATATACTACCAGTGTTATTGGAAGATGTACCACTGCACCTACGTCGTGAAATGTGGAACATGTATTATGGGACACCAATATGCTTCAGTTTACTACAAGCAAACCCTGGTGTACTGGAGTGTGTTCACCAGTATCTTGACAATCGTCATTGATGTGTGAAGGGGTAAAGGGGGTTCAAACTGTGAGCATGTTCTGTAACTATAACATTGTTTAATAAATATGTTTGCACTCACCAATAAAATTGTTTCATTTATGTTACATTTTATAAGCTAACACTTATTTCACTGAATAATCTTCATATGTCATTGTCCCCATATGGTAACACATTTATTTAAAACAACAAATCTGGGTGTATATCAGGCATTCGTTCCCACCCTTAAAAAAAAAACACGTCGTTACCTCGACATTAGATAACCTGAGCATTTCCCACCAAGACAAACTTTTTTTGCTAATCTTTAAATTCCGGTTACCTTTTCGCAACGAAACATATATTGGATAATAGTCTTTACCAATTTATTTATTACATTAAATTTTCATTCATAATCAATGTTAATTTTATAATTTTTATTCTCTATTATTTTCTTACAATGTTGTATTTTTAACACTATTAAATATTTTTTTAAAGTTACATTTGAATTTTTATTTTAATATATATAATATGATTTTAGAGTTATTTATTTAAATTTTACAGTTTCAATATTTGTAGGTTTTCAATTTTTAATTTATTAATTTTAAATTTTTAATTTTTTTTGTTATTTTTTTGGTGTTTATCTAAAATATTAAGGATTTACGATATTATATTGTTTGAGATATTTTTTTACATTTCCGAAATTTTTTTATTTTTTAAAAATATTTTGTTAATTTTTGAGAAATTTAGTTTCCAAAATTTTAGTTTCTTGATGTATTGTTAAACCTTAAAGAATTTAAAAAGTGAGTTTTAGTTTCTTGATATTTTGTTAAATTTCTGAGGATTTTAAAAGTTAGCCAGTATTCCCATTTATTATCTTCTTCAAATATTATGAATACTCTTATGATAAGTTCAACTGAATAATGTTTTATTAAGTGGGTGAGAATTGTTAAAAATTCATTACTTATAACGTATTTAAACAAAATATTGATAAAAAATTACGTAATTTTTAAGTAGTACTAAAACAAATGAACTTATTATTTACTATGAGTTTTTTATTTAGTCTTATAAGAGAATGTCCTGTTTTTTTGTAAATGGAGATATAAGCTCACTTTATAGAAGCGAATCGTATAAAAATTGTTTATTTGTTTGTAAACAGAAATCGATATACTTGCAACAAAAGCAAAATAAGCTGTTGATCCAGGAAAGATTTTATTAAAGGATTTACAATTTTGTTGTTAATTGCAGAATTTCAATCAGATGCTGAAATAAAAATTAAAAACCTATATATTAAAGAATTGAAAATTTCTATTCTACTTGAATATTATAAATTTTTAGAAAAATATGTTCTACAAGGCAAAAACAGACATTTTTAAATCAATGTAAAATATAAATGGAAAAATATTCATTATGATATGCCTGTTGTTGTTGCAGTTGGATTTCAAATAAATAAGAAAAATTTCACTGAGCAGTATGTAAATTGTTTTATATTTGATCATTGTGATGTGAGAAATAAATCTTTAATTAATGGAGGAGGATAGTTTATTCCAAAGGAATGTTGGAATTTATATTTTGATAGTAATATTATTATAACGATGTACTTGACATATTATGACTTTAGAATCTGCAGTTAAAGAAATAACAGTTGTAATTATAATGATGTTTTAATTTTATATGTATATTATTATAAATTTTTTGTCGAAGACCATTATATATTATTGACTGTACTACTATAAAGTCGTCTTTTAAATAAATATTAAAATACAATTAAGACTTTATTTAGTTTTAATAAAGGTGTACCAGCAAACACAATTTGTAATATTATTTCGATTAGTAAAATAAATTGAAATTATATAGTTTAAAAAGAAAATTATATAATAGGTTTAAATTCTTATATTAATTAATAGAAAATATTAATTCTTTTATAAAATGTACTGATAGTTTTGAACTAATATTACAGTATATTAAATATAATTCATGGAAATAAAAATTATTTTAAGATTATTCTAATATTAAAGCAATTTAACAATGATTTTGAACAAACTTAACAATATTATTAAAAATTTTAATTGAGTGAATTAGAACCGGGATGTTTTTGATCACAAACATTGATTTTATATGTACTTAATTACATTTTTTGTTGTGTTAGATAATAAGTTTAAAGTAGTTTTACCAAAAAGATATAATCGAATTAATTCTGAAGAATTAAAATTCATAATTGGATAATATATACAGAATATAATGGTAAAATAAAAATTAATGGATTAAATTTTCGAGATTATAAAAATTTTTTCTGTTGGAAATATTAATAGTATACATGTTTTGTCATTTATGTCACAAATATTATTTAATTCTGAATAAGTTAAAACATTTCTTATTGAAACTCGAATCCTTATCAAAAATTATTAATTAAGCTTGTTTTTGCAAATTTTGTTTTAAACTAAACTTGATATTGTAACAATTTGTACAGTGAATAATAAACTAGTTGTTTATATCTTCATCAAAATTCGAATTTTCATCAGAACTCATATCCTCATTAAAACTCACATTTTCATAATTATTATCAAAATTTTTATATAAAAAAATTTTAAACTTCTTAATTTGGTATAATACCTCTTGATATAATAATAATTGTAATATCATTATTTAGTTGATTCCATGCAATTTTAATATTTCATTATAAATTTCTAGATTTTCATATTGAGATGTAATATATAATTTTATATCTTCTTTTCTCGTTCAGGAATATCCATTTAAATTTAAAGTTCCAGCTGATTCTTTTAGCTCCTCGGGTCTTTATTTGATATATGTTTGGTGCTATAACATTATCCTCTCGTCTCAGATAAATTTTAAATATTATTATATTACTTTTATTATTAAATCGACTTTTCTCATTCTATAATAATATTTCAAATTTAAATGATTCGCTTATTCTTTTAAGCCTATAACACCCATTACATCGAAGAATGTTGTTACACTGAATGTTGTTCGTGTGGTAATTTTTTTCTTTTTATTTATTACAAATATTTTTTAAATTATTAATTACTTAATATTTGAAAGAATTGAAATATTTTATATATATTTTAAAATGTTTACGTATTTTTTATTCGTTGAAGATTTTTTCAGGAAATTATTTTCTTGAAATTTGAATTCATTTATTGGTTATTTAAGAAGTGGTCCAGCTAGCTCATATTATATCTACTGATGCGGATATCGTCTTGTGTTCTTCAAACCCCATTCAATTATAACGACACGTGTTAAAACGATCCACTGTACATTCTTTAATGCTGTCAGTGGACATAATCACCCGAATTCTTTCTTTTCTCACAGTCAGACAGCGAGAATTCCCTGGAGCACTAAGTTTAATAGTCACATGTGTACTCCAGTACACACGCAAAGTGCGTGTTCATTAAATTGTACGGGAGTGGATTAATAGGACAAATTGAGTTCTTAAAATGGAGAACTTGGGCACCATCACCACGAAATTGGACTTTTCATTAATTATTAACGGATAACAGTTACCTGTGAAGCATAGACGTTGCCAAACTCAGAAGATTCATATTTCTGCCATCGTCAGACGATTCAACCTTCCTCACGATGTCCACAAGAGTTGTGAGAGTCATCGGCAACAAGTTTTCCTTGTTGTACAAGCCACTGCTATTATAACATTCTAGCAGGGAATCTGGGAGTCTCGGCATTGCATTCTCTTGCCCCAAAGTAACCGACAGCCAGCCTACGAAAAAAAAAACCAAACATATATTGTATATTTTCTGTAGAGATTTTCAGTATATATTTCACATTCAAATAAGATATTTAATACTTCCTTTCTGTGGAGTGAAATAAATGGAAATGAAGGTGGGGATGGTGTGCAATGTAGGCAGTAGGTATTTAAGTGTTAAAAACTTAAAATAATATTCTAATATATAAAATGCGTGGTATTACTTTAAACATTTTAAACTACATATTTATTCATTGGTCAAAAATTTTTCACAGAAATATTTAAAGAATGTTTTGCATTCATGTAATTGGTAAATGTACGCGTATTTCGCGTATCCATTTAGCAGCAGCATAGAGTTTTCAATCCTTTACATACTCCGGCGTGTTCTTTTAATATTATACTTCGTTGCGTGTGAAACGGTCCTGGTATGTCTTCCTATCCATTACTGACTTAATATGTGAACCGAGGATATCAGAACCACTATTGTCCAACCGTAAAAGTAACAACAGTATATACATGCTTGACGTCTAGTCTGCCAACGAAAGAATTTCCAAAATGCATGTGCCTCTAGTAATTGTAATATAAGTAAACATCGTCCATTTGAACAAACCCTAATTTAAACGAAACCCGTAGAGAACGAAATAATAAAAAGTGTCCATCATAAAGAAATTTAAAATAAAATATTTATTTGACAAGAAATCACAAATGCGCAATTTGGAGCACATTCCCGTAGCTATATTTGATCAAATGTCCACTATTATTCAAAATTTTATATATACTCCTAAAAATATTTATTTTTCGACGCTTTTTAAATACAACTAGTATAAAATTAAACACTAATTATAGTTTTAATGTACACAATTTGATAACTGAGGACCCATAAAATGTTTCAAACTAATATAATTACTTAAAAAAATATGTTTGCCAGAATTAGTTTCTTAATGCGATATTTAGAACCGAAACCAATTAATATTTATAAAAATGTGGACTGTGTCTAAATATTTTATTTTTTATGATATGTATATATTTTCGCAAGATAAAATAAAGATAAGAGCAAATGTTGTAAAAAGTAATATTACGTTAGTAAAATGTCGGGCAAACGTAAATTTCTGCCATAAGTTAGACAAATCTACTAGCGAAACATTTAAGAAGAATTAAACACGTGTACGGCGACGACGCCATTGACCTCAGTGCTGTGTTTAAGTGGCACCAATGCTTTGCGCAGGGAAGAGAGAGTTGGAAGGAATATGGCCATACTGGTCGGCCACAAACGAGCCGAACTGACGGCAAGACCGAAGAAGTTTCAACGTTATTGCGTGTCAACCGCAGTAGGGATTATCAGTAGAATGTGCCTCAACATTCTGTTGGATGACCTGAACATGTCACGTGTTACGCAGCACGGTGTGACACGCATCCTGATGCAAAACCAACGCGACGATCGCATTGCCATTTGCGGCGACTTGATCAGTGGTTTTGACGACAATGGGGAGATTCTCAACCTGATCATAACAGGGGACAAAACATGGTGTTTTATGTACGATCCGCCATTGAAGCTAGAATCGGCCACCTAGAAATCGCCATCATCGCTACGACGGGAATACCGCGACAAGACAGGTTAAAATACAAGGTGATTATTTTACTGCTCTTTGACTCATAGAGCATTGTTCACATGGAATTCGTCCCCCAAGGAAAAACTTTATACAAGACTGCGCTACGTGGAGAAACTTTACAGTCTACGCGATGAAGTTCGCCGTAAGAGTCTTGAGCTGTGGTGTAGGAAGAAATGGCTGTTGCTCCACAATACACTTGTACATCGCCCTGTGCTTATCCACGAGGAGATGGCAAGGCAACGGGTCACGGTTTTGCCGCTAACTCCATACTCATCTGACCTCGTACCATGCGGTTTCTCTCTCACTTCTCTCGCCTGAAATCACGGGTACATGGGGGTAGTTTTCATTCTGCTGAGGAGATAATCACTTCCACAAGAAGGGTAGTACAGGGTTTTCCTGCTCCTTCAGCAGTGTTTCCAACCGTCATACCAACGTTTGCAGACGTGCATAGTGACCAATTGTGACTATTTAGAGCGAGTGATGTTTTTTAGGTGGACACCATGATGCGTGGCTGCCGACACACGGGGCACTAGTCCATGAACTTATTAACTGCAGTAGCATGCCGACATATTTATATAAACTCAGGTAAACTTAAAAGTTTACAGAAACATATAGCCATTTGACATATACGAACACACAAAANAAGATAACCCCCCCCCCACCCCCGCCCTCTTCGCATTCCAAATTAACATGGAATAAATGCGATTTTAACCGGATAAATGCTTTCACCACAAAAATTAAGTCTTCTGTAATAAAAACAGAAACATATATTTCTGTAGTTTTAAAGAAAATATTCCTTTTAAAATAACGAACAGAAAAATTCGCTAAATATACCACAGTAAATCAACCGTTTCTGAGAGGTGACGTAAATTTGAAACTATGAAAATTCTGAGTCTAATTGGGCCAGAATTATGATAGATATGCATAGAAAAGCTAAATGTGATGGAAAGTGTTCGAAGTCAGCTCCGAATCAGCTAGTTATAAACTAGTTTGCTCCGTTTAAATTTCTGTATCTACTGCTTCGTATGCGAGTTGCAGTGCTTAACTACGAAAGTCATTGTAA
Organism: Clitarchus hookeri; assembly: GCA_002778355.1. Classification (NCBI taxonomy): domain Eukaryota; kingdom Metazoa; phylum Arthropoda; class Insecta; order Phasmatodea; family Phasmatidae; genus Clitarchus; species Clitarchus hookeri. The sequence continues at coordinate 155,882 of NQII01003737.1, read as the reverse complement.
AAATTTTAATTTTGAGAAATGTTATTTTTCTATGAAACTGTTTTCGTAATCAACACAGTAATTTTTGAGATGGATGTTATTTGAAATTGGTCTGTTGATGTCTGCGCAGTTACAACTAAAAGCTGAACAGTAATAAGACTTTACAAGTCATTCCTATCAGCTGCGGTGGCAGGGTGGCTAGCGCTCCAGATTTCGTCACGGCAATCCGGGTTCCGTTCCCAGCCTGAGGCCTTCCAGTGTTTCCTACATACAGACGTTGTCGTTGGTCGCTGGTGATTTCTCATGGTACTCGCGTTTCTCCCATCACTGCGTTTCACTTCACGCTTCAGAAACAGCGGGCACCTTGAAAGTTCTCGCCCTGGTGGGTTAATTCCCCGGCCTATTGCGCACCTCTCAGTGCACATTATTATACACTGAAGAGTAAAAAACTGGTACACCTGCCTAATATCGTGCAGGGCCCCCGCGAGCACGCAGAAGTGCCGCAAGACGACGTGGCATGGACTCAACTAATGTCTGAAGATATGCAGGAGGCAATTCACACCATGAATCCTGCAGGGCAGTTCACAAATCCAATCGGCGCCAATTTGAGAAAGGGTTGCACGTCTGTCACGTTTAATGATTCTCGTCAGTCGTCATTTGTCCCGTTCTTTCACGATCTTTTTCCGGCCGCAGCGATATCAAAGATGTGATGTTTTACCGGATTCCAGATATTCACGGTACACTCGTGAAATGGTCGTACGCGAACAACCAAATGTTATCGCAACCTCGGAGATGCTATGTCCCATCTCTCGTGCGCCGACTATAACACCACGTTCAAACTCACTTAAATCTTGATAACCTGCCATTGTAGCAGCAGCAACCGATCTAGCTGCCTACCGCTTCGTGTTACTCTGATTGGTTCCATATCTCTGTTATTTGCAAACGCAAATAGAGTTTATTATGATACTATACAATTGGTATGATGCTCCACGAACAAGGCGAACTTTATCTTTGCGACAGAAAATAGTTTATTATTTAGGGCGTCAATTGTAGAAATTAGAGTTCTTAACATATAGCCAATACTCTTTTTTAAGGTAATGAGTCCATACTTAGCTCTACTTCCTTGTATAAATATTTTTCTCGATTAATTTTCCTACAAAATTGTCCATATACAAATTACTGAAGGAAAAGTACTGTCTAACTTGAAGCTAAAGACGTCGGATCGGTGTCGAAAATTGGCGTTCGCCTTGTCTCAGTTATTATTCAAATAACACAAAGTTACTCTCAATACAACAACAAAACCGAAATTCGCTCAAAAGTTTTACAAATATTGGATTTAATTCCTCATAATTTTACAATGTTGCTTGATTATGATGTAAGAGTTAAACATTTTTCAAAAATAAAACTGTGTATTCTGAAATATTTTTCACTTCCAACCTGGCTCAGAGTTTAAATGGTAAATATTTTGAATTTAATTTCCTTCATATGGGCTATGCAGTTTCAGTTTTGCATTATTTTCCTGTTTATTACTTTTGGTAATCTAAAAATTTCGGATTCGGCTCTAAGAGGAGCCTGAAATCGATGGCGTAATTTCTTAGTTAATGATAACGAAATACAAGTACATAATAAGCATCTGATTAAAAAAAATATATATTGAACAATGACGTTCATGTCTATCATCTTGGAGTGGCCTTGAGGTGCCGGGCCAGAGGTCGTAGTGGTGATAGACTCTCAGGAATTACGTCACTTCTCGTGCAGTAATCACTACATAAAAATGGGATGTCGCAGTGGTTATGGTGACTATGTGACAATTCACTCGACTATCACCACAGTAGAGTTTGAATTATGTAATATACAATGTAAATACGAAATACTTGGGGGCCACGGTGGTGTACTGATTAGACTACTCGCATCCCACCTAAGTGAAGCGGAATTGATTCCCGGCGGGGACGCTCCCGGATTTTCGCATGTGGGCATTGTGCCGGACGATGCCGCTAGTCGGTGGATTTTCTCAGAGATTTCCCGTTTCCCCCACCACTTAATTCCGGCTCTGCTCCATACTCAACTCGCTTCACTCTCAAGACGTCGATGTTAAGAGCCGCCCAAATCTATTTACTCATTCATGAAATACACCTCTTTGCACTGAAGGGAAGTGTATTGCTACTTATTAATGCAATTTTCCTTAAATAGTTATTACAGACATTTCAAAGTTTCAAACCACTCTAGCGTAGTATTTATACAAAACCGAAAATGTGTGTTTTTTTTTATTTTTTAGAAATTATAAGGCTGTGGATTTTTGTGATGACAAAAAAAGTGGTTGGGATTATGAAATAAAACTCATGTGTCAGATAAGGTAGCATGGGACATTAATGGGGTATCTACAATACGAACATGAGATAAAAACTAGTACAAAGTTAGGTAACGTGATTTAGATGTTCTCGAATTCCGCTAAGCAACGGGACAGACACTTAAGGGTACTGAAAGGAGAAAAATTATAGACATACAGGAAAAACAGTTAAAATAAAAAAGAGGTCATGTAGTAAAGGCATATGCAAAATAAAAACACAAATTAAATAGAGTAGGTATGGTAGACCTCCATATAGTGAAGGAGGAAAGGAGTGTAGAAAGGGAAAAAAGAGTAATCTGGATCAAGATTTTAAGAATATTATATATTATTCAATACTCTCAGAAATTTATTTTGAAGCGCTTCTTAAAAATGCGAGGTTATTCCTTTTATTATCTTGAAAGAGGGAGGCTTCTTCAAGAACTAAACTAAACTTATATCTAGATACACAAAAATAATGACTTTTGTAGAATTCGAAGCCCTAAATTGTTATTTCTTAGGCAACACCTTACTAATCTAAGCCGTGAAGGTAACCACTGCTTTCCATACACTAAATAAAATTTATAAAATTTCAGAATAGTCCTTTTGGAAAAACGAAGTGAACTTAGACTATCATGGAACACGTTCCGTGAACTATAACACCACCCCGGTTTTTTACACTGTATGGAAATGGAAGAGCGGTATGAAAATCACTCAAAAAATAAACCCTCGTCGTAAGTGCATCTCTCCCCATTGTTCATAAGAGCTACGAATTTCAAAAATGTGTAGGCATGGAAGGATAAAATTATTTTGGGTAGGTGTCAGTTCAGTTTTCAAGTTACGTAAACAACCCTTCTCTTTCAACAAATCTCGAAAAGTCACGCCTTATACGAATCTCGGTGCTAACCCGTCCGCACAAAAAGTTGTAGGTGAGTGGTTAAAGCTGTAGACCTGGGAACTTTCGACTCGGGTTCCATTCTTATTCAAGTATAAAATATTTAATTTTTTTAAACATATACAAAAATACACATACACATGCAAATACACATAACAAAAATAAAGAATTTTTTTGCCTCTTTTTATTTTAAACTGGAAGTACAGATAACCAACTAGGAAATTAACGAGTGGTTCCATGAAATTCACAGGAAATCTGTTTTTGAAAATCAGTTCGTTTCTTAAATTATAGGTAAAGGATTAGAGTGAAACCAAATAACTTATTTCAGTTTAAATAATATTATCTCGAATATCATTATTGCACATAAAAATTAGCATAAAAATATTGGAACATATTAAAATGAAAAGTTGCGAGAATGGATTTCTTATTTTGTGTGTATGTATATATATTACAATAAAAATGTCTGTAAGCAGAAATAAATATTTTTTTAGGAAAACAAAATTTTTGTTGAATTTGTACACTTACAGAAGCAACAGCTGTAATGCTATATGAAAATTCTTGCAGAAATACTGATATTAAGTAAACTGCTGATACCATCTCAGAATATAAATATCAGATGTGTGCTAAAGGCCAATGAGTCATCATTTCAGGGAATCCTATTATGGTGAGGGCTGTTTCTTTCCTTGGACGACAGGGCAAAGTACATTTTGACTGGTTTGAAAATGATGTGTTTTGTAACAGTACAGGCCAGGTTTTGGAAATTTATGTGATTACATTTGCGATAGTACAAATATATACTTTTCTTTTAAATCTTATAAGAACTGTTCAGAATTATTCCTTAATACATATTTTGTATTCATTCAAAGTTTCTCTAGACAGCTAAGTGTAAAAAATGTGTTGAAAAATACTAGTACATTCCCATGGTTTCATAGGTACGGCTTTCTTTGAATAAAATATTATTGTAAGTGACAAAAATAAGCAACGAAATGCAGTGGTAAAGAAAATAAAAACTCTCCGAAAAATTCAACAGCTGCCGGCAGCTTTCATTTTCTCAATGTTGACTTGAGAGATTTGGGTCGCTCTAAAACATGGAGGTCTTGAGAGCCGACGAAGGTGAATTGAGGTAAGAATGGAGCAGCACTGGAATGAAAGGGCGGGGGAAGCCGGAGATCCCCGAGAAAACCCGCCTACCAGCGGCATCGTCTGGCACGATTCCCACATGCGAAAAGCCGGGGTTGACCCCGCCGGAAATCGAACCCGGTTCACCTTGGTGGGAGGCGAGTAGTCTAACCACTACACCACTGTGGCCCCTTGAGGTGAACTTGGCAAGAGGTTGGGTAGACGAGGTGGGGTGGAGGTAGGAGGGTGAGGATGTGGTAGGTGAAGGGTGGTGGTTGGGCGAGAGGCCATATCCACTGATTCGCTCCGATCCACTGGACTTGGCTCGGAGCCTCAAGTCCACTTTTACTGCTCTAAGGATTAAATTTCTCATTCTAATGAGAACCGCGAATCCGCTTGCTCCTCTGAGGACTTTTCGGCTCTAGCATTGCAAAGCTTCGAATCCGCTTTACTCGTTTTCCATTTTTTTGAAAGAAATTTTGATGAAAAAAGTGATTTTTGGGTAAAGTAATAAATTTCTGAAATTATTTTTGGGGTGAAACAAACCATTTTGTCGGCAACATGACCGTCGCAGGCCGCCGGCCGCGATCGCCTGTGACGTCATGGCTCGATTCCTCCTAATCTCCGATACCTTGATACCTGTCCCCGAATCGGCCAAAGCTACTTTTGTTGAGTAATTGCAGGCATGTATGGACTGTGGGTGTGTGCGTGGTTGAAAATTTTGGCGGAAGAATTCATGCATGAAAAATAAGCAGTACGCATGTGCATAGCAAACATCGTGTAAAGGAAAGTGAACACAATATCTTTTAAAGTATTTCATAAAATAAAAAGAAATCAAAATAAGCATATTTTCCTCCACATATTACTGTGAGTAAATTTGAGTAAGTAAGCACTACTGTAAGAATTATACCTAAGTAACAGGTGTGTATATATAATAAAAATATTTACATTTCCATCTTTTAAAAATAATTGTCTGGCTATCTTAAATAAAATCAGTTTATACGGTTTACCGTTGGTATTTGATGAGAATCGGTTGATTGTTTCCCGAGATATGACATAACAGTGGTGCTTTTTTTTTACAAAATGACGGACAGAAAGGCTATGTGTGGACATATTTGGTGGTTTTAATATAGGCCACTGCCAGCATACAAAGTCTGATGAAATTGGTTACATAGTTTCGTAGATATAACATAGTAACAAAAATGTGCATAAGTCCACCACTAAGAAAATAAGTTCTGGCCCTCTTAAAACATATACATTTACATGGCGTACCACATTTTTTCTTGTTAAACAAATTTGATAGATTTTGATTGATTGTTTCTCGAAATATGACACAAAAACCTTATTTTTATGGGGTGATATATTAGAAAATGGAGGACAAAAGACTCTGTATTAGCACATTTGACGCTTGTAGGTCATATTTTAGCAAACCAAGTGTGGTCGAAATTGGTCAAATGGTATGGTTTAAAATGAGAATCTGAACTCTACCGACAATGAATCGCAACGTCTGGCATACAGCAGTTGCTGCATGATAGTGCTGAGTTAAATGAGACCATGTAATGGAGGAACAGTTTGAGTGTCACATGTCATCCATACCGACCCCAACGAACTATAGCTGAAATGTAAGTTGGGACCGCGGTTACTCAGTGGCCAGACTTCTCGTCTTCCACCACGGTGAATCGGTCTCAATTCCCAGCGGTTTCGACCTAGATTTTCTTATGTAATAAACGTGGCAGACGTTGGCCAGTGGTTTTTTTTTCAGGGTACTTCTGTTTCACCACCATTTCATTCCACCATTAAAATACGCCAAAATCTCTCACTACTACTATCACTCAAAAGCTATTGTGCAGTTTTAATATTTAAACGCTGCGTGGTGATTACTCATGGACGTTAGACACAAATTGTAAGAATTATAAATTAATGTGAATTTTAAGGATGATATGAAGGCCTGATAATTAATATTTCTAATAATTTCATTAAAAATAATTGGAACATTCTTTAGGCATAAAACCATATTATTTGATTAGTTTATCGGCTTGAGATCTGAAATACGGGAAACTTTGGCGCAAACAACTCCCCGGTACTTACGAACAAAATTTAAAGCCCTGGTATTAAAACAATTTTTTTTATGACAGTAGGAATCACCACACTTAAATTATTAAAAAAATAATGACGTTGCCTTGATGTAACACTTTATGTTGAACGATTGAAGAGAAAATAGCTGCAAAGTTTGAGATGGTGCGGTTGTTTTCCTGCTCTGTATGCCACCTGTGTAACTGGACGTTTTCCTAAGACCATATTACACGGTACCAGATTCCATAAAAGCTGTACACTGTCTGCCATAGCGGCCATCATACCAGCTAGTACGTTACCCTTCAAGGCATTTGTCGCTTTGTACGGCAAGATTTATTACCAGGTTTGGGAATAGGATCTGTCCTATTTTCCGTGACCGGTTCCATACCACCTTTCGTACCTGCTTAGTGACATTGCAGTTTCAGAGCGTAGGTCACTTCCCGCGGCTTTGAAATGAGTTGACGAAGAAACCAAAACCTTTATCTTGAATATACGTTCGTGAGTGTAAAACTCATTCAAATGGATTTAAAATTCGACAAAGATGATTAACATTGACGATGACAACTTTTCATTACTATTAAAGCCCAAACTTAGTATTTAAACCATTACCCACCCAGTGAAAATGAAATACGAGCGAATTTTTAGGTAAGCATATTATAAGCTCATGTACCGATAACGCACACGCGCAAGCTGGTGTCGCAGTGGAAAAGTCGCGTAAATTTTGGACCTGAGTTCGAAACTCCGCCCCACAGTTATTTTCTTCTAAAATTCCGAATGCGGTAATTAACTTGATATGAGGTATCAAGTTAAAAATTTCTGCAAGGACATATTAAAATTTACGCTCGTGACTTCACATTATCAGTTTTAAACACAGAACGAAACTAAATAAGTACGCATTGTAGTAAAGCAATATTAATCTTTTCTAGCTGAATTTTTAATAGGCCTACACAAGTGACTGGCTACCATACGCTGATCAGCCCCCTATTATGTCAAATGCTAGTACGCCAACTGCTGTAGTGTAATAGGAATATTCCATGCCGGCTCACATAGCGGCTGGTATAACAGTTTGTTCACCATGTACGGCAGCAGGAGTTTATTCTAAGTTATTCGTTTCGTTTACTGTCGGCAAAAAATATTCGGTACAACTCAAATTTTCATTTTCTAACTAAAGGAGTTATTCTAAGTGCATTCTAATGTTCGTTTGACATTACTATGTTCGATAAGAAACTCGAAACGATAACGAAGCCCTTCGGGCTTTCGATTTCGTTACGGAATTTTATTATGAAAACTCGGCTGGTGTGTGGCACAGGTTGTGTTTGTGTTAGTGGAAGAAGAGACTCGTGAAGTAATGTGCCTTCATGCATTGCAGAAACACAAAAATATACACAAGGAAAAATTATTTTGAAAGCACTAATTAAACTTTCTGTTTTAATTTGTGAACCATGTAAGCAGCAGTGTAGGCTGCCCATTGTGATGGTATTTATTATTTAATTACAGTTGTTTGTAATGAAATACGAGAACATAAAAACGGATTCATTGAAAATTTTCTTTGAAAAAAGTAGTTTGTAAATTAACTGATAGGGAGTGTGATGCTATTCGCCTCCCTGTGATATGATATACACGAAGGGTCATAGGGTACGAGTTACCTATAACAGGCACAGACTATGGGTGCCTTGAATGTTGAGGGTAAAAAATAATGTAGTCACTCGGTGTTTCAGTTGACTGGGTTATATTTGTTTTAAAAGAACACACTTTTACATTTAACTCCCAGACGGTACCTTGCAAAATGGGAGCCTTAAGGGCAGATTAAAGTACTCGTGCTAATGTTTCCGACGCTGTGGGGAACATTCCTGAGTGACGACGCTGGTACTTAGCTGTATTGGTAGTTCTGGGTGTTCCAGCAGTAGGTTGAGGTCTGGTAAGTTGGGCGGCCTTTCTCAGGCCCTCGGTTGTTCTCGTTGGCATGGTGGATACAGCTTGCGTCCTTCTTCCATGGCTGACCCTCCGGTTTCGATGGCGGCTCTTCTTCGGTTACTTCACGATACGACTGATACTCTCTCCTCTCGGCGTGATGACTGATCCGACTGATCCTACATGACTGAGGCTACTCCCGTCACACGACTAACTAACTTCGCGTCCCGGCGTGGTGCTCCTAGCGAGCCCCCACCCGACTGCCACCTTCCAGCACGGGTTACAACTGACTCTACATCACTGATTCTACCGGGGTGTGATCCCCAGCCTCGGCTGACGGAATCACTCGACTGCCTCGCGTCCCGGCATGGTGATACAACGGACTCGACTGACTGACTTCGCATCTTGGCGTGGTGAAATCTGTCTACCTCCGCCTCGCGGCGAGGCTGCTGAACAACTGACTCTACATCAATGACTTTGGTCCGGTGCCTCCTGGCGTGGAGTATTACTGGTCTGACTCATCCGACTGACCCCCTCCTTGTCTCGCAAGTTGTCTTTTAACATCTCTCATCGNCCCCCCCCAGATCCTTGCACATGTCTCCTGCATTGGGGATGGGGGGAGGAAGGGGGTGTCTGGCAGTCCTACTGCAAAACACTGTCAGCTCTTCTCTTGTGTATCTAGAGTTGCGTTGGTGACACTTTAGCTTACCTCAGCATTTTCTTGGCACATTTCCATGTTCTCTCGCGTTTTGCTAGGGGAGGGAGGGGACCCACAGAACAACTGCCAAGCCCTGTCAGCCCTTTTCTTGTGTATCTCACCTCTGTACGTGTCCTTGTTTTCATGTGTTCCTCGGTGCGTCGGCGATTTGCTATTTAAAATCGGTATAACCTTGGCATGTGTTAATTGCTTGTCCGCCCTCTCGGGTCGACCTGGCCTAGCAGCAGGTGTCCCGCGACGCGTGTCTACTGATGGTGCTAGCGGGGTAAGATCGCAGGGGGGCGGGGGGGGTTCACAATGTGGCATGCATCAAGTGTACAACCAAATTATTTTTTCTCTTGAAATTGAGTGAAAATGATACCTCATTGGAATTAATACAATCAACTAGAAACATAACTGTGTCTAGTTTGTTGTCCATCACTTATTTTATAATCTTGGTATTAAAAAAAAACAGTGTGCTCGAAAATACCTTGCAACCAAACAGCAAAATGGTCACGGAGAAAAATATTCGTACATGTGACGACCAAAATTCTGTCTCCTCTCTCTTATCGGCATACATGCGAAATTACAGCATATTTATGTGTAATACATCACACTTCCAGCGGAGTTAGAAAATAGTATGTTGTCGAAAGAAAATTTGACACACTTAACGAATGAATTATGCATTTTTCCTAGAATATATTATTTGTTTAATACTAACATTTAAAACACACCAAACGAAAACAAAATATTTTAAGGCTATACTGTTATGGCTTATTAATGTTATCGAACTTAAATATTCATAATTTATCAACGAACTCATGTAATTCAGTTAAAATTAATGTTCATAGTGTTGCCATCTTACATTCGCTAACGAATACCAGAACTTTGCCGAAGTCTCGGAGGGCTGTAACGAAATATGACTAAGAATACGAAATTGCCTTTCTCGATGATTTTATTCGTTTCCGAGAGCTTTCGAAACTTAACGAATACGAAAAATTAACGAATAACTTAGAATAAACCCACTGGTATCGTGTAAACGAAGGGGAAAATATTTCCCCCCAAGTTTTCACATGTCACATGTCACATCACGGGTAAATTTATTATTATTACGTTTAAAATTACCAGGAACTTGTTTCATCACAAGTATTTTTTTATAAATATTAGACGAACTCATTCGAAAATTTCAAAATTTAACAATCGTTTTGTAATTGTCATGTTAGTTCGTATTAATAATTCTTTCTCTTTTTTATAAGGAATCATTTCCCTGATTTTGTACTTGAGCTCAGACTATACACACCTCGAAAAAAGTTTTGCACGATCAGTAATTTGGTTGCTCATGAAGGATGTACGCTGGGACAGTAGGCGTATTAAAGAGACACATCGGAATTTTAGGCATGGTATTATGTACATACAGTGTGTATTTTGATCGTATACTTTCTCATGGGCCGTGAGAAACTGAGTAACTCGGTAATACCGGTGGTGCAAAACTTTTAAGGTGTCTCTTATATATTGCCTACATGCCGGTTTGCTAGGGAACACCATATATAACCGTGGACGCACTGGCACCCAGGTATAATGAATTAAGTGATGAAAACTCGGTAATATGTTATTTTCACACTCTTTTAGTTTTATTTTATTATTCAGTAGTATACTGGCATGTAAAACATACAGTACACATCAAAAGTTTAGGACCTCGCAAGTTGGAATGAAAACTTCAACTTAAAATGATATAAGCCATAAATCAATGACAGAAATAAGAACACACTGTGAAATCATTTGAAGCTTATTCAAAATAATTGCTAAAATAAGGTAGCATACAAACACTTGTTGGTGTTTTAGATAGAATTTTTTCACGTGTGTATTATGCACCTGACTTCAAAAAAATTTATTGTGTTTGATACACATGCCTTAGAAATTCCCAACTGGGCGGCAATTTCTCGTTGTGTTTTTTTGCACTTCCTCATTCCAAAAATCTGCAACTTTATGTTCGGTAATACATTCCACCCCCTCTCCCCCATTTCATACACAACAACGACACGATACTTCCACTGAAACTGTATGTCTCAATATGGATGGCAATAATCGGTGAATTTATGATCTCCCGGTAACAAACATGTAATGTTATCTTTTGAATGCAAAGATAACTAACCCTGGATTCCCCATATAACCAGCTCAACTGGTAAGAAATATGTTTAGTTTTTAAATTTGGTGATTTTTAGCTCATTTTCGCGGCAATGTGAATTAAATTACAAAAAAAAAAAACACTTATTTGCAAATTAATTATGGTCTTCGTTTGGTTTATCTTTCAAATGTATTTATAAAGACAATTATAAAAAAAATATTACACTAAAATGTGTAAAATAATTGTGTCTACATAACATTTTACACAATAATGTGTAAGATAATCCCAAATATATGAATTCGATTTATAAATAATAACTTGTAAATTATTTAACCGATTTATATAGTTTAGTTACGATAGTGTGTGTTTTGGTAGTATCAACGTTAGAAAATTGTTGAACATATATAGCACCACAAGTTTTTTGAAAATAAATATTGTAACAAATTTACTAACGGTCTTAAACTTTTGACATGTACTGTATATATATTTTATTATTCATGACTATGTAATTTCCATATCTATACACGTTACTTAAAACTTTAAATTAATTAAATCTTCAAAACTTTTTCAACTCGTTATAAAATAAAATTGAAAGAAGCGTACAATAAAGTCCGATAAAAATTAACTATCGCAATCAGTTCTTAAAATATTTTTAAAAATTATTTTGTAGATTTCAAGGTATGAAAATTAATACAAGGTCACAACACACTGTCTGAACCACTCATTTAGCAGCTTACTACTCGCTTCGTTCCTCATGACTGACTCAGTGTCCAAACATTTGCTCTCGCTTGTTAGTAAACGTAACTTATAATTAGCAACACAGCAAACTGAGAGCACTTCAGAATCAATGCTACCAAATTAACTAGCCAAGGTCACTTTTTCAGTTGCCGCAAACACACATCAGCATTCTGACCATACCAATAATACAGGCTATACCAACGATGATGACCATAACGACCATTCTATTTTATTAACCATACCATTCACACCGACCCGACCGATCATACCAGTTGTACCAACGATAACTAGTATTAGACAATACAAATATTACCGACTACAGGAGCCCAAAGAAAACACCCACGATACAAACCATAAACGTCATAATCTACTAACTATAAGTACTGTACAGACCATAACAAACATACTTGCCATACAGAACATACCAGTCATAGTAACAATACCAATCATAAGGACCATTCCGATCACACCGACTTTGCTAGCCATACTGCTATACAGACCATATCGGCCATGACAAAACTTAACATTCAAACTATACGGACCATAACAAATAAACATAACCCGTGATGATCCCATCATTGGCAATGATCGTACTCATAATAATGAGCGTACCAATCATACCCAACATATTATAGCATCTATACACACCGTAACGATCATACACATGATACTATCTATACCAATATTATCACTATGACCATATCGACCATAATAATCATACTACATATAAAAAATATAACTGACCTTAACACTACACCAAAAATACTGACCGTATTAAGTCAGAGTAAATAAGAATACAGCGGTGAAATATCCTATTATTCCGCGAACTCCAGTCGCACACGCCACCAGAATGGCATCACTAGCCAGCAAACTTGGGATTAACGATTAAAAAAATTAACGATTAAGATTAATCGTTAAAAAAAGGGTGCAATTTTTGACTTAATATAGTTTTAAAACTAATTAACTTTTAATTTTTTAATCATTAAAATGTCTGGCCAACGACTAAAAATAACTCTAGTTAAATTTTCGATCGCCTGGAGGCCGAAGATTACAACGAAATATATGCAAATGCCATTACCATCTTGACAAACTTCTTAAAAATACGCAACGTATTTGACGGCCAACGAGTTGCACACCACGATATACAGATCGATACACTGGCGTTATGTACTGAATCAAAGATCATCATTAGTCAAACGCAACGCGATTGTGAGGTAGGCGTGATGCCACCGTCGCGATATATCGATACAAGCTCTCACGACGCAAAAATCACAGCTGTACAGTTGATGGCCCTCGTGCGGCATGCAATGTCGTGTAGTAGTGATGTCTCTCTTGCATGAATAATTGTTCGAGAGCCTAATGTAACATGTTAGACCCCTTTATTCTTGTGTCTGGCAGTGTTCCTTATGATAGGTTGACAGCTTCGTCAGTGACGAGACTCTTTCGAGGACCTCACGTAACATGATAGGTATCTTTATCCTTGTGTGCTGCAGCGTTCTCGTTGTCGCGAATGATAACTATGAAATGAGTAGGTGATGACTATGCTACTATTTTGGTAACTATCGGAAATTACAGCCAACTATGCTTGTCAGTTCGCTTAGGGCATAAATTATCTTACGATTATTTTCCTTGTCGGAGGTGATGTCTATGTTATGTATATGGTTACTATATTTTAAAAGGCTCCGAAATTATAGCTATCTATAATTATAAGTATTCATTGAGAGCCTCGCGTATCCAATCGGGGCCGATACCCTTTTGACAGCCTCGCTTAGTCAATCGGGGCCTAGACCCTTTCGAGAGCGTTGCGTAGCGAGTCGGTGACGATAAGCTTTCGAGTGTCTCATGTAGCCAATCAGAGAAAAGGGAAATAGGAAATTTCCGAGGGAAAAAAGGAAAATCCAAGGAAGATCATAGGAATGCAAGCGCATGAAGTAGCGACATCTGGTAGGAATGCGAGAGCATAAAGTAGAGACTGTGAGCGATGTTGTTGGCCAGGAATGCAAGTGCATGAAGTAGGGACGAGGAAGGAAGGACTCTGAGAAAACCAGTTTGCAAGAGCATGAAGTATGATGTCCAGTAGGAATGCGAAAGCATAAAGTAGGGACCACGATTGATGTTGTTGGCTAGGAATGCAAGAGAGCGAAGTAGGGACGAGGAAGTAAGGACCCTGGGAAAACAGGAATGCAAGAGCACGAAGTAAGGATGTCTGGTAGGGATGCGAGAGCATGAAGTAGTGACCGCGATTGACGACGCTGGCCAGGAATGCAAGAACGTGAAGTAGGACCAACTAGCGGGAAGGAATGTATGAGCATGAAGTAGGGATGTCTGGAAGGAATGCAAGAGCATGAAGTAGGGATGTCCGGAAGGAATGCAAGAGCATGAAGTATCGACATATGGTAGGAAGGAATGCAAGAGCATGAACCTCGAGGGCGTCAGGTGAAAGGATGCCAGTAGGAATTATGTGAAATCCAAAGTGTAATAGAGCATGATGAGACAGATGTTGCACGACGGGGGGCAATGAACACGAACATTCTTCAGCCAAGATGGATGGTACTGGCTGGAATGATAGAGCTTGCTTGTAACTGATTTCACATTCCGGCTGATATTGCACAATTTTCAGGTGGATTCATCCGCATTGTGCAAACAAGCGGGATTGTGCAAGAAATATTTTTTTTTAGGGAAATTCGGTAAATTTTGTGGGAAAGTTTGGCAAATTTTGCCGTTTTGGAGGGGAAAAAGGGTAATTTCGAGGGAAAAAAGGAAAAAGGGGAAAACCAAGACGTCCTTGCCAGACCTCGAATCCCATGCCCCATGCCCCTGCCTTACAATTGTATATTTATATTTACTGTGGTTAAAGGATAAAACACCATTCACCGGGCTGTTGCTTAATCGCAAGTAGTTTTTGATATTTTGAACGAAAAGCAATATAAAACTCATTTTTGGGATGCGCATAACTCCCTTAAAAATCTCTTTTAGGGGAAAAAAATATTCATATATTTTCGTCTGATTTTTGGTAAGTAAATAATAACTTGCCGGAGTTTGTCGGAGTTGTTAAAAAAACACCCGGTTTTTGGTAACGCACAAATTCCTGCATTTAAACCATAATTGCCATCTAATTAAAACCGTTAAACAAAATTCGCCATCCATAACAAACGACGCTCCACATTTTTGTGTAACAAAAATGTTATCCTGCAGAAAGTGAATGTGTCACAACCTATAGACATCAATGTTGGAAGTTTTATAGTCTACGACGTTCAGATTACAGCAGTGAGCAGACATTTACTTGGAAAATGGTTCGTGTAAAAAGTTAGTTTAGAATACTGGAAGAGTGATGCATAAAGAAATTGCGATTCTTAGCGTGCATAATGTACATTTTTAAAACTTTTTCTTCTTGCAATTATATTACTCCATTTAACCATTTCCTGGTAAATATTTTATTGTATGAATGCTTTCATTTTTTTTAGGATCATAATCTAGTCATTTTTGAGATAAGTCAGAAGTTCATCTATAGACAGCGTAACATTTGTCTATCGATGTAATAACACTGGATATACTTAATAGAGCATATAATAAAACAATACAGTTGCTACGTGACCCACCAGCTTATGGCGGACGGATACATAAGCAAAAAGTAAACATTGGCGAAACATTCACCAAACTGTCAAAATCTTGCCTTCGTAGCTAGAATGGGGTGTATATGACAGTACTCGAATTAAAATCAGGGCACATTTCATTGTATTATTATGCGATACCGTCAGAAAATGGTATCTCAAGCAACGAAATTTCATTGACTTATGTCTAACTTTAATGTCACAGCAAGTGGCACCTAATGTACTGCAGAAAACATAAACAGAGGAAATTCGAATCTATGGCATATTATGTTTGATAAGTAGCAAGCAGTTCCTGTGCTTGGAGAAAGATGGGAGTGTGATCAAACAGAGAAAGCATAAACCAGACATGATAATGCAGTATTTGGGAAGTGGAGTGAAGAGATTTGGGCGGCTTTTAACATCGAGGTCTAGAGAGTCTATGAGGGTGAAACGAGGTGAGAGTGGATCAGCGCCAGAATTGAAGGACTGGTTAAACGGGAGATCCCGAGAAAACCCACTGAGCCGATCTCCCGTGGCACAGTCGGTTGGTGCGCCACCGGTCTGTGGCGCGGGAGGTTCTGGGTTCGAATCCCAGGTAAGACATAGGTGTTTTTTTAAGTTAGGTTATAAGTTAGTTTGTTAGGTGTCCCCTGTTAAGGCTTCAAGCATAACACTGGGGACGTTAATAAGCCCTTTCCAATCCAAAATCCGCCGTCCAGCGGCATCACCCGGAACGATTCCCAGTTGCGAAAAGTATTTGGGAAGATCACGCAACGTAACTCCCAGCAGTAAATCTATAAAACACGAAGTAGTGAAGGCACACAGAGAGGATTGATAGTCGCTGCACACGCCAAAATTGACTGGTCTGCCGGCATAGTTTGCAACATCTATGGATATGGACACCACGTACGTCATTATGAATATGTTTGCTGCATTGACGCGGGCGAGACTAAGCTTATTAATCTTGGTTTGCAGCTAGCCAAGCAGAGCTTACATAAAAGCTGTAAGTTAACCAGCTGAGGTATTAAGTAAACGAGGCAGAGCTTAAATATGAGTTCCACGCTTATCAGGCCAAGCTATAAAAGCGCTTGCAACTAACCAGACCACGATGGAAACTGTGCAGACCGAAAAAGCGAGTAGGTACTCTGAGAAGAGAGCTCCATGCTGTATGTACAGGATTTCAGCAGTAGTAGCTAATTTTCTCGCAGAATATTTGGCACAGGAACTTTATATGGCGATGTTGCAACTCAAGCAGTTATCGATCAGTGTGTGCAAAGAGGCTGAAGAGTGTCAGCTGCATAGTGAGCCGACTGAGGAAGGAATTATTCAGTTATAAGATACCGTTGCCCGGTTACAATCTTGAACGAGACTTCATGTTCATTATCTGACCATAATTTGGAAGAAGTGGTGCAAACAGAACACTTAGTTTGCGGTTTTGAAGAGACGTTAACTAATGAGAGAATGAAGTGTAAGATTCCCAGAGAAATTTCAGCTTTGCGGAGGAAGGCTTTCAGAGTGACCTTCATCCCTCAATGATATTAAATGTGGGGAAGTTGACCACACAGTTCACAAAGTTTAGCTATATTTAATACAACTATTATTACCTCAATTAAATTATTGTTAAAATTACATAAATGTAACTGAAACATTAGTGTTTTTATGGATGACAATGAAATACGATGGCGGAGGGAACTTAACATTTTATGAAAATTAAGACTTTTTCATATTAATGAGCAACATTCAGGTATTAATGCTGTGCTTAAATATACAAAATCACATAAGTAATACATTTTCGTTACTTACAGCCAACAGCGGCGAAAATTGTAAACCAAACTTTGTTCAGCTCCATCCTCAAATCCAGATCTGAAATCAAAATCAAAATATATTATTAAAATTAACGCAAGTTAGTAGACATTTATTACATTTGTTGGCTGATTCCATCATCTCCCGAGCTCTGCCTTCTTGCGTCAGATCCAGGTTTATGTTGGCGAATATTAACCATTTTACAATTCCTAAATGTAACATACAATTTTGCTTCACAAAGTCAGTGCAATAAGAATGTTCACAGCTGGGAGACAACAAGCAACCTAACTAACGTACTTGTTACTTATTCAGCTATTTCCTGTCTACCAGAGACAAACATGTTCTTAATTTTTTAGGACACGATGATGCTTGCAATGTGCAACATACATTTGAATAAACTGTAAATATTTCAACATAAATTTTTTTTTAACTTATATTAGTATTGGTAGGCGATTCACTGTTTCATAATGACTGATGTTCTTCACAGTATACTGATAGGAAAATATTGTTGTGGGAACCATAATTATGTAGCCGTTGCCTGCCAAGACTCTTAAAATAGGGACAACAGTCTGTTTGGTTGTGGCTACCCTACGAATACTGTATACATCTTGTAAAATGTCAGTGCGTCACATATCAGTGATGTAATTACTTTCTATAGAATAGATTGTTGCGATTACAAAGGAGCAGAGTTCTGACTACAATCCAGTAGGGTATTCCCTACAATGCTTCTCTGATGCCGCTCCAGAGCTGATTGTGCACCCAGCAGTAACATATGGTAGTGCTATCAATCCGTTACGTTGCTTCAACTGAGCAGCATGGTGGCCCCAGTAAGAGTGTGGTAATACTGACTATCTGCTATATTGCCTTTACTGAGTGGTATGGTAGTCCTAGCCATCTTATGTGGACTATTGTAAGTCCCTTGTCGGCTCATGGGATGCGCTGCTATCTGCACTTATTTTTCAGAGCTTGAAAATTTCTTGTGGAAGCAGGCAGCCTCGAACTGCCGGACCGTGTGTTGATAGACGGACGCCTTAGACCGCTCGACTACTATATGAGTTATGATACTAAGATTTTTAAATGTATTTGTTTTAATTTTTTTAAGCATATCATGTAACGTGTTTGCAGACGAATCTCGACGCTATGAATTCACACATGAGTTAGCTTATTATTAATTTTTTTATCGGCCATCTACGGACCGCGCTATTTCAACTGTCCTTTTCTTTTCCCTGGCGCCTGGGCTTTAACTCTCACCCAGTATTCCCGCATTTGTATCCTATGCTGTTTCTTCCTCGCTTCAGTCCATGTTTTGCCAGTTTTTAGTTTCGGCTTTTCTTGGAAACCACAGTGCTCTTGGAGTTTCTTCTTGAGCGGAATACGTTTCTGGATATCCTCCTGTGTTATCCCCACTTCGTGCAAGTCTTTTTATACCTCGGTGAGTCACGCCTCCTTGGTTTATTTTGTTGAAAAAGTAATTAAACATCCTATTGCTCAGCCTTGTAGGATTCATACGGGCAATATGGCCATAGAAAGCAATTCTCCTCATACGAATGGTGTCTTTGATATTTTCTACACGTGTGTAGAGTTCATGTTTGAGTCGTCTTCTGAATTCACCATTTTCTTTGATTGCACCTAGGATTTTCCTTAAGGTCTGCTTTTCCTTTATTTCTAATTTAGCGATCAAACCTTTTCTATTCATAGCAAGGCATTATGCGGCATATAGAGCTTCCGGTCGTATTACTGTGCAATAATGTCGTATCTTGGCGTTAATAGATATATATATTTCTTCTTGTAGACATTTTTGATTAGTTGATATGTCGTTTCCATTTTCCTGATCCGTGATGTATAGGCTTATTTCTCCGAGGTCTTGGAATCTACCCACTCTCCAAGGTATTTAAATTTCTCCGTTCGTTTGATTTTGCCTTCTCCTGCCTCTAGCATTCTCGGTACTGACTTAATATTTGTTAGAAATTCTGCTTTCTTGAAGGAGATCCGTTAGCTTATTTATTTATTTAAATAATCTTACCTTTATGTTATACATATAATATAGTATTGGATGTCATCTGATATAAAAATGTTTCTACGTGTAAAGTTTGTAAAAACAGGTTTTCCTTTCACATCAGATAATTTGTAGTACCAATAAAAATATGGCGTTAGTTATTTCAGTTTTATGTCCTGTTTGTGTAAGTGTAAGTCTTGTAAAAGCAAATAGGACATTGCAGCACCCTTGTTACTAATATAACATTTAACACCTAACATGGCGGTGTCTGTAAACACCTTAGAGAGTTCACATTACCTTCACAGATTGCCAAAAGCATTTAATAAATAAATATTACTTCACAATTGCAACATTTTACTATTTATCTTGTGTAATGTCAGTTCTACTAGTTCTATAATCTTTAAAGGAATTAGTGTGTGCCTTAACAGTCCGCGACAGTGTTATAGCTACCATACTTTTTCTGTAAACTTTTGAAGAAAAAAAAAAAAAAAAAGGTGAGTTTTACAAAACATTCTGTTACAGTTACCAAACAGCACTGTTAGGTTTACAATATCTTGTTCTGTTACCGTAACAATACTGTAAGATTGTGTTCGCAAATATCTGTATAGTTTCTACTACATAAAAAATTGTTCCTGCTACAGAAAAGATGGTTCCTACAACAGAATAACTTTTAACAATATATAGATTGTTATGCTAATAATTTGGACTGTAAAGTATTACAGAACATTATGTAGCTGGTATTAAGTTAAGTTGTCGCTACTATAAAATGCCACTACAGAACCGTTCTGTAAATTCTCTCTGGCGACTTCTTTCAGTGTAGGCCGTCACTATAGAATGTTTAATTCAGAGCAGATAATTAAGTTAAAACATGCTGATTAGTAGGATAAAGTGTTATATAAATTTGATTAAAATAAACTTATAATGAAATAATGTTATATTTTTTGTATGATGATGTAACCTAAGACATTTGCTGCTATAGTAAAATCAATACTTTCTCACTAAAATCAGTTGACCGAAAGGATCGTGAAAGACTCCCGAGTTCATACTTGGATTGAGATACTTCATTAAATGCAAATGCTTCGAATGTGGACTTTAAATTTATTACCTACTCTTAATATACAGTATGTTTTGTGCTAGCATTGTTTACACAAGTCGTGTAATAACATATATGCAAGTGCTCCTTCTGAAAGACGGTAACATTTCAATTCTTTCTTATTAATGTCCTCGTAATATTCCGACAACAAATTAGGGTTTAACCTTTTTTTATTTAACTAGCATAAACTTACATCTAAACACGATTAAAATACTATACATAACTTATTGAGAGTTTGAATTTGGAACCCCGTGATTAGAACGTAATACCTAATAGAGTTAGCCCATTGAGGTCGATATGATCATAGTAAGTTAACAAGTTGTTAAAAAAAACGCTATTAAGAAAACGTAAATACATACATATCATATAATCATCAATTTTGCTTTATATGTAGCTATTAGAAACAGATAAACGCCTTCTAAAAGTGGCGTATCAAAGTGATGTATTCTTTTAACCTGTTTTCAACACCTGGAGACTTTTATGAGCATACTTACCAGTAATTGTGTCTGATGGCTTTAAATATATAACTTGCAATATTATATGATAAATAAAACATTATATATCAGCATGTAGACACTAAAATATTACGTCATTAGGAAGAGGATATTGTGATAGAAACTCATGTCATAACTGCTTTCAAATATCTCATTTATTTTATTAGGAAGGGGCTGCATAAAAAGTTTGATTCGAAACGACCCGACTACCATAGGTGAATGAGTAAGTACCCTAGAAACTGGGAAATTCGCAACGTCGAATAACGTAATATGTAACTAGGAACTATACAATTCGTTTTCCNGGGGGGGGGGGGGGAGAGGAGCGTTAAAAGCACATTCTCGTACACAGGCTATCCGTTCATACAGTTTCACGATCGCGTAGCTTTTATGTCATGTGAGAATTTCCTAAAACTAAGAAATATGGTTGTAGACAATACAATATACTTCGTATAGGCAGAAATGGAACTTGGCGAAATGCAGGGAAGGATTGGAAGTGGTTTTCACATAAGAAACACAGAAGATACTACGATCCACATTGTATTTATCTATTTTAAATTGTTTATTGCTATCCTTTTCGATATCCGGAAATCTGTTAAACCAACCGCTACTTGATAGTTCATGTATCTTATTAAAATCGTCTGTTACAGTTACATAACATACCCAATTACCTTTGCGTAATTGGCTGGCCTCACATTATCGGGGTTAGCAAATAATAAAATCCTATGAAGATATCTTACATACATTTTCTGCGCAAATAACTCTGGAAATGATATGTAAAGTTTAAACAGGCGTGTTTTCACGTGACTTGACGGACTAAAGAGTAACGCAGCTAGATCGAAGCTTAAGCCACGGATTTCCATGTAAGTAATCCTACATTGCTTTTCGCACCTCTACTCCCCTCAGCGAGAGATATCATGATTATATACTAGTGCGTATACTTTACTGACACTGTCTCTACAAACCGCCCTCATTCACATGTACTGATCAAGTTGTGACACACCTATGAGGCAATTCCTGGTACACATAACAATGTTTCTAGTATCGAATTGTATTGCCTCATGTCATAAGTCACGTGTACGCAGCTGCATAATAAATCACATTATAACACAATTCACTCACCAAATTGTGTCGATTTTTCTTCTAAATATCCGGTGTAGCTGTTTGTAAAACGACAGTTTAGCAAGCCTTCGCGGCCACAACCGTACGAAGATTGTACTAATGTATTTTACTATTTGAACTACGCGCATAAAATTTACCATTCCTGGCAGAAAAGAGCTGTAAAAGCTATATTTTTTTTTTTAATTTCAAGGGTAATTATATATTGAAAATTTGAATTTAGTCCTTTTTTTGCGAAATCAGAAAAATATGTCAGCCGTAGCCAAGTAATAAAGACAGATAATTTCCTACATATGGGAAGTCAAGGCCGCGCCGTTTCCTGAGATCCCCGAAGCCTAAGTAATCAGAAGTAGGCGTTAATAAATTTATAACTATAATTTAACTTACATTTATTTCCATTCTGGTCAAAGCAGATATATTATTGAGAGAGAGAGAGAGAGAGAGAGAGAGAGAGAGAGAGAGAGAGAGATTGTTGTTTTCTACAGTTATATTTATTTAGGAGAGTAGGAAAAATAGTATTCGTTAAATTTTAAACAGAAAAAATATCTTAAATATTACACGAAAATTACCCTTAAAAGTTTTGGCATGTGAACTGTAATAGGAAAATTTAATAACATAATATTAAATTTGAGAATTTGGAGCAACCAAGCTAATGGTTTGGGAGATGCTGTATTGATATTCTGTACTCAAAGTGATAGGAAATAAGATAATTCGAAATAGTTTCGCACATTAACGTAAAAACTGTACATCTGAAGTTGAACGGAGTTATATAAGGGTAGCATATTTCTCTTATTTCAGCTAATTACTGAAATGAAGTAGACTTGGATATTATCCTAGAACTTTAAATAATTTTAACATCTTAAACATTTGTTTAGCGAGACAGTGGTGACTGGTATAGCATGCCGGTTTAAACTCCGTCTGATTCACATTTTGGACATGTGATGATATAACCAACAATATTACTAATTGATTACCCTCACAATCAATCGTCTACTTAAGCGCGAATTCATTGGTAAATTCCGAGAATATTTATGTTACTGTTCTTTATTTGGGTGTTGAACCATTCCCTGAAATGTTAAGAGACAATATTCGGAACGGTATTTTATCAAAGCTGACGGTTTGGTAACCAATTTTTTTGTTTCTTCCCAAGAGACTGGCAGGACACGTCACCGTGATAAGGTGAGATAAGTAAAGTACACACGCAAGATAAACGAAAGTTAAACGTTTGCAACACTCGCAGCGCTAATACCCTGACTGAGACCATTACTAACACCTTTCTAAACAAATAGGTAGGCGTTATTTCTCATCACGTTCTCACGGTCAGTTATCGATAAACAAGTTTGTTAGACGACCTGCCTACCAGCAGTTAGGTTAGGCAATATACATGTGCACGTGACATTTAAAATTTAAGATTTATATACTGTCATATGTGTATGGTACTTTAAGTTAGCATCAGCCCGTAGAGAGTTCTTAAAGCGTGACAGTAAAGATGAATGATGCAAATAAAATAATTGGTATTTAATATTGCCGAGCCAAAACAATTTATATATATATACTAGCTGTGCCCACGGCTCCACTCGCGTGTACTACAGAATTATTGTTAAAGTTTTTTTTTAAAAATAAAGTGGAATTTTACTTAGTGTTAATCTTCTATACTCTATACATATTATAAAACTCAACGTCTCGGTGAATTAAATGGTAAAAACACCTATTAGTATTTCTTTGTTATAGATAGATATATGCTACCGCGGAGTTTTATTTAGGTTTTTTTATTCTACACAATTCTTTACTACATGATATTGTTCCATCTTTAACGGTTTAGACAGCGTATTGCAAGAGAGCGCGCTGGCGGCAAACTTTTTTTTGGCTTGATTCACTATTATCGTTTGTAAATATTTTAAGATATTTTATCGCTATAAAAAGTAGCCAATATCACCTTTCAGCCCTCCAACTATTTCTGTTCAAGAAATTACGCCGATCTGTTGCTCGGTTGCGATGTTGCATTGTTATTCCGTTTATGTACTTTTTTATTTTCCAATAAGAATTTCTCCTAGGGAATGAAATATTTTCTCAGGATAAAATGTAGCCTATGCCATTTCCCGGCCCTCCAACTATCTCTGTGAAAAAAATTACGTCGATCCGTGGCTCCGTTGTGACGTCGTCCCACACTAACAACTTACATTGACGCAGTATTGTACCCCGAGCACTAGTTTTACTAAAATTTTCCTGAGAGAATAAGATATTTTTTTGGGATAAAGTAGCCAATGTCACTTCCCGGCCCCAACTATCTCTGTACAAAAAATCACGTCGATCCGATGCTCCCTTGCAACGTGAAAGAAGGACAAACAAAAAAAACAAACAAACAAACACACTTTAGCATTTTTAATATTAGTTAGGATATGTGTGTGGTTTCGCATTGGCCGAATATTTCATAACTATCTTTGCGTATACTTTTTTCTTTACAAGAAACACGTCTAAAAAAATTACATTAATTTGTTAGAAAAAAAAATTAACTAATTTTCTACATACGTTACATCTCTTTTTTCTCGACAGCATGTACTTTACAAAGCGAGCTTGAACTACGTGAACACCACAAAGCGTGACAGAAGAACGGGCTTTAGACTCGTTTCCCAATTCATTCTGTAGATAATAGAATTTATAAAGCTGAGAAACAATCTTTATAAAGTGTGGTGCCGTCTTATTTATAAGCAGGGCCGTGCAGGTGTAGTGGGCAGACTGTTCGTCTCCCATAGCGGCTAATCGGGTTCGTTTCCCGCCCAGGTCACCTTGTATTTTCGCATGTAGGAAATATGGCGGACGTTGCTACTGGCCGGCGCGTTCTCCCGGGGTTCTCCTGTTTCTGCAACAATGGTATCCACCCTGCTCCATTTGCGCTTCATCTCACCCTTACCGATACTACGGACCTCAGCTGATGACACCCAATCTCGCACTGTCCTTCACATTATTTATATCTTAAATCCCTTCCAACAGGAACTATCGTACGCCATTTGCATAAAATATTAATTGTATACACATTTCTCACCTGAACATATTCGGAATTAAATAGCAGAATGTGATTTCACTTTTAAACAGGGTAATATGTTCAAGGAACTGTGTTTGCGAAGATGTAATAACTCTGTTGTCAAGTAAAAGTCGGAGGAGGAGAGAAAATTGAATGAAAACATAAGTTTTTGTGAATCTCTCAACTTTTTAAAGTAAACACTTTTTATGTTATGAACGCAGAAAACAAAACGGTGTACCAGGAAAAGTATTTATTACGTCACTTAGGTGAGTTGAGGACTTGTATCGTGCTATCTGGAGGAAAAAAGTTAGAATGTGCAAGCGATTTCTAGAAAGAAAATACATTAACTCACGGGGGGAGAGGAAAAAAATTGCCAGCAGTGTAGTTGGGTCAGCTAAAATATTGATGAAATTTTTATAAGACAACAAGTCACCATGCATGTAGTATGAATGAGTAAGGAAATAGTATTGTAATTATTTTTTTTTGCTATATTAAAACCAAATTATGACGGTACCTTGAACAGCAAATAAGTTAGGAATTCTTGCCGAGAAATTTATAAATATATTATATAACTTATACTATTTTATAAAAGAATACGAACTTACAATGTAACTCTAAAGATTTTCTGAAATAAGTTTGAAAGATTACCAAATATACCACAAAAATTTTGATAAATAATTAACACGTACACACAATTTTGAGCGGGAAGTGAACGAAACCATTAATATCTCTCACCAAGCAATTATTTGATCATAAACAATTTTAACGAGTTGCAAACTGCGCGGTTTGGTCTTGGTGAGTTTCCTTTATTGATAAATGAACGACTATCAACCAAAAATTCATAGATAACGGCAAATTATCAGTAAAACTTAAAGTTCAGATTAATTCAATTCGAATTACGAAAAATGAATGATTTCTTGAACTCGGATTGAGGAGAGAGAAGGTGAAGCGCGCACTGTCATGTACATAAGAACATAAAATACTAAAGATACGTTATTAGGTAACGTATCTTTAAGATATGCCTTACTAGCACTGAAATGGTTTAACATTACAAACTTATTTCAGAGTAATTGCAACTGGCATACAAGACACTTAGAAGAATTGCTAGATGTAAAAAACAATATATACGAATATAAGCGTAACTGATGTAAAGAAATGGATTGCGCAGTTTTGCTTTGCCTTTACTGTAGCAGCCACAGGCTTAGGACGCATGTCATGTCGTATTAATTTCTTACTTATCTTTACATCGCCGTGGTAACCGTATCGCGCTGCATTAGTCTTATCACTGTCTAAACACATTCTTAGCTAGTTATTGGAAATTCATTATCTCAACAGATAAAAAGACGTCACATGCGTGAAAACATTTCTTCAACGGTACGTGTAAAATAATCATGGCCTGCGAGAAATGGGTTTTCAGTTTAGAAATAAAACTATTTTACGCTTACCAAAAAAACCGTGCTTAAATATTTTTTATCTAAGTCTCTGTTATAAAACTTGACATAATTATTTTGTTTTTCTCGAAACATTATATATCTATGACATTTTTTTATCTTTGTTATAAATACACAAAAAATGTTCAAAAAATCACCGCCTAACTCCATTAATAAATATTTACGAAAGGTTTATAAAAGGAATTTTGCCTAACTAGCTTCCGTAAAGGTGGAGATGAATGGCGGGTTTAATGCGAATAGAACGGGGCTTGAAATTACGTGAAGCGGCCAGTAAATGAACATACACATGAATAGAAAATTGCTGTCACTGTACGTAAGTAAAACGATATTAAAGAAAATGGTGTTTGCCACCCAGGTGTACCCAGTCTCATTGGAGTCGAGTGCAACGCCTTCCTACTGTGTGTGTGTGTGTGCGTGGTACCGCATTTACTGGTACACTACACGTAATCTCGGAAGTCTAAGTAAATTTGTTCTCGTGATGTTCGCAATAAACCTGTCATTCATTTCCGCCTCTACGGACATGAACCATCCTTAGCAAGTGAGTTAAGCTAAATGTAAAGTGTCGATTTCTCGTCAATATTCATGTGAGGAATCACTTGATGGAGATTATCGGTGATTTTTGTGAACATCTGCAGATATAGGTAGTCTTCGGTAGTGGTTTTGAAGACACCTAAACACATACATATATACGAGGAGCAGAATTTTCCACGCGCATATATAGTAACTTTCAGTTCGGCGATATGCTGCATGTCATACGTGTCCTAACGTAGTATTATACACAGTAGAGGTTTATACTACGTGTTTCTTTTAAAACATGGGGACAAACTTTAGCAGGCAATTCATTACGAAAAATAAGACGAAAATATATGTACAATTTATCTCCTAACGTAATTATTAAGAGAGTTATGCATGCCCAAAATTTTAATTTTAAAATGCGTTCCTTTGAAAATATCAGAAACAACTTGGGACTAAGCAACAAATCGGTGAATTGTGTTTTGTATAAAGAAGATCTTATGCCTCTAAAATGCGGTGAGTAATATCATCAGTTTTGACAAAACTATTAAACGTGTCCCAGCCCGATTAAATTTGTTGCTTACACACAAACGACTGAAGTAAAATATTTTATTACATACAGTCATTTACGAGAAATTGATTAAAGGAAGAAATACTTTAACTTCTATCAATGTCCCATTGGCTCCGAAGAGAAACTACACTGAAGAGCAAAAAAAACTTGTATAGGAGTCCGTATGCAAATAATAGAGGTATGGAACCAATCAGAGTAACGCGATGCGGTCGGCAGCTAGATCGGTTACTGCTGCTACAATGGCAGGTTATCAAGATTTAAGTGAGTTTGAACGTGGTGTTATAGTCGGCGCACGAGAGATGGGACATAGCATCTC